>CM041779.1:144203047-144781558 GCA_023374045.1 Limonium bicolor | reverse complement strand
GCATGAGTTAAACTTTCAGTTGTCCTTTTGATTTGTTCTTGAGATTTTAAGATGGTTCTCTGCTGAGTATCTCCCTGAAATTATCTACTAGGCTTCTATGCCTAATAGTTTTCTGTTGCATACTGAAGTTGAAATTTATTTGAGTCCATTTCTCTGGTTAGTTTCTTCGCAAATAATCTGGGAAAGAACTAGACATTGAATTTGCTTGAGTTACATGCTCTATGAAACTATCTCTTAATGTTTTGTAACGGCTAATATTTTAATTGCTTCTATTTATAGTCAAAAGAAGACAAATGATTCAAATAACAGACATAAAAGTTAGAGAAGTTATATGCCAGGCTACAAATGAGCAACGGCTAAACATTTGAGCAGGTGATCACAAAATCATTTGTGAATTGATTAGAACTTCCTAGGTTCCAGTGGATGTTGAAGAGCAGGTTCATTTGTCAGTTTATCGAGGAGTTAACTCAATACTAGTCTTGTTTTTTTTTTTTAATTAGTGCATCAGTGAGATTTTTTCAGAAACAGCTATGGTTATAATAACTGATTCACAGCCTGCCCACCGGGCTTTTCTTTTTATTGTATTTTGTTTTAGTTGGACAACAGTACTGCTTGCATTTTGTCTGTGTCATCAATTTGAGTGGAAACTGACTTTTATGTTTTGTTTTTGTTGTAGGTACTTGGTCATTCCCAATGTTCTGTCAGCTGCTGTTACTCGTAAGTGTACTATGTTGCACCCTGGATATGGTTTCCTTGCAGAGAATGCCACTTTTGTGGAAATGTGTAGAGAGCATGGGATTAACTTCATTGGGCCCAACGTAAGGAGCTTATGTTCTATATCCTGTAATCTTGAACCAAAACTTTATAACTTAAACTTCTTATCTTAAAAGGTATATGCATACTCTGTTATAACCATGCTTGGTGGATGCACAGTATAGATGGATCTTTCTTTTGCATTTAATATTATGGGTGCTTTGTTGAAGAACTTAAAAGGGTCTTTAATCTTGTGTCAGTTTTTTTTTCAGCAAAGATATTGGTTCTGTTTAGTTCATTCTCTTTGTAACATGTTAGTTTTTGGTTTCTTTACAGTGTACACTCAACCTCTGTTCTCCAATTGGTTATTTTTCGTTTTTATCAGTTTTCTTTCATTCTTTGTTTTTTTCATAAATTTTGAACAGAGATGAAGTTTAGCAAAGAATAGAAGACGCTAAAGGAAGTGATTTTTGTCTGGTAGTAGAATGGTGGCTTAACTTGGAAATAGGAAATTGTATGCTGTTCATTGACGTTGAATATGTGGTAGTTGATAGTGTTGGACTAAATACGTCTTGTCCAGTAGAGTATTAGTTAATATTAAAGTATTCTTGTTCTCTGAGAAACCTCATGGTAGGAAACCTCATGTTAAATTTGACTTTGTGTTGAATCACTGGTTCCTTGAGTGCTCACTATACTAAGTGAAGTTGAAGATATGCAATTTATATGATTTGCTTGCAAGTTTGTGTTTCTTGCAAAATTTTCTGTGCGATCTTGTAATGAGAATTGAGAATGCCTCGCCTTATTCTACTACTCTGCATTACATGAAACTTGTCTCCTTTAGTTTTTGCACCTTTCTTTGTATTTAGATGGCACTGAAATTAGTCTCCGTCTCTGATAATATATTGATGACTCATCTTTTCTCGCTTGCTGCTTGAGCAGAACATCACAAGAAGTGGTTGTAAAAATGTTGTGCTATTGTTGACTGGAAGTGATGACTAAATAAATAATCTGTTGTGTAATTATAAATGTATGTTATTGAATTTTCCCTCTCATTGTGACGTGCTTCGAACTTCCATGGACTGAGTTCAGGCATCGTTGACATGTTATATTATATATATATATTTATTTCGGCTGCTCTTCTCATCTAAACTTATTTGATGAATACAGCCTGACAGTATACGTGTTATGGGTGACAAATCAACCGCCAGAGAGACCATGAAAAATGCTGGAGTTCCCACTGTGCCTGGAAGTGAAGGATTGTTACAGGTGACCTTTTATTGGTTTTTTGTTATAAGTAGTAGTATATTAAACTAAAGGAGAAACTCCAAAACCTTACAATCTAACGGCTGCTAGATGCAACATTTCTAATACAAGATTCGCACACGACTGTGCTGTACAAAAGGCATTCCTAAAGATTCTATTGTTCCTTTCTCTCCAAACAAAATAGATAAGAGAAGTGAGTACAAAAGAGAAGGTTCTGTGACCATTAAACTTTTTCCTCCATCTAGTGCTAAACCATCTAACAAGTCTGGGCCCATCTCTAGGTGTTCTAATCCCTCCAAAATAATTCCATACTGCAATTCAGATATCAAAAGTAAAACTGCATCTGAATAACATTTTTTTTTTGGATAAATTTGGCCAAATAGCCTTACAATAATGAGAAGCTTAACCACGTACTTACATACATACAAACCATACATACTCCACTACTATCCTTACCATGCTCTAGAGCATTCCAAAATACCCAAGTATCAAACAGATCTGATAATATCCTATAGACAACAAATGCTCAAAACTGCCCAATCTACAATGAGCATCTGAATAACAAATGCTTCACTGTTTCCTTATCTCACTGCTTCAATGTTTTCTTTTACTGGTTTCATTTTGAATAGTGTATCTCTAACTACCCAGAGTTTGTTTCTTGATTGGAATCATATTTTGTTTTGGCAGAGCACTGAAGAAGCTATTAAGCTTGCTCATGAAATTGGATTTCCTGTAATGATTAAGGTGAATCTCTCTCTTCTGTAGCACTTCAGGTTTAATGCAAAGGAGAGGCAATTGCTATAAACATAGGAGTTAACTTTCATTCTTTACCAATGGCATTGTTTTTAGTATGGTTTGGTGAGTGATGTTGACTTCTGGCTGCAGGCAACAGCAGGTGGTGGAGGCCGTGGAATGCGCCTTGCTAAAGAACCTGAAGAATTTGTGAAACTGTTGCAGGTCATATTTGAAATATCTGCAACATCCTTATTTCATTGTTATTGGTGTATTTAAGTTTAATTGTCAGCAACTGATTACAATGTTTGAGATTTAATGTTTAGTGGTGTAAAAGAACCTAGCTAAGCGCAAACACCCCAAGTTTGAAGCTTGACCAGTTCAACTAGATTCAGAAACAAGGAGAACGTGACATCTGAATAATTCAATAGATTATTACAAATTAATAATTAATTATAGTTGTATAGGCCGAAGCTTGATAAAGATGGATGATGCTCAATTAGGCTTGTTGGCCTTTTCAGCTTGCATACTTAAAGCTTGACTTCCTGCATGTTTAGTGAACAGGCACTGACTTGAGTATGAGCTTGGTTGAGCCTAGTGCTGATCAAGTAGATTTTTTCTCTGTTTGGATTGCAGTTTTGTTCCTTGTTTCATGTTAGATGTTCCTAAAATATTATATTTTTTCTCCGTGTTTTCATTACCTGCATCTCACTGCTGATCATGTGGTTGACAGCAAGCTAAAAGTGAAGCTGCTGCTGCATTTGGAAATGATGGAGTTTATTTGGAAAAGTATATTCAGAATCCTAGGCACATTGAGTTCCAGGTTAGTTTGTTGGTTAAGTTTTTCAGCATAGACTTTTTTGATATTTAGTTTTTCAGCTTATTTATATTGAGCGAACTGATAATTTTATGGTTTATGATATATTGAACCTCATATGCGAATATCTATGTTATAAGTGTAACTTCATTGAAGCATTATACTCTTTTACTACTTAGTAAGGCACCTTCTATGTGAAGATCTAATGGCATGCTCTGCTTCAGGATCTCTATATATTAATTTCTTGCATCACATGCATACATATATTCTTTTGAAAATAGCAGTGTTTACAGGATCCTTTAGGTTTGTCTTTTCTACTGTTGTTTGGTTGAGCACGAAAAATGAGACAAACATACTGTTTGGTTGGGTGCAGTTTCCGTGGAAAAGAAAATTAGCAATTAGTTGAGGCAAAGTCAAAATTTCTTAAGGGCATGCTTGGTTGAAGGGAATGGGAATGAGTCAATGTGAATGAGAATAAAACACCTTCTATTACCGTGCTCGGTAAGATGGAATGACACTTAATAACAACCGAGTATGAGCATCAAATCCTACCTATTCCCATATATTGAATAACGGGGGGTAGTAATCACTTTTCATTCCCACTATACTCCATATAGGTTTATATAATTAAAAAAAAAATCTTTGGTTATCTATTGAAAATTATCTAGTTACTTTGTATTTTTATAGTTATAAAATAAATCAATTTTTTCTTGGAAGTATTTTGGAAAAAGTTGAATATTTATATTTGGTTTCTAAACAACACTTCAGTGTTTTTGTCATTTAATTATGTGAGAATATAATTATATATTTCTAACCAAAAATTATGCAAAATATGATTTTTTATAGAAGTTTATATTCAATTAATAAAAATTTAGTTAGGAATAAATATTTTTTAATCAGTGGCAGCTAATACTAACAAAGAAATAGTTCTGTTCTACAGAATAGTGTTAGGCTATGAAATTATATTCATCTTTTCTCAATACAACATTCATGTTTAAATGGTAATGATTTTTAGTTAGATTTTTTTATTTGATAGATGATAATATGATTAAAATAAATTAGGAATTTTTAATAATATTTTGAGATATTTAATTAAAAATGATATTAATTATGTTTTGTATAAAACCAACTTGTCCTATTCTTTATAGTAAATTTGAACTATTTGTATAACATAGAAAACATGCAAATGATAATGAAAGTATAAATCTTAATTGAAAGTTTGTCGTTGCCAAACAAGAAAATGTCTATTTCCATACCCATCAAGTCTATTCCCATTATGTACCAATCATTTCTATTTCTTTTCTCATTGTCTGTTACCTAGTGAGCCCTCATTAGATTCACTGATTGTCATAGCTTGTTGCCTAGTCTAGTGTCTACCATCAATACTTAGGTAAACGATCCTGTTGTCCACTCGCCTTCCCTGCTATGTCTGACACTCTTGCTGCAAACACGCTAAGATTACACTGTTTATATTGAGCACATGATCCAAATTTGTCTTAACATGGCATTTCATCCAAATTATTCATAGATATGATTCATTTTAATCTTCAACCTCTTTTTCAAGATCTGGTGAATCCTTTTATACCTAGGTCCTTTAGCAGTAGAAAAAGAAGCCCATGGACCTCTAGACTCTATTTATTTTGAAATTTTGGAGCCAGAGAGGAAAGAGTAACACAATAGCCTTGTGGCAGCAGTAGAGATTCGAAGGTGAAGGGACATGCTGGTTGAAACTTTAGGGGCATCTGCATGAATGGGAGAAAAGACAAAGTTTTTGCAGACGGGTCAGCAATGGGGATATTGACAAACAAGATTGCTAAAGGGTTTTGAACTTTTTATGATACATCTGTTGGCTTAGATGTGGGCAACTGAGCATAAAAGAAAAAAAAACCCGAGTGAAAGCATAGTCTGTTATCAATTTTTCCTTTCTTTTCATTTTAAAGCCGCCAATCTTCTCCCTGACTGAACTTTGAGAGGGCAACCCCATAACTGGACTCAATAGAAGGTGCATTAAGCTGGAAAGCTGTATTTGCTATTGTACAAGATGTCAAAGATTTAGTGGTCATTTTCTTGAAGCCTTATTTTCAGATCATTTCATGCTTTCTTTTTCTTAATTATGATAGTAATTCCCACCTTTATTTGGAAAAGGCTGACCAAACTTCTGGCCATCATAGAGGGTGAAAATCATCCATTAAAACCCCCTCCATCCTCATGTGGAAATTATGCTGCTGCTGGTACAATGTCTACATATTGCTGATGCCTAGATTTGTTGAATGGGGCTCAAAACTTGGAGCACATGGTATAGTTTTCTTTGGAAATCATGAAGTCATAAAGATACAAGATTGTCTTGATTCATGTAATGTGGAAGATAAAAGGCTGGAGTTCTTTTTTTTTTTTTTTTAGTTTATGGTATTCCACGATCTCTGAGAACTTATAATATGTGTCCACTATTTCGTATTGCAGTGTTTCCTTTTGAACTCCTATAGAAATTTCAATTTTTTTTACTCTGCAGGTTCTTGCCGATAAGTATGGAAACGTTGTCCATTTCGGTGAGCGTGATTGCAGTATTCAGGTATTATCAATTATATGTTCTTCGTTACACCTAATTTATTTTTATCAATCATTATCCGGAGGGAGTCATGTGACAATTGTAATAACACAATGAATGGTGTAAATGATCTCAGGTAGTAGACTTACTAAAGATTTTGAAATGCATACTGCCCTTTTTGGTTCCTTTCCACTGCACTTCTCATTATTTATGAAATTGCTGTAGATTGTCTCGAGTACGTAGTGATTTTAACTATAGTATGTGAAAGCTTGTATTAACCACTGAGTAAATTTCCTGGCATAGTTGGGTGGTGAAATTTCTGGAGACGTAGTAATATACACTAAATTATAGTTGCATGGCATCGATGCATCAATGCTAATAGAAATCCAGATCATCAAAGACTTATAGACGAGGATTCAAGAATAATGAATGATGATTATGTTAGATAAGGATTAGTGTATCACAAGATCGTTATCTCCAGTTTCCTAGTTTTCGTGGATTATATTTCTTAACTTTATGATTGTCCTTGCTTTACTGGGTGTTTTGGAAACCGTCTTCTAAATCAGAAGAATATAATTAGTAAAGGTAGGTAGGCAGTGCAAAGACATTGTTATCAAGGCATCTCATGCTCTTTCATGGCGTTCTTATTACACAAATTGTCCTTAATCACTGCTTGAGTTTTGTTTACTCCATAATTGCAGAGAAGGAACCAAAAACTACTTGAGGAAGCACCATCTCCTGCATTAACCCCAGAGCTGCGAAAAGCCATGGGTGATGCAGCTGTTGCAGCTGCTGCATCTATTGGTTACATTGGTGTTGGAACTGTGGAGTTCCTTTTGGATGAAAGAGGTTCATTCTACTTCATGGAAATGAATACCCGAATTCAGGTGGAACTATGAAGTACACTACGTGGTCGTTGGTGACATGATTGTGTTCTTTTGGTTTTCATTTTATAAATTTTGTATAATCTTCACTTTATCTAGGTTGAGCATCCTGTGACAGAGATGATATATTCTGTGGATTTGATCGAGGAACAAATCCGAGTAGCGAGGGGAGAAAAACTGCGGTTCAAACAGGTAATATGATGAATCACTCATCTTCAATTCAAATATATAATTGTATGGTGCTTAAGATGTAACTGATTATGTCTTAGGAAGAGATAGTTCTCCGAGGACATTCAATCGAATGCAGAATCAATGCAGAAGATGCTTTCAAAGGATTCCGTCCTGGACCTGGTATGAGTCTTTTCCTGAGCTCTTTCTGTTTGGTCACTGTACGAGTTTGGGTATGTAAATTGCATAAAAAGGAGTTGTTTCTTGCATAGGAGAAAATATAAAAGATGGATATCATTATGACCCCTGAGGTATTTAGTTATTCCCTCTGTTTCAAAATATTAGCCGTTTTAGCTGAACTGTTCTGTTTCAAAGTATTATTGGTTTTACATTTTCAATACCAATTTTGACTGTTTTTCCCTTCATACCCTTAACAATCATTATTCAAAGTAAATTGTAATAATAATCAACAAGAGAAATAAATAATTTTAATTAGTGTATGTTGGTAGTATTGTTTTCTTATCAAGTTCCTTATTAATTGTGCAAGCATTTGAAATGAAGGAGGTATTAATGTAACCGCACATATTTAGGCCCCTGTACAGTTTGCAAAGATGTTTAGTCCTTGGTTTGCGCTCATTAAAACTTATCTACTCTCAAAGCTTACGAACTTTCCACTTTTCTGCTATCATAGACTCACTAAAACCAAGAAATTTTATATAGTGCTGCCTGATCACGATGCTTTCGTACTTCACCAGCTCCCACCATAAAATGCATTGCAAGAGTGTAGTGAAACTCCCGTCCTGAGCATAATCCCTAACAAACTGGAGTTGAGTAGATGCTCACGGTGAAAACTTTAGTTTCATATGGCTTTTTGGACTTCTGAATTTGAGAAAGTAGATATTGTGCTTTCCATTTGCAACATATCAGGGTGGATACTGTCTTTGCGCTTGCAAACAGGACTAAAAGTTCAATTATGCAAGGATGTCTGTATGTATCAACTTCTCTCTTGTTAGCTGGTTCTATGGTTCAGTTCTGTCCATTTCCCCCAAAACCCTCTCTTCTGTTCACAGGGATACTGAGGGCTGTTTAAATGTGGAAATTATTTTTGCAATTTTTGGTTCTCACTTCCCAGTTATACCTCTTCAATTCTTTGTTGAGATGGTTAGGAAAAAATTGATAGCTGGATTTAGATCGAGGCTTGCTATTGCTAGCATGTAGATGACGAGCATGGGTGTCTTTATTTTGAATCCTATTGCTAAAGATCAAAGACAGTTGCAGAAGCGTAATATAACAGTACATATAGGCTAACCTACAATTAGGACTCATTTTTGGTGCCACAGACTGAAACAGTTCATCACCAAGAGAATTTATATGGTGGAACATAATATTATGTTGAATGCAGTGAACTGTTGAACTTTATAGCTCCTGAAAATAATGGTGCTATAATAAGAAAACTCTCTTAGTGGCTCAATTTGTGGGGTGTTATGTTCCTGTCAATTTAATATCCTTACAATCTGAATTGCAGGAAAAATTACAGCTTATTTGCCATCTGGGGGTCCATTTGTGCGGATGGATAGCCATGTTTATCCAGGATATGTGGTTCCTCCAAGCTATGACTCTCTGCTGGGCAAGGTTTGTAAAAATATTGATTCAAATCGATGCTTTTGTCATGTTTCACTTGATGCAGGACGTTTCATGTTTCTGTCACATGATGCTTTTGTGTAGTTTCAGTTGCCTGCCAGTACTATCATTGATCTTGTCCTTTTTGCATCAAATACGGAATTTGACTTGTGGATTGGTGCCTGCAAATGCCTCAACCTACATGCTACGTTGTTTGCAGTAAACTTGGTTTTAAGAGGTATGCATGGAGGCATAAATCAGGAAGATACGCAAGAGGCACAAATCATAATTTGAAATGCATTTGACTGATATATCACATTTGAAACCCTCAATACAACAATGACATCAAAGCCTGAGTCCTAAAACAATTGGGCATCGCATATATGAAGTTGGGACAAAGCCATAGACATTGAAATTGTGACGAGGATTGCGGAAGAAGTAGGGCAGAACAACAAGGTTATCAAAACAAGTTGAAATTTCTAAAGTTGGGTAGTGAAAATACCAAGAAAAGTAGAGTAAATGAAAAAGATATTTTAAAAGTAGTAAGGGGTACAGGAAGAAAGCCAGCAAGATATCACACACGGTCCACCACTTGTATACGCCTCCATTCTGCCATCTCTAAAGACACCATGTCATCTATCTTGACCACTTTAGCCTATGTCTGTCTGGGTCTTCCTCTTCCTTTCCTTCATCCCTTCTCTCCCCACGTCCTAATCCGTTTAAGTGGTGTTTCCCTTGGTCTCCTACTGCTCACATGGCCAAGCCATCTCAATCGTGATTCCCGCAAAATTTGAAACCCTCAATATCTATAAAAAAATTTAAAATTGAAACCCTAATTTGAAATTTGAACTTCATTCTGATCTAGTTCTATTTAATTTTGAAACCCTAATAATACGTTTAAAAGCTCTAATATCAAGTTGGAAATCAATTTCCCGTACACCAGATCTGATTTAATCCCTTATTTGGATCATAGTTTGACCGTGATCCTGATGTCAAAGCCCTAAACTTTGTTCAAACAGTAATAAAAATCTTTTGTAACCAGCAATATCGTTTTCAGCTGCTAAACATAATCCAAAGCCAAATTTGACACCAAACCATGGAACCATAATCTAGTGATCTTTTATTGAGCGCAACTATAATCTAGTTTTCTATAAATATATATCATTCCCTTAATGGTTACTTGCAGTGTCTCAATAATGCAGCTTAATTTGTGTCCAAAAACATAAAATTAGCACTACTTACATACTAATATGTTTGGTCGTCTAGGCTGAGATCATCCTTCACTAAATTGTAATATTGATCAGTTGATGATTAAATTGTGTTTGTCTAGGGGGAAAGAATTGTATGAAATGAATGCTAACACACGATTGAGGATGTAGCCATTTTCATTTCAATAAGAGAAATGATAATCAATCTATGGGACTGCATCTTCTATGTTCTGCCTGTTTTATTTTGTATGCTTGTGTATCTTTTGGCAGTCAACAAAAATAGTCGTTGAATGTGCATGAAATCTGTTTGGGTTTCTATATTTTTTCTCTCATTCCTCGCACTGTCATTTTCTCAGTTCCATGTTGGATAAGCCCTTAGTTTGTAGACATGTATGTGATTTTGGTTTGGGAATTGTTGTAATATTTCCAAGACAAAAGGCAAACCCAAACTCACAAACGTTAATTCTGTGTCTATTGAGTACAGCTTTATTGCTAGGTTTTGCCTGCTTGAAGTTATGTACGTTTGTGCATCATTGGTCATGAATGAAAAGAGGCACTATATGTATACTTACATACGTATTCATATGCATGTACCTTATCTGTTTGAGTTTTCGATTTTTTCTTCCTTTTGCCATTTCATTGTAAGTACATGCTGATAGTAGGGTGGGCGTAATACTAAGGATATTCAGGGTAAACCATGCCTTAATTGGAGCAAACTCGGACTAATCAAGTCTTAGACTCGCCAAATGGCCTAGACCTGTAAAATTATTTTGATGAACGAAATAGACACCCATAGGCACCCGTATATAGTACACTTTGTGTTCCAATTTGTTCATCATGTTAGTTTTGAGACGCTTTTCCACTTCAGTGTAACATACAAGATAAGTTGATTTCATCTATGTACTGGGTGTAATTCTAAGGATATTCAAGGCAAACCATGCCTTAATTGGAGCAAACTCACTAATCAAGTCTTAGACTTGCCAAATGGCCTAGGCCTGTAAAATTATTTTGATGAACGAAATAGACACCCCTAGGCCCCTGTATATAGTACACCCTGTGTTACAATTTGTTCATCATGTTAGTTTTGAGACGCTTTTCCACGTCAGTGTAACATACAAGATAAGTTGATTTCATCTATGTACACTGTGCAAGTAAAGAATCTTTTGCAAAACTTACTGTTGAAATTAATTTATCTTATATATTAAGTGTTAAAGTGGAACACCATGCCAAAAATCAACAAGTTAGTCCAACTGGGGAGGAGTACGAATTCTATCTACAAGTAAATAGTTTATAAGTAATAAGTTTCTATCTACTAACCTGTGCGATACTAGACAAGCCTGTAGTTTATAGACATTTCTTTGTTAGATAGTGGCTAAGTAGCCCAAATGTTACAAAGTAAATAAGTCCATCCAGCTAGATTATACACCTAAACCTTCTACCTCCACCCCACATGCAAATACTACACTGATTGCTGGTACATCAGAAGATCTATCCCTAATAGACATAGATGTAATTATTGGTGGGATGAGTGTTTTTACCAGTCAATGAATACACACATATGAAAGTTGGCTTTAAGTGGAATTATATTTGTATTATCCCTTGTAGATTTTGTAGTCAATGAAGATTCATTTTGAGATAATGGTGTAACGAGCTGAACTATTACCATACTTTCCACTCCTGAATATCTTAAAGTAGAGTGACTTCAGTGTGATTTTATTGCGGAAAAGTTTTAGTTTGGTAATAACCTTTTAGTAGTATGAGCGAAGGGTGCAAAGCTAAAAAGATATTAGCTGGCATCTTCTCATTTAGCATGTGCTGGGTAACCTATTGCATGCTAGCTAAGATGGTCACTTTTTTTTCACGGTTGTAGCTCATTGTCTGGGGTCCGACGAGGGAAAAAGCTATTGATCGCATGAAGAGGGCTCTTAACGATACTCTGATCACTGGTTAGTACAAATCTGCCTGTCAGTTCTCTTGATCCGGCTCATGAAATTGATGGAACTGTATATGTTCAGTTTGACATGAATTTATAAATGAACCTTTATTCGGCAGGTGTTCCTACCACTATTGATTACCATAAACTCATCCTCGAGATTGAGGTGAAGCCCTTCAAAAACCTCATGTTTCCCTGGTATCATAGTTAATATGATTGTTATACTTCTCAATGGTTGAATACTAAATGTACCTCCGTCTTTTGGTGGTAGGACTTCAAAAATAGTTGATACAGCTTTCATTCCCAAGCATGAAGATGAGTTAGCAGCGGTATCAATACTATGCACTTCACTTTTTTGAATGATTATGCATACTGATTTTCAGTCATTCAAATATAGTGCAACTATGTGTCTTTTTTGGGAAAAACAAGTGCAATTTATATGTCACTTGGTCTTGCTGTTAAGTTCCCTATAACAAAAGACTTTCGTCCCTCTTATAAGATTTTTATTTCAAGTTTTCATGTATAACATTGTCATTGATGCGACGTAATATGTCTATGCAAAAATTAAAGTTTTTGAGTAATCATATTGTGTCTTGTACTTTTTATGGTCTATCCCTCTTTAAGACTTTTCAATCAGTCATATTTCCAGTCTTGTTTTGTAGTTTCTACTCAACTCAACCCTCAGCATTCCTAAAGCTTTTGCTAAGAATTGTTTGTTGCTTTGTTTTCAGCCCCAATCATCGGCTCTTACAACTTCTAAAGAGCTGGCCAGTCTATCTGCTTAGACTAAAAAGGCGAACTGCTCAAAGATGTGTCACTACTGTAGACGAGTCCCAAGTAGTGATACTCTGTCTTACAGCTCAACCTCAAATATACTGGCGAGTATGAAGTCATTTTTTGAAACCCCCCACCTGGATTAATGAAAGTCATTCTGCCGTGGTTTTACACTAGCATAATGAAGACATTACCGTGTGTTCTTTAAAGGAATACCATTATGATGCTTCTTAATGTTATATACACTTCATATACGACAGCTAGGGATAATTCTTTCATTTAAACGCATCCCTGCATTGAATCATTAATGTATTCTGTATGTAATTTAATATTGTTCTTATTTTGAGGGATTCTGTTTCTACGAGACTGTCTGACAATAAATTTGCCTCGCATCCCCTCGTTTCTCGACCTCCATCCTCTACTTTAGGTCTGCTTATTCCCCATACACGCTTTGTTATGATAAGTCCAAGCTCCTGGAAGGCTGCAGTTTCGTTTGTGTCATGTGTTACCTTCCTTTCGTTGTGTTTAGATTTTGAAATCCAGGGGGCAACACCAGAGAGATCTGCGTTCGGAGGAGTCATAAACGTGGCTGTTTTGGGAGTGGTCCCACGTGGGTTCTACATTCTACTCCAATAATATACTGTCATATATAAAACAACCACAAAACAGCCAGACCAAAACAACCACAAAATGACGTGCCGAACGCAGCCCTAGCTTCTATGGGGCTGTTTCCCTGCCCCCTGTTGTGAGCTCGCAAGATCACGGTGGTTGCCATGGAGGTTTCGAAGCTTCCTGTTTTCTGGAGATGGCCTGAGCACATCTACATGGTTCTGAGCAAGATGGAAGTTTGCCTGACTTATCTCAGTTTGGTGGTAGTTAATCAGGGGAGACGAGAAGTTGCAATATTTTTTTGGTTTGCTGGCTGCTCTGTTCAAGTTGGAGTTCAGGTTTTGGGTGCACCTCTATGCTCAGGGTGTACTTATTCTGCAGTAACTCTAAACGCGAATTGAGAAACCTGCATCGTCTCTCTTTGCCTGGTCGCAAGGGTGACCATAATGAAACTATTGCTAGTCTAGCCTCCTAGTCAGGGATTTCTGCCTACGCCCATTCGGATGATGTTGCTCCTAGTTTTGTTCTTGGTGAGATGCTTGTGCTTTTAATTCCAGTTGTCTGTGCTCTTAATTCCTTTTTGTTTTATTCCCGCATTGGCATGGGATCCCTGCCCGAGTCTGTTAACTTTCCTTGTATATTAAACGAGGTGTGAAGAAAGGAGATAAGGTGCACCTATGATTTTTTTTAGTGAACTCGTATCTTTAGTCGTGTTTTCACCTCGTGCGGTTGGAATTTAGTTTTTTTTTTTACAAAATTGTCCTTCCCTCAAAATCGTCTACATATACACCTTTATCCTTCAGTATCTCTTTATCTTATTTCAAATTCTCAAAATTCTTTCTCTCCCTAGAATTCTCTCAGACATCTCTTTAGAAGCCGGAGCGAGAGCGGGAGCCCCTGCGTCTGCGTGAATTCAAGTTTCTGTCTAGATCTACTGAATCAGGTTCTTACAGTATTTGTAGTTGAATTAGACCTAGAATAGAACCAAAAGTAATAAAAAAAATCTAGTACCAAGACCGTACGCTGACGCCGGTGAAAAAGGGTGAGCGCCGATGCAAGTGGGCGACGACGCCCACCCCTCTTCACAGGCGACGATGCAGACCGGTACCAGCGAGCGCGGGTGCAGACAAGAAGAAGCAAGCGCGGGCATAGACTTGAAGTGGCGGGCGCGGGTGCGGAAAAGATGCGGTGGGCGCGAGCGCCGACCTATTCTGGTGGGCGGAGGCGCTGATGTCTTTTCCTGGTTGTTGGCGGTAACAATGAGACGAACCAGGGGCCGACGTCTAGTGACCATGGTAGGACGTGTTTTTCTACTGTTTTTTTTACTGTTTGACCCGTTTTAGATCATCTGGAGGTCTATTGACATGTTTTTTTGACCTGTTCTGCATGTTTTAATCAATTTAGTTTTGTTCTCGATTATTTGAATGTGATTGACATTGAACTATATAAATATTCATTTGACCGGTAGTGACAAACCTCGACCGTCCTTGACTAACTTTAAACTTAGTTTAACTAACGTTGAACCCGAAATAACAGATGGCGGGTAAGGGTACGACGTTGTTAGGCGTTTTGTTTGGGGTAGGGGTAAGGGGATCATCTCATTTGAGCGTGGTGAGGTCTTATCACTTGCCTCTACGCCCCCTGTGGACCCGACAACTAGAGCGAAGAGGCATACACAATACGCCAACACCTCAGCTAGAAGGCGTGTAGCTGAGGATCACATGCGAGAGCTGGTAGAGCAAAGGCGTCTGAGGGTGGAGCGGAAGCAGTAGTAGATGATGACACCCCAAGCGGACTCCCGCAGTCAGGTTGCTGACTTAGTGGTCAAAGCTTGACGCTTGTGGTGCGCACTAATAGCCCTTCTTGGCCCGCACCCGCACAGAGCGAGATGGTTGGTACCTTTTACCGGCGGGCGGACCTTGATGAGGAGGAGTCAAGCTCCGAGAGTGAGGGTCGACGTAGCCCCCCTACGGAGCATGAGACACAGATGTCAGCGTCAGAGGACTGGTTACTTGATGGGACTCCTGTGCCCGGAGGTCCCTAGATTACGAGTTTGATCCCCAGCTTCGGTGGTCACGTCGCGCTCGACGTGTGGCGGGGAGTGGTATATTTCCCATTTTGTAATTTATTTGATAACCTTAGAGCGATTATGAAATGTCTTATAGTTGTGACATTTGTTTAAATATTGAGCAGGATAAGGGATGCCTTAGCTTCAAGTCTAAGATGAAGATGCTAGACTTGTAGACTTCATCGACGCTGAGGCACCAGGAGTCACGAGTAGCGGTCGACATGAGTGGACTTGGGCATCTAGCCGAGATAGCGCATGGTAGCTTTGACCTCGCGCTTCCTTTCTACGTTTGGGAGATGGCAGCCGGACCACGTCTACCACATCCTAAAGATTCCCATCACCGCCTTGCGATTTCGTACCTACCGAAGGCGGTCGGCGTCCACCCCATCGATTGTGCCCCACCGCGCACGTCCTTATCCCTCACCTGACACAGCTGTTCGGGGTGAGGTCGAAGGACTTACTGGAGTGTAAGTTCTTGGACAAGAACTAGGTACCCTGCAGACCGCTTAGTGACACATAGGGGATGAGTATTGTGATGCTGACCAGGAGATGAAGGCCTACCTGTGGTACTTGGTGGGTAACATGATCTTGATCGCAAGGGCAACGATCGTGTCATGCCCTACTTCTTCTGGCCCCTCTGTGTCCCTACCTACGTGGACTTATACATGGGGAGCGGCCATGCTAGCTTACATCTACCACCAACTTGGGATCGCTTCTCTCGGGCATAGACACGTCGGCTCGCTGGTTGTCTATCGTTGTTTCAGGTCAGAACTTTAAAACGACAGTGGAGCTCTTAATTAAAGTATTTATAGGGTGTCATTTAATGGTTACATATGATTACTAGAGGATGATATACGAGTACTTCCCCATGTTCAGGCCGCAGCAGCTTGAGGATTGGGATGACATCTCTCCCCGCGACGGTGAAGTGGCCTCATCTAGGGCTGCCCAAAATATCCGATACCGCGGTATCCGACCGAAACCGAAGTGAACCGTACCTGCTTTTAGGTTAACCGTACCGGTTCTTGCGGTATGGTTAACCGAACCGTGTAAATTGACGGTTTCGGTTTCGGTAACGGTATTGAATTTTTTATAACGGTTAACCACGGTTAACCGATTATATAAATAATGAAAAACTTCAAATATTAATGTTTACCTTATATAATAATTAATGTTAGATATTGAAGATATATAAAATATATTTATATTTTTTTGTTACATGTGTTTGCTTTGTCACTCATTATTTAAGTGAATGATCAATGTTGTACCATAATATTAATAGTATGGGTCACATCAATAAAAAAGTTATACGGCTACAAGGTTAACCGAAAAAACCGAACCGAACTAAAGGTTAACCGGTCTAAACGGAATGGTAATGGAATTGGATTTTAGAAACCGAATTAAACGGTTAACCGAATCCGGTTAACCAATTTAAATGGAATGGTAATGGAATTGAATTTTAGAAAACCGAAGACCCGGTTAACCGAAAGCGGTTAACCGAATAAGACGGTTAACCTACCATGGGCAACTCTATCTGCAGAGGAATGATGGACGATGAGAGGCTGTGTTACGTCAGAGGGCGACTGGACATGAAGTCTTCCACTGAGGTACGACTTATTCAGTTGTTGCAGTCGTACAAAGTTGTGTTGTGCCATATTTGTTAAAGAGAACTTAAAATTTAATTGTTTTTTCCTCTTTCAAACAACATAGATTGAGTGGTTGCCGTTTGGCGTCTCCGGTACTACCGTATCCGAGGGGCTATCACGATGATACGACACCCTCCAGTACTTGGACATTGTCCATCCCTACATGCCAGGCCAATGTCTTAGACAGTTTGCACTTGTATAGACCCCTCCCGAGCCGATTAGACCCCTCAGTTGCTACCGCCACCGGCATAGCCGGAACTACACTGCTAGCTATGAGTAAGGAACGTTCGTGTGGAACAACATGATCGGACCCACCAGGTGGCGGTTTTTTGAGATCCGTGCACGCGTGCCTTGGGAGGTGAACCGGGAGTACATCCATTGGTTCTAGGCTTGTTCCCACCCTCAGGTGCGTCCCGTAGGTCCGGGTGATGGCCTCTGTGCGTGGTAGGAGGATCACCTGGAGGTATATTTATTTATTTATTGATTAAATTGACTTTGAGTTGTTAGTTATATTTTGATAGATTTTATTACTAACTTGCAATTGCTAAAATATTGCAGTATTGGGATGAGGTTACTCCAAGGATACTGAGCCTGGCATCGGAGAACAACCAGAGCTGGCCTGACGGTATCGACCCCTGGATGGCTGACGTGATGGAGGAGTGCTTCGACTTCACCAAACTTCATGTTAGCAGCACCCCGGCCTCGCCTAGCCGGCCTACAAACTCGAGCCAGGCTCGAGCTGGCACAGAGTGGTATATAGCACGACGACACTCAAGAGAACTCAAGCCTAGAGGGGAGGGTGTGCATCGTAAGCATAGGGATGTTACGCGTCGTCGTGGGGATGGTGGAGGCCGTGGGGATTGTAATACCCCCATCCCATATCCTTCTCATATTCTACAACCAGAGGTGGTGAAGTTAGATCAAAGTCTCTCATACGAGGATAAAATCCTACTGTGTGTGAGTATTGAACCGATAAATATAGACAAGTAACAAGGGTGATAAACGAAATAACTAAATCTGTTATTGAATGTCACGTATCACACTTGATACAAGATATGCACGTAGTGAATTTACACCCACTACAATCACACGAATACTCTAAACTCTAAACTCGTTGAGAGAACAAGAAACTCTCAACTCACAAGATTATTCTCAGCCCTGTATTTCCCGTGAACTACTTAGGATGTTCACAACATAGATAAACTCACGCTTACAACAGATCTCCCGTTCACACCCTAGAATTCTCTCAGTCGTATTTCCCTTTCCTATTTTTCTCCCTCAAAAGCACACCTTTAACCTAGACTTTCTTCTGCTTATATAAATACAAAGATCGAGTGAATCTATCATATAAGATTTTATCTTTAACAACTAGATAAAATCTTGTTGGATATTTTACTTATTCTCTGCTTGTCAGTTCAAGATTGACGGACTTCGCTTTAGGCTAGTCTTAAAACGGGCTTCAGCTCTAAACTGAGTTTGCCGATCAAAATAGCATCAACAGTTTCCCCCTTTTTGATGCGGAAAACTGTTGAAGTCTTGAGTTGAACGAATGTCCTTCGAGAATATATAGATGGTTCCCCCTGAGTCTTTGCCTTGGTATTACAAGTAGACAATACGATCACATATCGACTGTTCCCCCTGAATCTCATTCATCCGTGGCAATTTCCTGTACTCTGTCTAGGACTTAACATCTTTCAAGCATTAAGTAATACAAGTATAATACCACAGATAGTAACATTATACCAGTTCATGAATGCAGAATAGAAACAAGAAAATCGCAAGTTTCAGAGCAATATTATGAAAGTCCCAATTAAAAGAAATATCCAGAAATCTCAATGTAAACACTTCAGATCAGAAAGCATAAAGTCGTGGAGCAGTTATATCTAAGCAAATCAAACAGTTACCAAAAGGAATAAATGTCTAAGACTTCCAACTTTCCCCCTTTTGCCACATCAAAAAGATGATAGAACATAGTGTGTAAAGACTAGCATCAAAAGAAGAATATTCAGTGTGAACTAGGGGAAGGGTGGGATGCAATCCGAAAGACACCAAAATTTTTCTGATGGTTCAGAGGATGAGTTCGTTGCAGTCATCAAAAATCCAACTTCTCTTCTAAAGGTTGATCCTGTCCATCAATCGCTTCTCCATTGCTGCCATAGAGTCCAGTACTGACTGAATAAGAAGGTAATTTGGTGCAGTGACATGGTCAGTCTTGGCCTCATGTTGCACAGTCTGTTTGAACTTCCAGCCCAACTCTGTGAGTTCCAGTCCCATCTTGGATAGAGTAGAAACAGCCAGGTAGTTGGTTGGTTGAGCAGAGATGGAATACACATCTTCCAGAGCAAGCTGAAAATGTCGAAGGACCTTTGTCATCCAGAAAGGGTAAGGAATTGATGGCTTTGAACTATTGACAATTGTTCGCAAATGAGAGATAATGATCCTAGGTAGTGATAGATGAATTCTTTTATCTAGACACCACATTATCTCTAGATCGACATGAGTGACCTTGTCGCGCATATCGGTACGTGGAAGAATACTCTGATAAGCAATGAGATGCAATAATCGTGGTAAAACACCTAAATCCCTCTGTGGATAGTGTTTCAGTCTTGAACTCGCACGAGATAGACCGAAGTGTTGTACTACTTCAGTGTGGGATGCCACATCCACCTTCTGAGTATTGAACTCAGCTAAACCGTCTAGAAATACTTCAAGAATCATTGCAAGCCAGGCGGGGAAATTATCATCTTGATACCAGCCACTTCAGTTTTAAATTCATACGGAGAGACAAACTCCAAATTTAGGACAAACGAAAACAAGAGTTTTGGGTAGTATATGGTTTCAGAATTGAATAGTTTTTCCCAACCTTGAAACTTTAAAATCTCTCCTAAAGATTCCAGTGAGTTCTTTCCTAGCTAGTCACAATCTATCAATTTGCCAGGGATAATGTCTGATTCAAGCATAGCGCGACTGGATATAGGTTTTGAGGAAAGGAACGACCTGGATTGTGCAATCTTTCAAGATGAAACTCCTTCGCTTTTAGTTTCGAGTGGGGTTTTGCCACAAATTTCAACCTTTTCGATGATCGCGGTTGCTTAGCTGGAGAATTGTCGTTCTTGCGCTTTGGGATAGTCGATGAAGCATCTTCGACACCCATGGTTGGCTTCCTGGCAGGTAACCGACGGCGTGTACTAGTTGGCGGTGGAGATGGTATATCAGCTTCAGTTGGGGTTGCAGAAGATTCATCATCGCTTACCACAATAGCATCTTTAGGAGTTGGGGATTTAACTTCAGGTGAGGGTTTTGATGTCGAATCAGGAAATGGCGGAGTTTGGCTATGGTCAGTCGGCTTTTCAGAAGCAAGAGGTTGAGTATTTTCATATACAAGCTGGTCAAAGGAATCCATGGGTGATTTGTGTAAGAGTTTAGTGGTGGCTCAAGAACGGAAGACGATAATGGGAAGAAGATCGTTTCAGAGAAAAGAGATGTCGAATCTTGACCAAGTGAGAGAATGTTGACGAGGAGAGAGTAGGAAAATAAGGAGAAGTCGAAAAGTTTGTGTGTTTGAGAAGAAGGTTGTAAAAAAATATAGTAAGTAAATCACTGTTTGTTTCCAAGAAGATCAGGCAATATTTCTGAGTAAATTGGGTTTTTCCGTTCTCCTTTCATTTTCAACTGGATAGAAGTAACAACAAGTAGCACGTTTGGATTCTAGACTTGATTCCATTCCACTTTTCAACTTTCCTTTGAATCGACAAGGGGCGAGAAGTAAAATCGTATTCCATTGTACCTTTCATCGCCACAGATTCATACTCACAGTCTATTTTCATATTATGAGGATATTCACATGACATATGTTGAACATAGAACGACTATAATTGTTATTAAGCAACACCATGACTTTTACTCTCCATCTATGTAACGACGTTGGGTCATTTTGCCCAGAGTAGTTACCCTTAGGAAGTTAGATGATAAAGCATCCTATAAGACTTAATTGCCAGATGAAAGAGGCCAAATTTGTGTTGTTTAACTGTGAGCATTGGAATCTCTTGCCGTGTATAGGAGACCAAGTGATGGTGTTCCTTGGAGATAACAAAAATTCGTTTGACGGCCTTTACATGTGGTAACTTTGGATTAGCTTGGAAGCGAGCGCAAAAACAAACACTTTGCATGATGTCGGGTCGACTTGCAGTGAGATAGAGAAGAGACCCAATCATCCCCCTATAGACAGTTGGATCTGTTGCCTCTACAGTTGGCTCCAGTCCTAATCTGAGAGTAGTAGACATCGGGTAGACATCGATTTGCAATCATTGAACTTGTATTTAGACAAGAGTTCCAATGTATATTTGGTTTGACTAATAAAGTACCATTAGCTGTTTGCCTGATTTGCAACCCAAGGAAAAATGTCCGCTCACCCATGTTGCTCATTTGGAATTCTTTTGTCATCATTGACTCGAACTCCGTTGTCAATGTGGACTGGTGGATCCGAAAACAATATCATCAACATATATTTGTACTAGAAGTTTGTCCATCCTACTTTATTTGATAAACAGTGTGCGATCAACATGCCCCGGACAAAGTGTTATTAATGAGAAAGGATGTCAACCTCTCATACCATGCCCTTGGTGCTTGCTTAAGACCATATAGTTTCTTTCTTCAAGCGATAAACATGATTTGGATAAGTTGTGTCCTCAAAGCTTGGTGGTTGAGAGACATATACTTCTTCCTTGAGGTATCCATTCAAGAAAGCACACTTGACATCCATTTGGTAAAGTGTGAACCTATGCAAGGTTGCAAAGGCAATGAGGAGACGAATGGCTTCAAGTCGTGCTACTGGAGCATAGGTTTCATCAAAATCCAAACCCTCCTGTTGATTATACCCTTTTGCAACTAGACGTGCTTTATTTCTGGAGATTTGACCATTTGAATCAAGTTTATTTCGGTAAACCCACTTCGTTCCAATGACATTCTCGGGTTTTTCAACAAGTTCCCACACATCATTCCGTACAAATTCATTCAATTCCTCATGCATAGCATTTATCCAACTCTCATGCTCTAATGCCTCTTTCACAGTCTTTGGTTCCACTGTAGAAACAAAACCGTAAAAAGCATAAAAATTTTGTGCATTTGACCGGGTTTGAACTCCTAAGTTCAAATCTGATAGAATGTTGTTGATTTCTATGCCTGGAGCATTCCTAGCAGTCAGATGATGTGTGACTACTGCTTCCTGAGTCACAGCTGGAACTGAATCTGTTGGCTCTGGTGGTGGCGACACTGAGTTCTGAGCTAAGGATGGTGAATTTTCAGTTGGCGCCAATTCTTCTTCTGATTCAGCCCTCGAGACTTCATCAATGGTTGTTTCTCTATCCTTTGGCTGAAAAAGATTATCCAATTTTTCTTGACTAACCCTTCCACTAAAGTTGTTCTCGTCAAACTTGATGTTTGCTGACTCTTCGACTATTAAAGTGCGTTTGTTAAAGACACGATAAGCTTTGCTATTCATAGCATAGCCAAGAAAGACTCATTCATCACTTCTTTTGTCGAACTTTCCTAGTTGGTCTTTTCTATGGTTGAGAATATAACATGTACATCCAAACACTCTGAAGTGTGATATGGATGGCTTACGTCCTTTGAATAGTTCATAGGGAGTCTTGATTAGGATTGGACGAATTAAGGCTCTGTTAAGGATGTAGCAGGCTGTATTTATAGCTTCGCCCCAAAAGCTAGGAGAAAGACCACTACTATTCAACATTGTGCGAGCCATCTCTTGAAGTGTTCTGTTTTTCTGTTTGACAACCCCGTTTTGCTGAGGAGTTCTGCTGCAGAATAAGTGTGTGTGATTCCATTGTCAGTACAGAACTGAGACATCTTGTGATTGAGGAATTCCGCTCCCTGATCAGTTCGAATGCTCTTGACTTTATTCTCAGTTTGAGTTTGAATCCTGATGAACAGACGTATAATTTCATCAAATGTTTGATCTTTGCTATGAAGTAAGATAGTCCATGTATATCTTGAATAATCATCAACTACTACCAGTATGTATCTCTTCCCAGATCTACTTTGTACGCTCACCGGTCCCATCAAATCCATGTGAAGCAATTCTAAAATCTTGGTACTGCTAACCATATTCATTGGAGCATGAGAGATTTTTGTGAGTTTGTTTAATGCACAATCAGCACAACTTGTATTATGATCTAGCCGTCTCCGTGGTAGCCCATTGACTAATTCCTTTAGTCTTAGCTTGTTAATCAACCTATGATGAGCATGTCCCAGTCTTTGATGCCACAATAATTCTTCATCATCTTTGACAGTGAGACATGTTAAATCATCCTGACATCTAGCCTGCAACCTTGTAACAAGACCTCCTGAGTAATTTTTGTTGCGTATTTGAAACCACTTGAATCAAAGATAACTTCTGATGGACCTTTATAACATACTTGTGATACACTTAACAGATCATGACTGAGACCTTCCCCAGACTAACCTGATCAATACAATGCTCTTTGTCAATCGTTCCGATTCCAATTATTCTGCCTTTGCCATGTTTCCAAAAGTTACTCTTCCTCCTCAATGTTCAATCAAGCTGTTGAACTTTTTCTTATCTCCACTCATGTGTCTTGAGCACCACTATCCATTAGCTACCAGTTCTCATATTGTGTGGTTGCTAATTAGAAACATTCACACTTATCAGCTTTAGGTACCCAAACTTGTTTAGGCCCTGTTTCTTCGAGTACTAGGAAGATGATTTCTGTTTTATGAGTTTTGAACTGAGAAACATTTTCAAAACACGAGATGTTTTCTGTAATATAGACTTCTGCAGAAACCTATACTATGACCATGTTTATGACAGTATGACAGAAATTCAGTTCATTGGTATTTTTACATTTGATTTGAAGTTCTTCGCACTGTGTATATAGATAGGTGTTATAACCTTTTTCTCCTCCCAGTCAAAATCTGTTCAAATTTGCCTTTCCAGTGTACCAAGCTGGATTTTGTTGCTTAGTTATTTCTTTTTCCCTTATAATCTTTGACAAGTCATCCTCTAAGATTTCATTTTTCCTTTTTAAGCTCTTATATCTTTCTTGAAGTGTTTTGAACTCGGTTTGTACCCAAACAGGTAAACATTCACTCCTCTCTTTTAAGGGTTTTACAAACTTAATTAGTAAGTTTCCCTTAGTTTGGGACTCAGTAACTGTTTCTACAGATACATCTATCTTAGAAAATTTGACTCAAGCAGTTTAATCTTTGTAACAGCAGACGTCAACAAATTGAAAATTTCTTTCTTAGATAAGGAATTAAAAGCATCTTCTATGAGTTCAGGACTTACCTCGTCTGCTTCCAGAACTTCCTGCCATCCGTCGCTAGCCATCATGTAGCACTCTCATCATCCTTAGTCACAACTGTCATGCAAAACCTGCGCTGTCTCTTCTGTTTCTAAGTCTGCGTCTTATTCCTCTTGTCCCCATGTTGCTGCTGCAGCCTCTGTAAATTTCTTGACCTTGTCACAAAACTATCCTTTGACTTCAATGTGCAGTCCTTGACTACATGTCCTGGCTTATTACATCGGAAGCATATAATTTGTCCTTCTTTGTTTTAAACCTATCAGTTCTGGACCCAGAGCCTCTTCTCTTCTCCCCCCCAAAATTTCCTAATCCTTTAGCTATCATGGTAATCTCTTAATCATCATTTGTGTCTTCATCTTCTTTATCGCTTGAGGTTTTCTTTGCCTTCAGTGCTAAATCCTTATTAGCACTTAAACTTACCATCCCCCCTTTCATCTCGCCTTCGTACACCGTCAGTTCAGATCCCAGCTCTTCAAAGGATAACTTTGACAAATTCTTAGTGGACTCCAAAAGTGTAGTGAAGTTCAACCAATCTTTGCACAGACTATCCAGAAATCTTTCATTAACTTGAGCATTGTCAAGAGTTACTCCGACAGTCTTGAGCTCACATAAAACTTTATCAAACCTTTCGAGTGTTTCCGAAATAGTCTCCCCCTCTGTCATCTTGAAATTATCAAACTGTCTTTTGAGTTGTTTTTCCTTCGCCTTTTTGACAGAATTCGTTCCAGTATAAGCGGTTTTAAGAAATTCCCAAACCTCCTTTGCGGTGCGCAACCCTAATACTTTCTGTTGGTCTGAGTCTGACAACGAAGACATTATAATCCTTCGAGATTGTCGATTCTTGCTTATCAATTTATTATCGTTCTCACTCCAACTAGATCTTGGCTTTTCTTTGGTGACTCCATCCTCCTCGATTTTCGGCTTGAGATCACCTTCAGTCACCACATCCCATAATTGAAGATCAATAGAGATTAATTGATCCTCCATCTGTTCACACCAACTGGTGTAGTTGAATTTCGTCAACTTTGGTGGTTTGACACAGTATGAATTCATCGCGATCTACCCTGAAGAAGTTTCCTAGAGATTGAGGGTAACCTTGCTCTGATACCAATTGAAGAATCCTACTGTAAGTGAGTATTGAACCGATAGATAAAGACAAGTAACAAGGGTGATAAACGAAATAACTAAATCTGTTATTGAATGTCACGTATCACACTTGATACAAGATATGCACGTAGTGAATTTACACCCACTACAATCACACGAATACTCTAAACTCTAAACTCGTTGAGAGAACAAGAAACTCTCAACTCACAAGATTACTCTCAGCCCTGTGTTTCCGTGAACTACTTAGGATGTTCACAACATAGATAAACTCACGCTTACAACAGATCTCCCGTTCACACCCTAGAATTCTCTCAGCCGTATTTCCCTATCCTATTTTCTCCCTCAAAAGCACACCTTTAACCTAGACTTTCTTCCGCTTATATAGATACAGAGATCGTGTGAGATTTTATCATATAAGATTTTATCTTTAATAGCTAGATAAAATCTTGTTGGATATTTTACTTATTTCTGCTTGTCAGTTCAAGACTGACGGACTTCGCTTCAGGCTAGTCTTAAAATGGGCTTCAGTTCTGAACTAAGTTTGCCGATCAAAATAGCATCAAGAGGAGTACCCCATCGGAATTCTTGATACCAAGACAAGAGATACGAGATCAAAGACTACTCGGATGGTCAAGGTACTATGGTCCAATCATGGAACCGAGGAAGCCACCTGGGAAGTGGAGGACGAGATGAAGAAGGAATACCCACATGTGTTTGATAAGGTATATATTTAAGTTCCACGGTCGTAACTTTCTTTTAAGGGGGGATAGAGCGAAACAACAAATACATAGGGATGTCAATGTGAGCCATAGTTATTGGAATAAGCTTAAGCTTCGGGTTGAAGCTTTCTTTTAAGAAGGGAAGAGTGAAATATCCTTATTTCAATATATTTAAAGTTAATATAAACAAAATTTAGTTTAGTTAATTTAGTACAAAGCGCATTGTTTTACAAGAGTTAGACTATATTGTTATTTATATAAAAAAATGGGTATATAAACAAATTTTAAGCAAAAGAATTTTTGCAATAATATTACTAACTGGTTCCACATCTTTAATTATTTGTTTTTATCTTATCCTTTATTTTAGTTGCATTTTTGTGATCGTTTTGATATATTATATGTCAAATTGGAGATCATATTTGTCTTTTGCATATGTTGTAACTTTCTAATGATTGGACCCATAATTTATTTAAATTATATATATTAGTTTCTTTTGGAATCACTCTAGTTACCTCCGAGCTTGCTTATTTAAACCTCTCTATTCTTTATTATATATGCGGCACAAAACTAAAACTAATTCATAATCTCTCTTCTTCATGTTTCCTCACTAACCCTAACCCTACTGATAAACCTCTTGTCTTCTGAGTTTTCTAAATATCCGGCGAAGACGGCGTGTAGCAAGAACCCGATTTATGTTTTGTTTCTTTCCGCTGTTACTTATGAAGGTATTGTGTTCTTTTCTCATTAATTTTTCCCAACTCACTTTGATAAGTTAACACCTTTTTCATTCTAGATTTTGTTTAGCATTTCGATGGCGTCTTTGTTTGTGTGGTTTCAGTCTAATCGAGAACTGATACAATACAGTAGCTAGTTTGTTTTACTTCGACGATTGTGAAAATTCACCAGATCTGAATTTGTTTTCCTATATATTTACTTGGCACATTTAAGTTCCGTATCTGATGTTTCTTTTCGTACTAACACTAGTATATTTTTTTATTAAATTGCGTAAACTATATTATACTATATCATATTCCTATGCAACTTTACGTGAAGAGATTATACATACTCTGTACTAGTATTCATAAATATATACTGCTGCACTGGGCTGTAATCATCCTATTTCCTATATTTTCAATGACGTCAGGTTATTTTAACAATTTTTAACTACATTAAACGAGTGTGGTAATCAAATTTTCATTATGTTAGTACGCCAAACACTATACATATTATTTTACTATATATTATTGTATGTATATAATGACGGTATATAGTATGTATTTATATAATGACTGCTCAAATAATGGAACTTTTAAGATTTTGTTTCCGTCACTTGTGACGTTGGGTTATTCTTTATTTTAGTATGAAATATGTTTCGTATTTTAAGTTAGAAAATGTTTAAGAGTTATGATAGTAACACTATAGTTATTGTTAGATTTCAAGCATATTGACGGACAGTGCTAGCTGACTGGTTGTGACTGACTTTGACTAACTACTTTGAGTGTGGATTCCAGGTAAACCTTGTGTTCACTTATTTTTACTTTGTGATTGTGTGTGATATTTTGGAATTCGTCATCTTGGTTGTGATTATAGATTATGCTTATATTATACTGATGGTATGAAATATTTGAGATGGTTGAGAATTTTGGTAATATATGAATTGGCTATTATATTCTGGATTTGATGGGAGGTTGATATTGGAATTGGAAAAAGCCTTTGACTAATTTATATATCTTGGCGCTGTTGAGTCTCAGACCGCAACTAAGCTCTATGATCTACTCCATTAGTCGAAAAACTTTTAGGGGGTGTGCACACTTAAGGACTTAGAGTGAGGGTGAACTGGACCGGTTCCAACTCTGTCGTGGTACCTGTTTATTGGAATTTGTGAATTGTGGAACTTTGGTGACTCCTGTCATTCCAGAATTGGTTGTGATATTGCTAATTGGTGATTAAGATTATTCTGATGCTATTGTTTGATTAGTTATATGGATATGGATGTCTATTGTACTCAAATGGGTTTTCAAAATGTATTTGACAAGGTGTTGCAGGGTTTACTCAGTTTCTTTGATTTGTGCGGTCCTTTCTTGTGTGTTCTTTTGTTTTCTAACCGCAAGTATGGATGATTAAAGTTGCTGGGATGAGGGGCGCGTAACGATTAGTATAACATTTAATTAATAAACATTTTAGGAGATCTAATGTCTTAGCTTACATTTGGGATTTTTATTGATCTTGCTGACGTTAAGTTTCTACTGCTAGCTATAATTGTCTAAGCCTTAGCACTCATGGGATGAGTGTGGCGACAACATCCTGGTTAGGTTTTATTTTACTTATTTATATTTCCGATACGATCTATTAATTATGTTGCCAGTATATCGTTATTATATATTGTTAGAAACCAGGGTGTTACAGGGACGGTGGGTATGGTAGGGATGCTGGGGGTGGGTATGAGTTTTAAACTGTTTATTTTATATTTGTTGTAAACAGTTATCGTACGACTTGTAAAACATTTTTCTCTTGTTCGAATGTTAAAACATTAGTGTTAGCTTTTGTATAATATTTGTTCATTTGTTTTTCAAATATGACATTTATGTTTATGTTGCTTGTCATTTTTTTTGTTTAGGTGACTTAATCATAATGCACTATAGCCTTTTTGTGTATGTTATTAGGATGTCGATTCCTATTGCGATCCATGTGAACCATACATCCACGGTTACACAGTACGGCGGGCGGTACCAGCGCGGTTCGAGTTGGGCAGTGATTGATGCAGACATTCAATATTCAAGTTGCCTTAGCCATTTGAAATCATCATTAAACCACGCGGTCCGCTCACATTTTGATCACACTAAGCTTCACGTGTATTCTATGATGTGCCTTAGGATAAACATAGATCTATACAACTACACGATTGGCAACATCTGAGCCGATGCAGATTTATTTCAAATGATCCAAAACTAATTGGATCTAGAAGATATCATGCAAAGAATAAAGATTCTTGTCAAGTATGAGGACGATTCAGACTTCCAAGAACCTGACGTGATATGAGGTAGGGCTGAAGATGCTCGTAGGGCCCACATCTTCCGACACAGGGCACACGCGGCGAGAGGTC
The DNA here is from genome assembly GCA_023374045.1 of Limonium bicolor. Lineage (NCBI taxonomy): Eukaryota > Viridiplantae > Streptophyta > Magnoliopsida > Caryophyllales > Plumbaginaceae > Limonium > Limonium bicolor. Next base: position 144,752,272 of record CM041779.1, on the reverse strand, counting down.
GTGCCAACAACTAAATGGTCTCCGATTAGATATATATTCATCTACAAAACTGACTATAGTAGAACGTCTGTAATGTGGTTATGCCTTTTTTTTTTCAAATTCGTATTTAGACAAGAAATTTCATGCCTTTGAGATTAAGAAACCCCAAGTGCTTCAAAATGAATTAAAACTTCTTTCATAATGCAAATAATAAACAATGATCGATTTTAGGAGTTTAATCAAGCTTAATTGTTTTACTTTTGAACAAGAAGTGGATGCGCGTGATATCAATAGACATCTTCAAATAATAAACATTCATCAAACTATTTTAGGAGTTTACTCAGGCTTGATTGTTTTACTATTGAGAAAGAAGTAGATGTCCGTGATGTCAGATAAACGCTGGACGGTCTTATAATCCACTTAGTGAAAAGATCGAACTGACAAGTAAAAGTTGTCAAGAAATACAAATTCCTTCAATTAACCACAATTTTCACTGCTAATCCCGAAAAGAGCTATTCTATTTTTGTTTGACGACATATTATATTTATTAAAAAATTTAAATTAGCATTTAGACAAAAAATTCCTTGCTCTTGAGAGCATATGCAATCAATGAACCAATTTTGGGTTTTAATGAGGCTTGATTGTTATACTATTGAACGAGAAGTGGATGCCCGTGATTTCAGACAAACGCTGGACGGTCTTATACTCCATTTAGATCGGTGTCCAAATCATCAATTTATTATATTTAGATGGATTCTTCTTCGACGGTTATGAAATTAGTGTAGATGATGGTGAATGTCGACAACTTTAATCATTTAGATCGGTGTCCAAATCGTCAATTAAATAAATGTAGATGGATTCTTCTTCGACGGTCGTGAAATTATTGCAAATGGTAGTGAATGTCGACACCTTTAATCATTTAGATCGGTGTCCAAATCGTAAATTTGTAGATTCTTCTTTGACGGTCGTGAAATTAGTGCAGATGATAGTGAACGTTGACAACATTAATCATTCAGATCGGTGTCCAAATCGTCAGTTAATTAAATTTAGATAGATTCTTCTTCGACGATCATGAAATTAGTGCAGATGATAGTGAATGTGGACAACTTTAATCATTTATGTAATACCCCCATCCCACATCGGGATATGAGTAGTAATATGAGTGGTTTATAAGGATACAAATGGATAGACTACAACAACAAGGCCTTCCACTTTTAAGCCCAAATGAGGATTATGGACCTAAAATGGTTAGTTTTCAAGCCCGGATGGCTTGGGAGCTAGGTTGTTGGACAGTTGTCTATATGTGGTGTTACAAATGGTATCAGAGCTGACTCGGGACCGTGTCGAGATGAGATACCCGACACCTACCGAGGAGGTCCATGGGACTTGGATGTTAGATTTGTTGCGACGCGGACGTCGCTTTCTTTGAGTGGGGGAGTATGTAATACCCCCATCCCACATCGGGATATGAGTAGTAATATGAATGGTTTATAAGGATACATATGGATAGACTACAACAACAAGGCCTTCCACTTTTAAGCCCAAGTGAGGATTATGGACCTAAAATGGCTAGTTTTCAAGCCCGGATGGCTTGAGAGCTAGGTTGTTGGACAGTTACCCATATGGGGTGTTACAATTTAGATCGGTGTCCAAATCGTCAGTTAATTAAATTTAGATAGGTTCTTCTTTGATGATCATGAAATTAGTGCAGATGATAGTGAATGTAGACAACTTCAATCATTTAGATTGGTGTCCAATTCATTAGTTAATTAACTTTTAGATAGATTCTTCTACGACAATCATGAAATTAGTGCAGATGATAATGAATGTCGATAACTTCAATTTTTTAGATTGGTGTCCAAATCGTCAGTTAATTAAATTTAGATATATTCTTTTTCTACAATCATGAAATTAGTGCAGATGATACTGAATGTCGACAACTTTGATTGTTTTACTATTGAACAAGAAGTGGATGCCCGTGATATCAATAGACATCTTCTAAGAATAAACAGTCGTCTAACCATTTTAGGAGTTTAATCAGGCTTGATTATTTTACTATTGAACAAAAAGTGGATGCCCTTGATATCAATAGACATCTTCTAAGAATAAACAGACGTCTAACCATTTTAGGAGTTTAATCAGGCTTGATTGTTTTACTATTGAACAAGAAGTGGATGCTCGTGATATCAATAGACATCTTCTAGAATAAACATCCGTCTAACCATTTTAGGAGTTTAATCAGGCTTGATTGTTTTACTATTGAACAAGAAGTGGATGCCCGTGATATCAATAAACATCTTCTAAGAATAAACATTAGTCTAACCATTTTAAGAGTTTAATCAGGCTTGATTGTTTTACTATTGAACAAGAAGTGGATGTGCGTGATATCAATAGACATCTTCTAATAATAAATAGTCGTCTAACAATTTTAGGAGTTTAATCAGGCTTGATCGTTTTACTATTGAACAAGAAGTGGATGTCTGTAACACCCCGGATTTTCTAACGTTTTATTAGGTCATTTATTTAACAATATAGGTTGGATACTAATACGCAGCAGAAATAAATCCTAAATCCAGAGTATTATCCACACCCGCAACTAACGAGTGCTAAGGCTTTAACTAGCATTCAAATAATCCAAACCATAATTATTGTTAGAAAGAATCCGACAAAGTTATAAAAGTCTTAAAACAAAAGAGTCCCGAAGTCTAAACAAAATTTAAACATAAGTACTTAGTCTAGCGAGTCGCTGTCCCATCCCTTATACTTTATTAGGACCTGTGGCAGAAAACCAAACAAGCAAACAAAGAGCCACGATAAAGTCAGAAAAACTGAGTAAGCTACCACTTCACTACGTAAAAATCATTTTCTCTTTGAAAACAATTTAATAGTATAGCAATGCATCAACATACCAACCATGTCATCACATAACCATATAGTAAACTTTGTAAAATATTTCACATATGCCTCATAAATAACTCATGAATATATATCCAGATTAATTAAATTATCTTCCTTGTCCCAACGCGCAGCCAGGACAAAACAACATCTCTTACTCTTGGGTACAACACACAGCTGTAACCCGGACCCCAACACGCAGCCGGGAATCCAACCTCGCCACTAAATCCTTAAGTGTGCACACCCCCAATAGTACAAAAGACTAATGAGTAGATCTAGGGCTAACTGTGTCCTAATGCGGCCCACAGTATCTCAAACTTATGCGTCCTAATGCGGCCCGCATCTATCATCTTATCCATGTGTCCTAATACGGCCCACATGCACCATGGTTAACCTTTCTTATAATTCCCTTTATTCATTGTTATTATTCACTTTATAATCTCATTAAAATCCACATATACCACAATAATACAATCATGCCACAATAATCTTGACTAAATAATTGCAATCTCACATAATCATATCATTAATATTTTCTCATCAATCTTTCCTCTAAAAATAATACCCATTTATTCAACATATAATAAACCGCACACTAAAATATCTCAGTAATCATTATCATAAATAATACGTTCCCAAAAATAATAGTCACTCACAGATAATAATCACAATCATCACAGAAAATTTATTTACGCAGTTAATACAAAGCCAGTGAACGCGGTAACTTACCTGGAATTTAGAAACGATCCACTCAATCAAACACAACCATAATTACTGCTCCTCACTCCCAAATTCGGAGCCTAAATAAAATAACGGGTATTTGTTAGATACCCGAACACTCTAAATCAAATTTTAAATAAATTATTAATAAAATATAATTATATAAACATATATATAAAAATTACATATTAAGGTTCTAATACTATCAGTTATTATATTTACATAAACAGTGAGTAGTAAAATAGGGTTGAAAAGAAAACAAGAAAAAAAATATATTTGATGATGTCATCGCTGACTTCAGCGGATGACATCATCGCCGACATCATCCAACAAGATAGAATGGTACAACTACAAGTACGGTACGGGAGCATTGGTTCACGAATTGGATTTTGATATATTTTTTTTATTAATATTTTTTTTTGGTTGCCTTCCTGTACGCATGAGTTAGCAAGGGAGGAGAGGAGTTGTTTTTTTATTTTTTTTTCTTTTTATGTATGTGTGACCGATGGGTAGAAGGGAGGAGAGGTGTGTAGGCTTTATTTTTTTTCCTGTTTCTTTTGGGTTGCGTGCGTGAGAGAGGGGGATAAGTACATACTCTCTCGGTCCGCTTTTGACCTTCCGGTCAATCAAAAGCACAGATATTAAGAAAGTTTACTTTTTCAAACTGTAGCATGGTTAACTTTACCGAAACACCCCTCATAATACTGACAATCAGATTTGTGTTTTGAGTGCGTACAGAACACATCACATCTGTATAATTATATTTCTGCAAACAATATCAAACGCATAAGGAGGGTATTGTGGTAAAGTACATTTATTAACTTACTTTTAACTTAGAAAGAAGACATAATTCTGGAACAAAAAAATAAGGAAGACCAGAAGGTCAAAAACGGACGAAGGGAGTATATTTTTTTAATTTTGTGTATGTGTAAGATAGCGTAGAGGAGAGGATGGGTAGTGTAGGACTGTGTGTGGCAGAGAGAGCAGACCAGTATTTAAATTTGGCTTTGGTAACAGTGAGGATGATTGTTTTTATTTTATTTTTGTTCCACTATGCAAATCGAAAGTAAGAGAGGATAGTCTTATAATTTCTCTATTGTTTCCTGTATCAATCGAGTCAGAGCAGCTAAAAGGAAGGAAAAGAACAGAGATAGATAGAACATTGAACATACCGAGAATTAACTTTTTTGTTTCTGAGTCTGACTGAGAGCAAGATGGAGTACAGGAAATTTCTCACTTTCTGTCCAGCCGAAGAAGTGTGAGAGTTGAGAGGGACAGAGAGGGATTTGTTGGACAGACAAAAGAAGTAGTATGACAGGGATTAAAAGGAGTAGAGGGAAAACGGAAGGAATATAGAGTGTGGACTGTTTATATTAAACTAAATTAGTGGGACAGATTATTCAAACCAAAAGCTAGGAAATGTGGAAGGCTGAGGGTTGTTTAATAAATAAAATAGGAAATACTGAAAGTTAGAAATGATTCATTACATAATGTGAAGAATACCAAAGAATAAAACTGATCAATTAAACTGACTCACTTAATATAGTAAATCAATGGTATTGTTTAAATCATAACATTATTATTGTGACTTCGTTTTTAATAAATAAACACATCAACTTAACCAGAAAATTATGATTATTATTACTACGACATTAAAAAGCACAACTGACTTATACTTTGAAAACGAGTTAATTTAATTAAAACAAATTATCTTTATTGAATATAAAATAATAATATGCTCGTAAATAAGATAATATACTCGTAAACTACATAGTATACTTGCAATCTATATAATATATTTGTTGCTTTATAACATACGTGTAAATAATAAAATGTACTTATAAACCATGTAATATACTTACAATTTATGTCATATACCTGCAAACTTTATAATATTCGCATTCTAAAATTTTAGGGGTATTTCAATGTCCGTGATATCAATAGACATCTTCTAAGAATTAATAGTCGTCTAACCATTTTAGGAGTTTAAGCAGGCTTGATTGTTTTACTATTGAACAAGAAGTGGATGCCTGTGATATCAATAGACATCTTCTAAGAACAAACAGTCGTCTAACCAATTACATTTAGATTTACTTATAATTACAAAAATGAGCTCAATTAGGTACATCAATTATAGAATATGAACCCCTTGGAGGAAGCAACTATAACTAGCGATTGCGTCTGTGACTGTACATAGCTTCATAATGTGAAATTTCAGGATCGTGAAAACCTCGTCACATAGGTATCAACGACGGGACAGGGCAATCAGTGACTGTCTCTACTCACACGAAGTGGCTTTGCTGGCTCACTAATGCAACACAGACCTCTGTTGCGCGGTGCATCATACCATGATCATCTCGTAACGGGAGGCCCGTCATGCCACTCGCCATAAAGCCAACGCTAATTGCAAAGATGATGATTACTATATTGTAGGCTGTGCACAGAATCAGACCCAGATCCAAATATTTCATCCAATGTGTAAATGGTGCAAACGAATCGCCAAACCAGTCCAGACGTGCATATTGTCTGTCGTACCAATCCTTTTCCACTCGCTCCCACCACCACTCTGATCTTGTTGTCAAATCCTTTAGACATACCTTTCTCACCATTTTCCACTGAGTTTCATCGTTGTATACCCAATTCACGATAGCTTAAAAACCATAGTTTCCATCCCCCACTATTTCTCTGTAACCTGTAATGAATTGAAGTAGTTCAGTATGAAACGCACGCCAGTACGAAGATAGTGAAAAGGGTTTAAATGTGTGTTCGAGCACCGATGACCATCGATTTGATTGACTATACTGCATCGCCAACCCTTCTCCAGTTTGACTTTGCCGCCCGGATGACCATCGCTGGGATTGACTGTGCTGCATCAATGGCTCACGTTCAGTTTGACTTTCCTGTACGGCCGGGCGTTGCTGAGATTGGCTTCGGCGCATCGAAGCCCTCTGTTTCCCAAGACCAACATGTTTGTGCTTAGACTTGTCTCTGGTGTTGGGCCTCTTCTTGTGCGGCCTACCCTTAGGCACCTTTACTTCTGGTGGCACTAGCCCACTATGATCATCCATGGGATCCCAGAGTGGCTTCCAAGCGTTGAACGCTTTTTCAATTGATGTGGAATCGAACTGATCTGAGAATCGTACCAAAGGCCGATGCATGTTAATTGTTTCTTCAGCTGTATACGACTCTTCATAGGTCTGACGAGGTACGGAAAACTCGTATTAATAGTCATATCTAAGTGTCCGCTAGAAAATGTGGACTTCTTCGACTGGTAGATTTTGACCAGTCAGAACGTATTGATAAATACGATGCGTACACGGTAATCCCATCGTGTAAGTAATCGTACAAATTTCTTCAGATTCTGGTGTATGATCATTATTGCAGCGACCGCTTCTCAACTCTGTTTGAAGTAGTTCCTAGCATTTGAGGCTCACCTGACCAACAAGACACATGAACGACACTTGCTGGTCTTCCAACACTCTTCTATCAAGGGAAAACTCAAAGTTTTATTTTATCTGAAAGTGTTACCCCTCAACAAATATGTGTATACAGTCGAATGTCATGTCCAGCGATCCAGTGGATGTGTGAATCCAGGATTTTAGAGTCGAGTGTGTGCTCTCCACCTTGCATGTGAACAAGTCATTAGTAACAAAGTACTCGGACAACTACAAATTTAATCACTTATATGTTGACAATTTAACTTAAAAAAGCTTGTTCGTTGATATGTTACCGAAATGTCTGACTCGCTTGCTCTATGGCTCACAAAATTTCTGGCCTTGATATATCCATGTGGTCTCCAAATAGACCACAAAAGGATGTTTGCTTCCGTACAACTTGATCATCAGTCATAGTTCGTCAAACTCTGCGATGGCAGGGGCATACACAAGCCTATGCTAGCGATATGCTACTGCTTCGGCTGCAGATGTGTCACACTTCAAGATCTTGACCGCTTTCACAGCCATGTTCCTGGAGACGTGCCACCAACATAGAAGATGTGGGACACTTAGAAATACCACTGAAAGTGATTTTACTAACGCCTTTTCATTGTCAGTGTTAAAAACTTCATGGAAGCGAGTCATCAACTTCATCAGCTCGAAAAGCATCCACGTATAGGTGGACTCATCTTTTCTAACCTACAAAGCAAAATGCAATACTGAAATTCTTGCCGCACAATGTCACTCCAATGAACTTAATTAGTGGCATCTTGTACTGGTTCGTCTTGTAAGTGCTATCAATGAGCACCACATACGGGAACATCTGAAATAGCGTAAGCCCAAAAGGGTGCACGATCAAGATAAGCCCCAACCTAGTATCATCCCCTGCCAAAATTACATTAACAAATAAAAATAACTAATAACATGGACAACCAGATAAACACGAACTGTACTTAAGTGCGAACACTTATTTGCATCTATCTCAGACCACCAACTGTATTTACGTTCATCCAACAAGTGCATGAGTGATGCTACATTAGTAAGCCCGCCATGATCCTCTCTCCTTAATTTTTTTACCAAATTATGAATCGATGTTTTGTCGACCGTGCTCTCAGGATTCTTGTCATGCAGGTGGGCCCACATCTGCCTTGGCGCAACTTCGCTCCTGTGTAGACTTTTCATACTTGCTCTTTCATCGATGCTGAAGCGAGGACGCACCAAGTGTGAGTGAGGATTACGAGCCAGTTCATGGTTATGCACCAACTGCATTACCTAGACTGACCACCTAGAAATCACCCCACCATGGATGCTTATGCGGAACGGGCAGTTCCATTTCTTCGTAGTGCGCCGCCGCCTTTTACTAGATGAGGATGATTCACCTTGGCAATTGTGTGACCTACTCTTGCTGTACATATCACATGTATACTAATTCACCACCATCCCTCATAGCTTGTCTAATTAAGTAGATGTTATTATTCTCGACAAGGGGTATCACATGGGTAGCAGCCTCTTCTCTATCCGCAAACATTTGGCTTATACTAAACAAATGACCTATGTCTACGTTCATTACTTCGTCATCGAATACACCATCATTCTCACCCTAAACAACAAATACTTACGTTCGGTCAACTAGTACTCGATGTAAATGGTAAAAGTGTGTGCTTAAGCAAAATAACACACAGATCATGCAAATTATCTGCAAAGTGAAATGATGCAAAGTAGACGAAGAGAGGAACACGTGGGCGCAAACTGAAATACCCCTAAATTAATTTAAATTAATTTAGGGGATTTCTTTTGTTAAAATTAAATTATTATATGGAATAATGAATATTAAATTATTATATGGAGTTGTGAAATTTATTTAGGGGTTTTCTCCTATTTAACCCTAATTATTATACATTATTATATAGTATTATGAATTTAATAATAAGATTTATAAGTCAATAAATCTTGGGAAAATTTCTAAACACTCCAAATATATTATAAAGATTTTAGGAGGTGTTGGAACATTGTTTTGAAACATAAAAGTCAATATAAAATTCTAGAAACCTTAAAGCTTATTAAGCCTTGCTAGAGTTGACTTTTTGAGAATGGTCAAACCAGGCCATGAAACCTATACCAATAAATAGGTTATGAAAAACCATGAAGATCGATAAAAAGAACGTCAAAAACGGATCATCCTAGCCAAAGTTATGATAGATTGAAGTTTAGAGCCAAAATTTTGGAGGATGCTGACGTGTCCAGGGTTAAGGACACGTGTCGCGCCCAGTCAGCACCCAGGATTACTCAATCGATTGAATTTCCTTCAGTTTTGGCATGTCGGGGGTCGATCTTTAGACACCTATATCTTTTTCCCTACTCCACCATTTGGTATGCCATTTGTTTCATTCGATTCTCCTATCTTTCCTCTTTCCAACCATTACTCACACACCATCTAACTCCTTCTACAATGACCGGAAAATTGATCCAAAGTTGGCTCCTCGCGATTGTGTAACCCAGAATTCCAGTTTCTCCTGAAATCGGGTAAAATTCGTCACGCCATAACTTCTTCATTTCTCATCCAAATTTCTTGTTCTTTAGCTTGTTTTGAAGATCTCTAATCCCTCTATAACTTTCATGTTGATGGCCAAGGCTGATTCGCACTAGTTTGGGAGTTAGAACTGTCTAAAGATGCCTACTCGATCACGTCGGTAATTTTGCCCAGTTCATCCCGAAACAAACTAGGTAAACACCGATCTTGTGAGATCTGTAACTTTATCCCTAGTTCATCAAATTCAATGATTCTTCTACTGACATCTAGAGTTACATGTCTAGTTTGGATTGTGATAGGTTCGAAGAATCGAATCTCTCTCAGTTGGTGCGAGTTGATTCGTGAAGTGGCATACCTGAACCGCACATGAAATAACGATTCCCAGATTTTCCGAGTTGGATTCTTCCCGTTAATGCTATTCCGGTGAGTTTCTGATCAAATTGCTCCGTTGTTGCCAATCTTAACTTCATTTTCGACCAAACCCACAAAGCAATTTATTCAATTATGCATTATATCGAGAGGAATTGGCGAAATCGGATTCGTAAACCCGAAACTCAACCTAACTCGAACCCAGATTCAATCTTGCGTAATACTGCATGAAATTTGGGGAAATCGGTGTCAATAGATGCGTCTTGGAATTTCGAATTCAATGGAACAAGAACCACTCGATTTGGTTCTGTGGATTAAGAGAAAACGGTAGATTAGTACTCGGGATCGAATTGAGTTCACTGATGAACTCGACGTTCAGGAGCCGTCCGATCTCAGTTAAAAGAAACGGACGGCCACGATTAAAACGTTTTAAAATATAAGTATAAGTTTTTATATTATATTCAGAAATAAACCCTAACTTGCTAGATTTATTTAATGGCCTTCCCGAATGTGTTTTGACTTGAAATTTTAACCATAGATTCCTTATTTAATGTAGTTTATTTTGATGTAAATTAATAAGGGTTTTGAGTTTTTAAACATAAGTTATTATTTTTGCAAGTTACGGGTATTATGGAATTATTTGGGTGATTTAAAAAGATATTTTTATGAAATAAAAATTTTATAATATGTCTAAAATGTTATAGTTATTGTATATTAAATTTGGGAATTTTTGGACAAGGGTAAATAGGTTTAAAAATTATGTTTATGGAATTTTCATAAGAATAACCTATAATATAAGGTTTTAAATGTAACCAAAAATTAAAGTATGGCTAGGTAATTAACTTTTCAGGTTGGGGAAAATAAAGGAAACTAAATTAATATTTTATAACAGTATGTTTATAGATATTTTGGGTATTATCTTTTAGGTGAAGTAAAAGTTGTTTACACATAAATATACTTATATGAGAAAAATAAAATGGGAACTTATACTAAATCGAGGTATTAAACTAAACTACATATTATTATTTTGGAGGTTAATATGTTGAATTAAACTAGGGCAAACACTTTATTTTATAAACCATATATCAGTTGTGGATATGTCTAAAAGGTATTAAATATAATTAAATACAATAAGCATTTCTTAAAGAATATTTTGGATAAATTCTAAGGAAAATATAAGTGTATAAGTAAACACACTAGAAGTAAATAAAACTAGTAACATATCTTATGGGAAACGTATTAAGAAGGAGAAATTGGGATAAATCTTATTCTTACGTGACAATTAAAAATATCAAAAGTTAATGTAGCATCTAGGTGGACTACTAGGGGGGAAATACATATCGTAAACCTTTAATGGGTGATAAAGTGAGTTAGCCAAGCGTAACCAAAGGGTTTAAATAAACTAAACCTATAATCAGGAGAGGGTAAATGGAATAAGTTAAGTATGCACTAAAGATTTAATTACGAGGTCTAGCTAGATCCTTAGGAGGGAGTAACTGTAAAACAAAACTATAGACTAATTAAAATGGGGGATGTGTAGCATTATAGTGCTTTAACTAATTAATGCTTGGAATACTTTAATTATAGGTAATTGGTGGAAGTAGTTCGCATTTTCGAGTTTGGTTACTGCTTCTACATATACCAGGTACGATTTCTCGTACTCAGCTTGATGTGTTATGGACTTGATGGAATGTTTTGTACGATTTCTCGTACTCAGATACTTTTGGTGACGAACTTCTTGGAATGTTTTGAGGAACGCTAACTGAGCTTGAATGAATCTCGAAAGGGAACTGTTGTGTGACTAACTGAGCCTTGGATGTGGAACTCACTTGGGTATTGGTTTCTTCTACTTGGTTGCCCGTTAGACATTGGCTACTTAGGGTTTACGCTTCTGCACTCTGTAGGACTGAGTGTTTTGGTATTGCTCTGGGTAGTTGGTGATCTAGCGGGATTTTTGGAAAAGATCAATCTTGGAAATCTTTCTTTCGACGTGCGCGCGTCTTCAATGGTAACAGTAAGGGGCTGTATATCCCCTGTCCCAAAAAGGGACGTGATAGACAGTGAGGGGCTGTATATCCCCTGTCCAGACGGACGTTGTAAACAGCGAGGGGCTGTATATCCCCTGTCCTATCGGACGTAGTCAACAGCGAGCCATCTCTTCCAATTGGTTTCATTCCACCCTTGAGTTGTTGGTTCTTGGACTTCTTCTTTCCTTTCCTAGTCCTTGTGACTTCTTGGGTTTTTCAATTCTTACTGGAACTTAATCTAACTTAAGCATGGGATGTTCACTGACTCCTGGTGTGGTTCTAACTGACTAACATTATCTTTATTGTTGTCTATCTTTATTACTTGCCTGTTGCTTTGACTTGGTGATTTGAAGTGCCTTGTCCCTCTGTTTGGTTTTTGGAGTTCCTTTCCAAGTTTCTATATTGTTTAAAGATTATGTTTAATTTCTGTTATGAGGATTGTACCAGTTCCATTCCAGGGAACTGACTCACCCCTCCCGGGGTGGGCTGCTTGGTTTCATCTTGCAGGTGCGAGGTACGAGTTGTTGTACAGGTGGCCACGAAGAGAGTGAGTGTATGGGATGGGAATTAGGAATTTTGGAGAGCTAATGTATTTTGTTGTTATTACCTTCATGTTAGGTTTTCTCGAGTTCAGACCGTAGCTTTTGTAATGACATAAGTTGTAATTGGTGAGGTTTGGTGCCGGGTGTTTGGAGCCCGATGATCTGTAATCGCCTTAGTATTTCATTTCCGCTGCATTTATGATAAGTAGGGGCGTTACACAAACTAATCCACAATCGGGGCTAGAACGAAGAAAATATAGCGTTTTAAAGACCGGTGTGCAGATGTCAACGCCGACAAAGAAGGGTTCACGACGTCGCCGGGTAGAAAGGACGAGCGCTGACGCCCGGGTCAAGGGGTGGGCACCGACACCCGATAGGAGGGGCGGCCTGGGATGTCGCAAGCAAAATATGGCCGGCGACACAGACAAGTAGCAGCCGGCGGAGACGCCTACTTGAAGCCACGGACATCGACGGCGCCAGCGCCGGTGCCGGCCGCTTTTGGCTGGCGTCGGCGTCTACTGCTCCAGTATCAATACTTGCCTTTTCTGACTGTTTTTACCAAAATTTTATCTACATTTGTACCTAATTAAAACTTAAATTGCGATAAAAAGCATAAAAAGTACCTCATAATGTCCCCCTCGTACATTCTCATTGGTGTTAATATCATCTGTGTAGTCATCGAATATCTCTGGATCGCCACCTTCGTTATTTTCTCCTTTCTTTTTGCTCTTCCTTCTGAAAAATTTCTTCAAACCTTTTAAAACCATTTCCTCTCTTTCTCTCTCTTACTATATGATTTCTGAATTTAAATATGATTTCATAACATGTTCATTCTCCTTATATAATGAAATTTGGGTGCTCCTCGTAATATGTCACAAGTTATGGGTACATATTTAATTTTAAAAACATTTTGAAGCAAGGACAAAATGGTCATTTTCTGACTGAGCGAATTTGAAATCCGACTGCGCGTAGTGACCCTCTTTTTTTATCAACAAAACGTTGACACCTGGCCTGAAGCTTAAATATGATAAACTAAGATCTTAAGTGGATATTTTAAAGTAAACATTATTGTTATTCGTTGACAATAGTAAAATAAGAGTTTCACTTGGAGGTGTGTATTTGTAACACCCCCAAATAAACATTCAACAATACAAACATCGCTCCTCGCCGTATTACAAGTTGACTATGCAGCGGAATAAACTCCATCCGGGTGTCACAGACGCCAACCACCCACGTGGTTGACACGTCCACTCTTCCAACACCAAGTTACGGTCTGTATGACTGGAAACAGCCCTCTATTAAAACTCATATACAACATAAAGTACAATTCTCAAATACCGAGTGTCTACAACAAAATTACCAAATCATAATCTGGAATTTACATCTCGGGTTTAGTAACAACCTATACATTATACATACTACTACAAACTCAAAAGTCATGCCCTGATGGACTACCCCCATGGTAGCCATCCCGCCTACGCTTCGTTATCGTCCGGCACAAATACCTGTAAAAATTGGGTTGTAAAGGACTCAGCAAACTACGCTGAGTATGAATATGTGTAGCCCGTATGTTGCCGGGCTACACGACTACTTGGTCGAATATTATTAAGTCAATTTACATGCTATAATAAAGCAGTAAAGCACACCTCAATACATCATGGTATCATACACACTTAAAGGTAGCCATGCATTAGCAACAACAACCAAACACAACAAGCTGCTAGTATCACAACAACAATCATGTACATAATAAAACGTGTGCATAGGTATGTTATACTCATGATCCTCACTATGGGATCATTCGAGCGTTGTGTGTTTTATTTCTTTTCTCTTATTCCCATAATGTGTATTTTCTTTCTCTTTCCTTGCACCAGGTCTGGGGATATAGTTTGGATCCCGTGACCATATCATGTAGGTGCCAATCTTTACTTGTTTCTTTATGGATTAATTGTGAGTTCTCTTATCACCACACGTTGGAGGACGTCTCCTCCATAGCTAATCCCCCATTCCCGACGTCATGTGCCGAGAAAGCGGAGTCACCTCTAGACTCCAGGATATGCTCCACCAATTTGTCACTCCCCCATTCCCGACGCCCAGGGTTGAGAAAGCGGAGTCACCTCTAGACTCCAGGATGTGCTCCACCATAGATGGTTGAAGGATCTGATGCAGATACCAACTCCCGAGTATTCCATACCGCGCGGCCAGAGATGTTGTCTTCCCGGGTTATTCTCATGTTCCACCAATTGGTAATTATTGTTCATTATCAAAGGTAGCTCGACACCATACACTACAAGAAAAAGGCCCATTTGCTACCAACACAATTGGTAGCGATAATAGTGAAACTGGTGGCCAAATAGAATGGGCTACCTGAAATACCCCGTAATTAAAAACAGTGATTAATTAGGCTAGTTATATTTTTAAAGGCTTAATTACACTTAAATAAATACGAGGGAAAAAATCCCGAAGGAAACAAACCTTTAAAATGGGTTAAAAGCATAAACGAACCTTAAAGCGTGTTTTTCGAGGAAACCGGGAAAACGTGACTTTAAGCGGGTCAAACAGGCTCGTAACAATTTTGGTCAACTAAATAGTCACTAATAAATATTAGTGAAGCTTTAGAACCAATAAAATTAATTAAACGAGAAAATTCCGGAAAACGGGTACCGGTTAGTAAAAACTGTAACAACCGGGAAGTCATGGGGTAAGAATGCAAATAAACAAAGTTAGCGTGTCCACTTTGTAAATAAAAAGCAAAAAAATTGAGTGTGTGTGGGTGTGGGATTGATAGCCCCCTCTCTCACTCTCTTTATTTTTCTCTTATGTGCTAAAAGACAAACAAAGTAAATAAAAGCAAGAAAGAAAAGAAAAGGGACTCTCTCTCCTCACTTTTCCCTCTTCCTCTCACGTACTCCCTCCCTTCTCTATTCTCTCTTCTTCCTCTCCTGCGACATTCATGGAGTGTTGAAGAAACCCCCACAAACCTCACCTTCTCTCCATTGTTGTGCCTTCATCCTTTGTCCAAAAATTATAAAAAACCATACCATTGGAATCCCCTTGCAAAGGAGAACATTTTCATCCTTTCAAAAATCAAAAAGCTCAACTTTCGTTTTTATGGGTGTTCCCCATTTGAAGATTCAAGTCCACCATTAGAAGCACCTTCACCTCCTTGTTACTTTGAGGTAAAAAGAATTTCGAAAATCCTTCATTTCTAGCTCTCATTGGCATTATAAGGATTTTCAGTTTTTGAACTCTTGGCCCTCTTTGTTCCAGCCGATTTTGGCTCTCTTGTTGGGCTAGGAATCTTGTTCTTTTGCTATTCAAGAACTTCATTCACCCATTGGAAGGTAACATCCTTTTCTAAACCCTAAAACCTAAATTCTAGGGTTAGTATAAAATGAATGCTAAATGGTATTGTGTATGTGTTATGGGCTGTAGCATTTTGTGTGTGTGAACCCATTGGAACCGAGAACAAAGGAGAAGAAGGGAAGAGAAGGAAAAAGGAAGAAAAGAAAACTAGAAACACAAGGTAATTACTTGTACCTTGAGCTAGTTTTGTATGGAGTATTGTAACAGTTTTTGGAGTAGTAAAATGAGTAGTGGATTGAGGAATGAGTAGTAAGTATGCTGTAGTATAATGAGTAATGGTATTGAAGCAGTTTGAAGTTTTTAATGATGTTTAAAAGCTTGGGAAAACCATGGGTAGTGATGGAGTATGTGCAGGAATTTCATGTTGTTGTAGTAGTGTGGAATTGTGAGTATAATGTATTGTGTAAACAGGTTGTGAGAATGAGTATATGTGAGCTGAAATAATGTGTGGAGAATGTTAAAAATATAGGGGAGACTATGTCAAATTTTGTGTAGGAAATGAGAGGACTTAAGTGTTTAAGAAGAGGAAGTAACCTAGGTAATAACTAGGTGTAGTTGAGGAGTGTTTTGTAGTTTGGAAACAGATTTGGAAATGAGTTGTGAATGGGATGAAACTAGAGCATGAGGTAATGTATTTTGGATGCTAGGAATAACATTAGTTGAGGGAGTATTGGAGGATAAGTGTTGAGGGAAAAATCTGTAGCATAATGTAGAAACCAAAATCTATAGCATTAGTGTGAAGAAAACCAATGTAAGTGTTGGAATTGAAATGAGGAAATATTGAGTAAGTTGTGTAAGAATGGAGTAGTAAGTTTGGAGAATGAATTAAGGTGATTTAGAGTGTGTAAATAGTGCTAAATCATGTGGGGAAACATTGGTAAAGGTTGGGGAAACAATGGGTAAAGAAAACACCCAAAAACAGATTTTAAAACTGAAGTACTGGGCCGGACCGACCTTAGGACCGAACTTGCAAGGTCGGTCGAGCCCAGATTTACAAGACGGGAAACCTTCTGGAATCGACCGACCTTGCGACCGGACTTGCAAGTTCGGTCGGACTAGAAAATTCTCCCGTCTAAAACCTTCTGGAGTGGACCGAACTTGCGACCGGACTTGCAAGTTCGGTCGGCCAGAAAAATTCCGCAGATGAAAGCTTCTGGAATGGACCGAACTTGCGATCGGACTTGCAAGTTCGGTCAGCCAGAAAAATTCCCGTAATGCAAGCTACTGGAATGGACCGACCTTGCGACCGGACTTGCAAGGTCGGTCGGGCTAAAATTTTCAAATACGAAACTTACTGGAATGGACCGACCTTGGGACCGGACTTGCAAGGTCGGTCGGCCCTGGAAATTTTACACGATGTAGCCTACTGGAATGGACCGGACTTGCAAGGTCGGTCGCAAGTCCGGTCGAGTCAAAAAAAAAAAGAGAAAAAAAATGTTTTAACTATATGATTATAGTAATCATATATACATATATATGCCTATATACACATATGCATATATATGTAGTAACACACCATTAATGAAGTAGTAATGGTAAGAAAGTAAGTAAATGAGTAAGGAAGCAAGCTTAAGAAGTAATAAGGAAAATAATGGTTTTATAACCACGTAAGAAAGTAATGAAGTAATAAGTATACATTGAAAGTATCAATGAAGGAGTAAGTAATCAATATAGATCATTGATCACTACTTCATGTAATGTATAGGAATCCCATAGTTGGGCTCCAAAGGAACTGGTAGTACCCTACCGGTGAACGTATGATTTCTTCATGCCCTGTCTCCTAACTTGGTTCCCCGATTTGTGTGCCTATGTGATCACCAATAAGATAAATGCACGAATCGGACTTATATTGCATTTAACTGTGTTTGAACTATTTCGTTCTTGTTGAATCTTCTTGAACATTTAGTTTGTATAATTCATGAAATGCATGAATGGAAATGAAGTGTATGTGTAAGTATGAGTACTTGTGTATGTATGTATGTATGGAAGTAAGTATGGACTTCTACTAATTCCTAACAATCTAACTCCTAACATGAGTAATGAGTAAAATGGAATGAGTAGAAGCCCGATATAGTTTCGGCCACGCGTGAGGATAAGGAAACACAAGAGGTTGGATCCGAATCCTGGCTATAATCTTTTCCATGGACCAAATCCCTTGAATGGGTAGCATCCGGGATTAGTGGGCCACCCTAAAGCCCAGTGGTGGGATGTAGTAATCCCTGCCCGGAGGTCATACCGACTTAACTGAAAGTAAAGTATGTAAGAAGTAAGTATTGTATTTGTATTGGTCTTGACTATTGTAAGTCATTGACCCGGAGTAAAAGTATTGAACACCCGATTAACCCGGGTGTGTAATGAGGCTAACCAGACCTTTGTATGTGTCGGAGAATTGTATCTCCGGAATGCGGTGAGTATTCGGTAAGTATGAATGGTTGACTTGAATTGTCTTCCTTGCATGTATTGTATGTATGTATGCCTTGTGTATGGAATGTATTGTATTGTACTGTAATAAGCATGTATGTATGTATGAATGAAACGAACCGCATGTACTCGACCAAATAGTTGGCGTACCCTCGCTAGTACGCGGGGTATGCGGTTATCATATGCAGCGTAAGCTGACCCCCTAGGGGGAATGTTTTTACTCCACAGGTACCCGCGAGGCGTGACGGAAGGGTAAGGACGGGATGTGATTCTTTTGGTAGTTAGTAGGATTGAAATGGTGTACTGAGTTGTACACGGCTAAGGCCTTTTTGAATAGCCGGTGTACCATGTGGTACACCTTTTTGGATATTGAATTCTGGATTGGAAAGTAGGGAGAGGATGTAGAAACTCTTCATTTTGGGAAGTAGTATTGGAATGTAATTCGTATAACTTGGATACTCGGTAATCAAATGTAATTAAGTATTTGGTATTGTAAAGTAAGTAGTATGTATTTTGTTTATTCTAGTCATCAGACCGAAACGGTAAGTAGTAGCCTTGTTAACCTTGGAGGGTTAACGGCGTTGTATCACCCGCCGGGAGTAAGTAAGTATTCCGCTGCGAGAAGGGTAAGTATGGGGTTGACTAGAGGATAATGGAAGGAGTAGCAGTTGGGGTGTTACACTACCGCTTTTGTTCAATTGGCTACTGGAGTTATGCGGTGGGTAAATCCTTGGTGGCGAAATTGATTTTAGCTACCATTTTCCTGTTGGTAGCAATTTTGCTGCCACACCGCCACTACACTTTCTGCTGGTAGTAATTTTGTCACTACTCTATCTTATGGTATCAATTTTACTACCGATTATGTGTGGTAGCTTTACTTAGTTTGCTACCAATAAATTCAGTAGCATAAATTCTTTTAGATACCAACTTTAGTGGCTGCATTTAAAAATGTTGCCACCAATATAATGTGGTAGTATTATGTTCACATGTGTGGTTCTCTACTAAAGTTGTGCGGTCTGACCATTTTAGGGCCGCACATCAAGGATCCGCGAGATCCACTACATATGGATATATTTATCTCTCTGACCACCTTTAAGTGCACAAAGCATGGATCAAACCCGCAATGTATGGGTAAACAGACCCCATTACCAATGACATAATTATAATTCATACTAGTGTTAAAATGTGCACACATCAGGAATCGATCCCGCGACGTGTGAGCTGAATAGATACAACCTTAACCATTGGACCATGATAATTATTCACGACATATATACATACTACATGTAAATATATTCAATGTTTGATACTCTAAATATAAATGAAATTTTTTGTTGAGATATGATCGAACATTGGATATGTAAAAACACTAGTAGAAAAAAGATTTTAAATGACACACTTTAAACCACGGTTAATCACATAACCGTCATTTAAAACTTTTAAACCACGGTTATTAGAATAACCGTCACAAAAATTCGCGGCGGGAGATTTTATACCACGGTTCTGGGTGGAACCGTGGTATATAGCTTGACGCGTTGCATTTTATACCACGGTTCTGGGTGGAACCATGATATATAGCTTGACGCGTTGCATTTGATACCACGGCTCTGGGTGGAACCGTGGTATATTGCTTGACGCATTGTATTATATACCACGGTTCTGTTGGAACCGTGGTATATAGCTTGACGTGTTGTATTTTAAACCACGGTTTTGTCAAAACCGTCGTTTTTAGTCGTGGTCAAACAACTTTAAATGACGGTTCCATGGTAGAACCGTGGTATATAGTCTAAGCGGGAATTCAAATTTTTGGTGAAAATTAACGCAGCTCTTTCTCTTTCTCTTATTATATATATTTCTCCTCACTGTTTTTTACAACCAACACTGTCGAACAAGGAATATATGCTCTGCAACTCTTCTATTCTTCTTCTTTCAACTCGCGGTAATTTTTGCAACCTACTGGCGAACATGCATGCTCTTCGCCATACTGGAAAACAAGGAACACATGCTGCGTCTCTTCACTGTAATTTTTGCAAACCTAAACGGCGAACAAGGACATGCTCTGCGCCATTTTCGCAAACCTAACCGGCGAACAATGACATGCTCTGCGCCTCTTGTTTTTCACGGTAATTTTTGCAACCCACAGTAGCGAACAATGACATGCTCTGTGCCTCTTGTTTTTCACGGTAATTTTTTGCA
The DNA here is from genome assembly GCA_023374045.1 of Limonium bicolor. NCBI lineage: Eukaryota > Viridiplantae > Streptophyta > Magnoliopsida > Caryophyllales > Plumbaginaceae > Limonium > Limonium bicolor. Next base: position 144,731,793 of record CM041779.1, on the reverse strand, counting down.
ACCCTAACCGGTGAACAGCTTCGCCCTCTATCATTCTTATTCACGGTAATTTTGCAACCTACCGACGAACAAGGAACATAATGCGATTTAGCAACCCTAAAACACAAATAAGGAACATACATGTTCTGGCCTCTTCATTCTCTTCTGTTTGCGCTCTCTGTTGAGAAATTACATTGAAGGCGGCGCCGCTAAATCGCCGGCGAACTGGAAAAAAATTCACAAACTATAAACCACGGTTTAATTTATAACCATGGTTTATTGTTGATTTTTATACATTTTATACCACGGTTTTAGTTAAAACTGTCATTTATAATGCACTTTATACCACGGTTCAGACACCCAATCGTGGTATAAAGTCAATGAATATTCGCGGGGGAAGGGGTCTTAAATGACGGTTTCGACCAACCGTGGTTTTTTCGCTTACTTTAAACGACGGTTATGAACCGTCGTTTATCGCTATTTGTGAATATACGACGCGAGCATAAACCACGGTTCCTAACCGTGGTATATAGGCAAAATAACCGTGGTTAAAAACATTTTTTCTACTAGTGAAATTAATAAAATAGATGTAGGTCTGACTAAGCCACATTTATATTTTAATTTACATAATATTACAACATAAATTTTGTATGGTCAAAATAATAAAAATAAAAGTATATGTTGGGTTAAAATTGTATAAAATTAAAAACTAAACATATATATATATATATTACAAAAAATCTAAAATTTATAAATTTAATATACATTTTTTGTATTTAGTTTGCAAATTTTAACCAACACGTCAACTAATTTAAATTGTTATTATTTATTGTATTTTTTAATTTTATTAATTTATGTAATTTTGTAAATTAAAAGAATATATAGTAAAATTTAAAAAAATCGCACCAAATTTCAAATTTATATACATATATATCGTTAACTAAATAATATTTTGTTGACAACTAATTTATATTAAATTTGTAAATTTTAACCAACATATGTATTGGTTTAAATTATTATTATATGTACTATATTTTATAATTTATTAATACATGTGATACTTTGAAAATTAAAAATATTATAAGTATCAAAAATAAATTATGTTACATATATCTTATATGATAAATAAATTCTTGTAGTGGTATGTAGTTTTAATTAATTTTCACGAATTAGATAATTTTTGTTTAGTTAAAGTTCTTTTTAAAATTTCGATAGCTAAAATGTAAGAAGTAAAATATACTAAAGGTACTATATTGAAAAAAACTATAAAAAATAAAATATTTATATAAGAAGATAATATATCCATTATGGCAGCAGTAATATAGGTTAGTATTTTGAATTATGTAGTAATCATACGTTTGAGTTATAAGACAATAATAATTTTATTAACGCTTACGAATATTAGGTGTTATTTCTTATATTCTAGCACAATATCAACTGAAATTTCATCAGCATTATTAGTCGGTAGCAATTTTGAAACTTAAGACAGTAGCAATTTAGCTACTTGTTTGCTATCATAGCCAAAATAGTAGCATAATAGCAACCGTAATCGAGTGTTAGTAGCAATTTCATAATTTCACTTATCTACATGGTCGTAGCAACTTTTAAGATAGTAGCTAGTTAGCTATTGATTAAAATTTTTTTGCTACCATTGCTCAAATAGTAGCATAATAGCTACCATGATTGAATTAGCATCAAGCAAATAGTAGCAATTAATTAATTTAGCTACCAATATTGGTAGTAAAATTATTTTTACTAAACTATCGGAATGAAAAATAAAATAGCTACTATTGATGGTAGCAATCTTGTAAGGCGGTAGACATTTAGCTACTGTCTAAAAGTTTAGCTACCATTGTCATTGTGGTAGCACAAAAGCAACCACTTTGTTAATAACATTAAAAATCAGTAGCAATTTTCCAGTTTAGATACCAATATATGTGTAGTAGCAATTCATCGGTAGCTAAAACATCTTTTTCTTGTAGTGATAGTGGGTGTCATTAGGAGCCCTCTATAGTTTGAGAGGAGTTTTCTCCTTGTATAGTTGTTTCGTTTTGTTTGCGTAGTTCATCGTGTTTCATCTCAAGTTCCATAAACGAGGAGGGACTAAACTACTGTGTGCGCGCAAATAATATGCAACTATCATATAAGCAAGATAAGCAAGCAATCCAATTTCATGCTTTAATCTTATGGTCATTTTCACACAAGGCACACAGCAAACAAGCCGTGTAACACGGCAACATACGAACCACACATATCCATACCTTATTCGAAGGTACGAGTTGTCTCACACACGGGGTCCCGGTCGGAGTTTGCTACGGCCCTAGCGTTAATTACAAACAACGTGTCATTTTATGATTCCATGTGTCGACCTTTGTGACACTTCCCGAATTTATCAAATTATTATCGGGTGTTATTTCCTAGCTGAATCTTTGTTGAATGTTCAACCTTTATTAGCCCTTAGGACTTCCCACGTGTTAGACTTTATGTTACTCCTAGGGCGTTCACACCCTTATTTTACACGTTAACCAAGTCTTTTTTCCTAGTTAATGTTTTAGAGCATTTTAAGCGTTAACCATGTAACATGTTTATATAAGATAGATTTAACTTGTCTCAAGTGTATTCCCTCCTTAGCTAAATAGGTGAGCAATGTTTTAACCCTTGTATAATGATAACATAGACCATAGAATACCCCTAGAACCCATTTATACATAAGCCCAAAAGTTTCTAAATTTGAAACACAAATACATTATCTAATCCCACCTTTAATGTAGTGATTGATGTTTAACCTTCTCCACATGTTTCGCTAACCTAGTTATATTTATTAGCTATTATTTGGGTTCATTATTAAACTAGAATCACACTTATAATACCCTTGTAACACAGTTATACAGAAGCTATAACATCAATGAAACTGAAGCACAAGCTACACATTCCCTCTTGGTTCTTGTTGCTAGTTAGTTCAGTTTATGTTTGTTTCTTTCCTGTAGTGTTTACCCACTAGTTATGGGTGTTAACCTTGGTTTAAACTAAAGACTATACTCATAAAGCACCCACATAGCATCTGTAATTAATTACACAGAAACAGATACAAAAAGACAAACAAGAACCAAACCAGAGCGATGCATTGTCCTTCCTTCTATTTTCCTTTCTACTCTTTAATCTGGTTACTAATTTACCCAATGTATTCATAGCTTACTAAGGTATATTAGAGGTGTTTAGTTTAGTAGCAGCTCAATATAACCCCTTCAAACCATTCTATACAGAGTTATACAGAAACAGATTTTCAGGAGGATCATAAAACTGAAACATTCTATTCTGTTATCTTTCCTTTTACTCCCTTTTGTTATTCACCTAACTGTCCTTCAATCTTACCCCTATGTACTTCTTACTCAGCTAAGTGTTTTATATCCATTTTAAACTCAAAACTACTCCAATAATAATCACTTAATTCTCTGTACAGAAAACAGAAACAAACTTCCAGAAATAAAGCATAAGACTGAAGTATTAAATTTCTGCTATCTTCTCTGCTATTCCCTCCTGTCAACTCACGTATTGGCCCTCAATCTATCTCATATTATCGACTTGGTTAGTTAAGACCTTAAGTAAGATTCTAACACTACAGATAGGGCCCAAGAAATTAGACAGAGTTACTGAGATGTCCCAAACAGATTCGAAGAGAAACTGAAATCACAAACTGAGGTATTCCCTTGAAGTGTTCTCTGTCTGTTTTTCCCCAATTTACTTACCAGTTAGTTAAGTGTACTAGGCCAGTCTCCAACTAAAGCCAGCTCCAAATATCCCCATTTAGAAAAACCTCTGAAGTTTCATTATACAGACACCAGAAAAAAAAACTGAAACTCGAAGCTAATTCAAAACTGATTAAACTGAGGTATAATCTGGTGTTGTTTTGTCTTTCTTTTTAGTTCCTTACCTTGGTTTCTATTTCCCCAATCTATTTAGCCCCTTAGTTAAAAGTCTTAGTATGGTTTTAAATCCCCAGACAGACTCAAAGCAATAAGGGCCACGCTTCTGAAAAAAAATCTGTTACGCAGAACTTACATAAAACTGAAACTGATGCAATTTTCCCTTATTGTTGTCCTTCTGTTTTTTTCTAGTCCGACTTTTAATTTCTTTCCAAATCATATAACTTCCTTGGAAGATGTATTAGGAATGTCTTAGATTCATTTTAAACCAATACAACACTCAACTCCCATCTGTACCTCATTTTTACAGAAACCGAATTTACAGAAAAACTGAGACACACAATTCTGCATTTCAATTCATTTAACTTCGGTTTTTCTTTTTACTTATGTAAATGACTTCAAATCTTCCAAATGTACATATCCACCTAGTTCAGTATGTTAGCAATAGCTTGGGTTCATTAGTGAGCCACTACAATTTCTTTAACACTTGTGTAGTTCAGTTATACAGAACTGAAATAAAACTGTAAAAACTGAGGTATGAAGCTGCTATATCCTCTTGTATTCCTTTTCTTTTGTTTGCTAATCTGACTTCTAATTCTTTTCACGAATTGCATTCCCAATAGTTAAGTGTTTACTCAAGGTTTAGCTTTAAGACAGACCCAAAACAGAATTGCTATTGTTACAGAAAACCTCATACTACACTCGGAAGAAAACTAAAACTGAAACTATAAAACTGCAATATGAAATCCTGATATCCTGGTTTTTATCCTCTTCTGTTTTACTCATAACTGTCTCCCAATTTATCCCTAAGCACTCATCTACTTAATTAAGTGTTGTATCTATGTTTTAAACTCAAAAGACAACCTAAGCAGCCCTGTTACCCTACTGATGCATCCCATATACTGAACTGAAAGGAAATGAAAAAAAAAATGAAACTGAGCTGATGTGAAATTTCCTGCTATGATTTTCTTCTGTTCTTTCCTTTCTACTGATGCATCAGGTTAGTTCTTTTTTTTATTTTCTTTTAAAACACACTCTCACGTTATCTTACTACCTAGTTATCTTTTTAATGTAGTTTTAAGTTCAGGAAAGATCTTCCATAGCATTGTTGAAGCTACAGAAGTTTTGTTATGCTAAAACTATAATGTTACAGAAACAGAACTGAAAATTTGTAAAACTGAAATCATAAATCTGTGCACCTTTGTTTAAATCTTTTCTTTTAGTTCCTTAATCAGTCTATTAGTTCCCCTCAAGGAACACTAGTACAAAAAAAACCTATTTCGGCGGTTGTAGAGGCAACCGCCGAAATAGGTGTCTTTTTTCCAGACTCTAGAAATCTCGGAGCCCTATTTCGGCGGTTGTCTTTATAACCGCCGAAATAGGGTCATTTCCCGGGATTTTTTTCCAAAAATTTTGAAATGCCGCTTAAATTTCAGTCTATTTCGGCGGTTGTTACTAACAACCGCCGAAATAGACTTTATTTAATTATATATTTGCTCGCCGACCTCATATCTTCATCCTCTCTTCTCTCACTTTAATTTCGCATCCCTAACTGGCGAATACTCATGCGGTCTACTCCTCTCTTCTTCTCTCATGGTGATTTCGCAACCCAAACCGGCTAATCCCGTACATGCTCGGCGCTCCTCTCTTCATCTTCTTTTCTCACGGTAAAGTCGCAATCCTTACAGGCGAACAAACATACTCTACTTACCTCTCTTCATCCTCTTATCTCACGGTAATTTTGCAGGCGAACTACATGCTCTGCGCTTGTGTTCATACTCTCACGGTAGTCTCACAAGACTAACTGACGAACCAGTAATATACTCAAACTGAAGCAATTCATTGCGAACCAGTAATATACTCAAACTTGCAGGCGAACATACATGCTCTGCGCTCGTGTTTGCGCCTCTGTCGAAAAGCACTGGAATTGCTACGAGGTTGAAGACGACACAAAAATCGATTTTTTTTTTAAAAAAAAGGACCTATTTCGGCGGTTGTTAGCTAACAACCGCCGAAATAGGTGTGTTTTTTTTGTTCTAACACGGGCCTATCTCGGCGGTTTTTAGCTAACAACCGCCGAAATAGGGTGTCTATTTCGGCGGTTGCACAACCGCCGAAATAGGTCTGAGAACCTATTTCGGCGGTCTCCATTTCGGCGGTTGTACAACCATCGAAATAGGCCCAAAACAACCGCCGAAATAGGCGTTTTTTGTACTAGTGGAATTCCCCACTTCGTTAAATGTTTTAGAACTCCAAACCCACCCAAGACAGCATTGCTACTGCTACTGAATTTTTTTTTTCTCTCCTGAAAATGAAATATGCAAACCGAGACTAGATTAAGCTTCTGCATTTCAGTTCTTCTATTACCCCTTTCCAAGGTGTTAACTTGTTTTCTCTAGCACTCTCAGTTTAGTTACCCTTGGTCTAATATATTAGTGGGTTGTTAAGCTTAAACTCCAGCTAACAACACCTATAAATTACATTCTAAAAATCGGTTTCACCAAGACATAAGTTGCAGATTTGGGCTGACTCCTGCGCTAGTTTTTTTTCTAAACCTCTCAGAGTGTTTATGAATTAGTTAGGTGTTTTATCTTGGTCTAAAATTTTTAACTCAGACCCACAACAATACGAGTAAACCTCTGAGAAGTTAGTAAACAGAAAACACATGTAAAAAAAGAATCTGAGATGGTGATCAGGTTTTGACAGAGACCTTCGACAGCATAATCCAAGAGTTTCAGTATAGTTTTATGGTATGGACAGAGCATGAATTGAGGGTTACTACCTTGGGTGTTAAGGGCTTGTTTTTCCTGGGTTAGCCCTTGGTGCACCTTGGTAACTTCGCACCTAGATAGAACCAAGTGCCAAGGTGAGTTTGCTATTCATTTCCGATTCTGATATCAAGAGTTTTAATACCCAGATTCTCGGTAGTTTTTATTTTCTTCTACCTTGATTAGGAGCTAGCTTTCTCCTTGGATTTCTCTTCAGTTTTGATTGGCAGTGTGACACAGAACTCCTGGCCTCAACTTCTGGTTCTATTTCAGTAAGGATTTAGCAGGAAGTTTCGATCAGAACTTGACAGAGAAGGTATTTAGACAAGGCTGCTCATGGTTTACCTGGAACTGATATTCACACCAGAATGCTGGTTCTTTATCAGTTTCCTCTTTTTCCTTTTTTTTTTGAAGGAGATGCATCGGTTGCAAGGAGACTCGCTATACTGCAAGAGTGGAGGTTCCGATCAGGCACAAAGAGGAGAACCGAAGAGGACAGAAAAAAAAAACAGAAGCACAGCCGTGAAGATTTAGCTTACCTTCACGCATGAGAAAAGCAAAAGGAGTTCTCTGAGTTGCTGTTGGCACTGTCATGCAAGTGAGGAGGAGAATGACTGAGCAAAGGCATTAATTAGGGAATAAAGTTAGAGAAGACTGAATGCAGGAAACTGGTTATCAGCTAGTGGATGGAAGTTTCGATGGAGAATTTGTGGAAGTTTGGAATGTTCAAACTCCCACGTGAGTGGCTGCCTTCTTGTCTGATTCTCTAGCACTTGATGTCGACATAGGATCATGGTTTACTTGACTTGGAGTTGCTGTTGTAGAGAGCAATTGAGGGAGTTCATGGAAGTTAGAAAAAGGCAGCACTGATGCGTGGGAGTTTGGACCGAGACAGACTTGAGTGCAGGCCATTGCCCTGGTTAATTCTCACTGAAAACAAGGCTGGCTCAGGTGGTGGTTGTTCTTCCATGTCTGGTTTCATCAAGCTCAGTGCTCGATAGCAGCATGGCTGTTTTAGTTGAATTTTTTTTTGTTTTCAGGCGACACCAAGGAGCCTCGATGATCTGCTGATTTCTTTTTTTTTTTGGTTCAGGTGGGGAGTGGTGATTACCGATCAGACCTGAATGGGGAAATCAATTAGTAGGAATTTTATCTGTGGTTTTCTTTTGATTCAGGAGTATTACCGGATTGTAATAAGTGGCATAGGTGGAGTCAGTTTTGTTTATTGTTTTATAACAAGTCTAAGTGTTGCATAATAGTTATTGAATACGAGCATTGCTCATCCGGTTAAAGCGTTCAAGAGGTATACGGGAGGTACGGGGTTCGAACCTCGGCGGGTGCTTAGTTATATATTTGTGAAACTATATAATATATCGCGTTATTAGTTAGATACACGACCACTTAATTTTGTTACGTTATGTATACGCCCCTTTTATTTTGTCACATTTTAGTTATACGTAACTATGCGACGTTATTATTTATTACATACGACATTGTAATATTGTAACGTTAGAATACAAATACGTACATACCTAAGTACGTGATCGAGTTAATGTGTGACATTGTCATGTTTTCGTACATGTATATAATAAGCTTAATTGTTCATACATTATTTTATGTCCGAATATATAACGCGTTATTTTCGGATAATCTCCTCGAGTTTATGATTTTATGTGATTAATTGTTCAGGGGTGTTTCAACTTACCCCCCTTAAAAGAGACTTCGTCCCGAAGTCTTACTTCCTTAACTTGTGGTTTCCATTCCTGTTACTCATAGGGATCAAGTCACGTATATTATATTTCTCGGTGCTTATAATCACCAAGCCACATTAGTGTGCTCCACACAAGTTCCCATAAGGTGTAAACCAAAAAGTACACAGCATTCATTCATAACGAAGTGTACATACACGTACATACCATTTATACACACACACAATCCAATGCACAAGTGCACATACACGTGCATACCATTCATACACACACAATTCAAAGCACAAGTGCACATACACGTACATACCATTCATACACACAACCAACGTGTGGCTGTAGGAACACACACAACGCCAAGATTAAGTCCTGAATACGTTCTCTCTAACCAAGGGATCATGTCCCGCAAGTTCCACAATTCTATTTCACCATTTGTGCTTATAAGCACCACGCCACATCTGTGGCTCAATAATACTGCAATGTACCAATGATATTTTTGTACTGCACTCATAGCAACCAGATGAACAAGTCATTCATTTATGACTACCATGCATTCAAACCAATCCACACACAGTTCACACATAGCACCCAAATCAACACCACAAACGTGTAATAACCCAGTAAAAACGCAACGTGCCTACCCCCCTTAAAAATGGATTACGCCCACGTAATCCCTTTTCTATCATCCTTAAACTTTGGTTCAGGATGTTTACTTCTCGTAGGGCACTCTAGTTTCTATGCTATTAGCTCACCTTATGATCCTATCAAATTCCTTGACCACGGATTCGGGTTTAGCCTCTCTAGGGTTAAGGTATTGACCTATAGGTCACTTGTTATTCATCTGGGAAATGTGAGATACGGTCCACCAGCTTCTATTGTGCGACTCTGATTTCCTTCAGGTTTAGTTTTCCCTCACTATGTCTTCCAAGGTGGTGCATGGCTTAATTGTATCCTTATCATTTAGGAATAAAGGCCTCTTGACTGTCGTGGGGCATTTGAATTTATGCACGATTTTGGTGGCTTGTAATCTGTCTATTCATTTTCTTTGGTGGTCGGATATTCATTCTTTTAGGGCGCTTTTAAGCGTCTGGGTTTTTCTTCCTAGCTGCCCTTTAGGCTTATATTCATATATGCTTTGTAGTAATGGTTTAGTGCCTGGTGTTTTTCAATGTTACAAGCGTGTCGTCGTTACGACAACATGTTTGATTTTTATTACCGATCATAATTATATGTAGTTAGCTAGTTTACTCTCCTAGCATTGTTACCTATTTTCTCCTTTGATGCGTACCGCCAAATTTGACTTTTCTTCGTCTTTAAGTAACCTTTTTATTTTCCAGCCCAAATATGGCCTTGACACTGCTGGTTGACCTCCTTTAGTTTAAGTCTAAAGGTTGCCGAATTGTATATGTTAGAAGTCTCTATGATTGCAAATTGTTTAACATAGGATATTTAGTTTCCTTATTATCATCATTGTTCTTATGATTGTATCAAGCAACAGCTTATTGATTAGCTCTGCTTAGTCACAAGGTTCAGTGTCTTACTATTTTCTCCACACCACAAACAAACATCCTCGCACATTGCATAGCAATCTAGAACTGAATAATATATATAAAAAGTGTAATTGTTCGTGTATCAGCCGGGGATAGTCCTTGCTACTATAACCGATTAGCTCATCCTCCACCAATTTTTTTTTTGGTTTCTAAATCACCACTGAATTACTCTAGTTCAGCCACCAAGTTAATCACCTTTCATACTCAACCAAAACGTTAGTTTCCAAGTTGATCTCAAAATATAACTAATGTTAGACAAACACCAATATCTAACACCAACCTTAAATTCACTCTTTATACTTAATCAGCTCTAAGAAAATTCCCAATTTATTGTAGTTACCAAATGTTAACGCCAGAAGCTTGTGTTTACCCGATACAAAAATTTCCCAAAATCAGCCGTACTTACCCATTAATTTCCAAAACCATAATTATTAAAATTAATAGTTTATTTTTTTTCGTTTATATACTTTATTTAGTCTTCATAATACACAACTGTCGTTAGCACCACTTTACATAAAAACCTCAATCTTCGATTCAGCCCAACGAGAGAGAAAAATGCAGTACCTATTCGCTCACCATTTTCCAGAACCTCAAAATTGATTTGGGTTTTATGGCTTTGTTTCGATTTCTCTACAGCCAGATTACCAAGCCTCTGATGTTTATCAATACCGAAGAACAAGGAAAGGGTGAAAAACAATTAGAATGGATCTTAGTACATGTTTTCCATGTATGTGTTTACTTTCTAGGTTTCGAACCATGTATCCATGTATTCTATGTGATTTTATTGTCCAGTAGCAACAACGCTTTCTTCGCGATTCATCCAATTTGCATACAATTTGACACCTATTTGTAGTTATGCGTCCACTTGTAGGGGGTTTCGAGAATCATCCAACACTGACGTGATCAGCGTAAGTGTTGGGCTACCTCAGCACCCCAATTTGTGCTCGGTGTCACTTGACCTGGCCAGGGTCAAGTTCAATCTTGCACATCCGTTTTAACAAATAATTAGTTTAACAAATTTTTAATTCTTAACCCACTGGTTTCTAGTTGTCTAGCAATCAATTCATGGACTAGTAACAGGATCTAAGCTTGGAGATTAAGTGCGTAAATCTTCTAACTTTGTATACATCTAGGTGTGTACCTAAATACATACTCATGTGTCATAAGGTTCAAGGTCGTACTTATATTATAATATGATCCCTTGATTTATATACATCTTCATATGGGTGTTCCCTCCAATCTATATTTTCTTGAATTATAAGTTCTTCTCACTCCAATCCTCGTACCATTTGGGTATGTATACGTGTTCATTCGCTACACGGTCTCATAAATTCCAGTGCTAGTCAATTGGGTGTACAATGGTATACTTCCCCATTCTTCATATTACTATGATTTCCTCATACTTACAAATTAATATTGAAGTTACAAAATGATTCATTACTCATCTTAGCCCATCAATCAATCTCTCTATTGCCCCCTTTGATTTTGTTCAAAATTTCCAAATTCTGATACCCTATTGTTCATAAATATTTAGTTTCCTCCGGATATTTCCCTCCTCATAAATATTTGTCTGATTTTTTTTTTGGCCCGTTTAGGCTCACCTCTATCTGACTTACACGTTATCCCGTTTTCCATATTAATCTTTTCTGGGTCTTGTAAACCTTTTGTTACTTTCTGTTTATTATTCCTTGTGTGTTTCTCTTACTTGGACTAGTCTAGCTTTTTACCCTCTTGGTCTACTAAACGAGTGGTAGGTACTCCGGATTTATCACCACCGAGGTCTCAATATTTATTTTCGATCGTTGAGTTGTATTTGGGTGGCAACTAGTGCCTGATACTATTGGTTACTTATAAAGTTCAAGAGGTCTGTTTATGGGCTATATCAATGTGTTTTTGATCTCCGAGGGTTGCAAATTAAAGTTGAGAAGAATTGTTGTGCAAGAAGCAATGAGCAGTAGAAAGAATCAAAATAGAGGATTTGAGCTTCATAAGAAGTCACGGTAGCCATGTATTTGGATAGTTATATACTAATGGTGAGGTAGGTCGTGTATGGTGATGGTGGTTAAATGGGCATATATGCCACACACTGAACTAGCGATTAGATATTTGTAATGCTTGTTGCCCATTTCAATGGTGTGCTATTATAGTGTTGTAGAGTAAAAGAATGATTGAATATAAAGAAGGAGAAAGGAGGTGGTGACGATGCATACTGATCGCCAGTTGAGGCGTTGTGTCTTTCAGGTAATGCAGAGAATGGAGATAAATGTAAGAAGGAGCAGGGAATTTATTGAATCCCGAAATATTAGATTTTAGTGTATAAAATTGTGTCATGCTTTATCAAGCATTAGGGATTGTACCAATTTTATGGTGTAATTTCGTCTCAACCCATATTCTCTTATTTCGTTGTTTTATGAGAGTTTTACTAAAATTAATCTCTCAAGTGTATGAACTGTATAATCTCTCTCAATCCCATCCTTATCTTAATTAATTGTTTATTTAAGCTTTATTTATTTCATGAATTTTTGGGGTATTTTGGTTCTCTTTGTTTGTCGGGTAGGGTCCTATCGACTGCTAAGCATGTCGACCCAAGTTGTCGCTAAAATTGGTCCCTCTATGGATATTATCCCTTTGGCAACGTCTTTGAACTTCACGGGTTGATAACGTTAAGTAGATGTCGGATCGGGTTTTCCCGAGTGTGAGGAGGCTTTCTACCTCTCCGGCATTCTCTCTATGATTTTAAAAGGAAATTTGGGACTTGGGGTGGGTGTAGGTATCTGTTAGGTATCCAGTAATTACTGGGAAAGAACCCTAACTAACGCGCCTCACGTACTACCCCAACCCTTAACCCACTGTCAGAATTCCTAATTCCAGGTTTTCCTATACTCGGTACTTCTATGTTCCAGTCATCAGAGCGTAACTACGCTCTGATACCACTTTCTGTAACACCCCCGAATAAACATTCAACAATACAAACATCGCTCCTCGCCATATTACAAGTTGACTATGCAGCGGAATAAACTCCATCCAGGTGTCACAGACGCCAACCACCCACGTGGTTGACACGTCCACTCTTCCAACACCAAGTTACGGTCTGTATGACTGGAAACAGCCCTCTATCAAAACTCATATACAACATAAAGTACAATTCTCAAATACCAAGTGTCTACAACAAAATTACCAAATCATAATCTGGAATTTACATCTCGGGTTTAGTAACAACCTATACATTATAAATACTACTACAAACTTAAAAGTCATGCCCTGATGGACTACCCCCATGGTAGCCATCCCGCCTACGCTCTGTTATCGTCCGGCACAATACCTGTAAAAATTGGGTTGTAAAGGACTCAGCAAACTACGCTAAGTATGAATATGTGTAGCCCGTATGTTGCCGGGCTACACGACTACTTGGTCGAATATTATTAAGTCAATTTACATGCTATAATAAAGTAGTAAAGCACACCTCAATACATCATGGTATCATACACACTTAAAGGTAGCCAGGCATTAGCAACAACAACCAAACACAACAAGCTACTAGTATCACAACAGCAATCATGTACATAATAAAACGTGTGCATAGGTATGTTATACTCATGATCCTCACTATGGGATCATTCGAGCGTTGTGTGTTTTATTTCTTTTCTCTTATTCCCATAATGTGTATTTTCTTTCTCTTTCCTTGCACCAGGTCTGGGGATATAGTTTGGATCCCGTGACCATATCATGTAGGTGCCAATCTTTCCTTGTTTCTTTATGGATTAATTGTGAGTTCTCTTATCACCGCACATTGGTTGACGTCTCCTCCATAGCTAATCCCCCATTCCCGACGTCATGTGCCGAGAAAGAGGAGTCGCCTCTAGACTCTAGGATATGCTCCACCAATTTGTCACTCCCCCATTCCCGACGCCCAGGGTCGAGAAAGCGGAGTCACCTCTAGACTCCAGGATGTGCTCCACCATAGATGGTCGAAGGATCTGATGCAGATACCAACTCCCGAGTATTCCATACCGCGCGGCCCGAGATGTTGTCTTCCCGGGTTATTCTCATGTTCCACCAATTGGTAGTTATTGTTCATTATCAAAGGTAGCTCGACACCATAGTGGGTGTCATTAGGAGCCCTCTATAGTTTGAGAGGAGTTTTCTCCTTGTATAGTTGTTTCGTTTTGTTTGCGTAGTTCTTCGTGTTTCATCTCAAGTTCCATAAACGAGGAGGGACGAAACTACTGTGTGCACGCAAATAATATGCAACAATCATATAAGCAAGATAAGCAAGCAATCCAATTTCATGCTTTAATCTTATGGTCATTTTCACACAAGGGCACACAACAAACAAGCTGTGTAACACGGCAACATACGGACCACACATATCCATACCTTATTCGAAGGTACGAGTTGTCTCATGCACGGGGTCCCGGTCGGAGTTCGCTACGGCCCTAACGTTAATTACAAACAATGTGTCAGTTTATGATTCCATGTGACGACCTTTGTGACACTTCCCGAATTTATCAAATTATTATTATCGGGAGTTATTTCCTAGCTGAACCTTTGTTGAATGTTCAACCTTTATTAGCCCTTAGGACTTCCCACGTGTTAGACTTTATGTTACTCCTAGGGCGTTCACACCCTTATTTTACACGTTAACCAAGTCCTTTTTCCTAGTTAATGTTTTAGAGCATTTTAAGCGTTGACCATGTAACATGTTTACATAAGATAGATTTAACTTGTCTCAAGTGTATTCCCTCCTTAGCTAAATAGGTGAGCAATGTTTTAACCCTTGTATAATGATAACATAGACCATAGAATACCCCTAGAACCCATTTATACATAAGCCCAAAAGTTTCTAAATTTGAAACACAAATACATTATCTAATCCCACCTTTAATGTAGTGATTGATGTTTAACCTTCTCCACATGTTTCGCTAACCTAGTTATATTTATTAGCTATTATTTGGGTTCATTATTAAACTAGAATCATACTTATAATACCCTTGTAACACAGTTATACAAAAGCTATAACATCAATGAAACTGAAGCACAAGCTACACATTCCCTCTTGGTTCTTGTTGCTAGTTAGTTCAGTTTATGTTTGTTTCTTTCCTGTAGTGTTTACCCACTAGTTATGGGTGTTAACCTTGGTTTAAACTCAAGACTATACTCATAAAGCACCCACATAGCATCTGTAATTAATTACACAGAAACAGATACAAAAAGACAATCAAGAACCAAACCAGACCGATGCATTGTCCTTCCTTCTATTTTCCTTTCTACTCTTTAATCTGGTTACTAATTTACCCAATCCATTCATAGCTTACTAAGGTATATTAGAGGTGTTTAGTTTTATTAGCAGCTCAATATAACCCCTTCAAACCATTCTATACATAGTTATACAGAAACAGATTTTCAGGAGGATCATAAAACTGAAACATTCTATTCTGTTATCTTTCCTTTTACTCCCTTCTGTTATTCACCTAACTGTCCTTCAATCTTACCCCTATGTACTTCTTACTCAGCTAAGTGTTTTATCTCCATTTTAAACTCAAAACTACTCCAATAATACTCACTTAATTCTCTGTACAGAAAACAGAGACAAACTTCCAAAAATAAAGCATAAGACTGAAGTATTAAATTTCTGCTATCTTCTCTGCTATTCCCTCCTGTCAACTCACGTATTGGCCCTCAATCTATCTCATATTATCGACTTGGTTAGTTAAGACCTTAAGTAAGATTCTAACACTACAGATAGGGCCCAAGAAATTAGACAGAGTTACTGAGATGTCCCAAACAGATTCAAAGAGAAACTGAGATCACAAACTGAGGTATCCCCTTGAAGTGTTCTCTGTCTGTTTTTCCCCAATTTACTAACCAGTTAGTTAAGTGTACTAGGCCAGTCTCCAACTAAAGCCAGCTCCAAATATCCCCATTTAGAAAAACCTATGAAGTTTCATTATACAAACACCAGAAAAAAAACTGAAACTCGAAGCTAATTCAAAACTGATAAAACTGAGGTATAATCTGGTGCTGTTTTGTCTTTCTTTTTAGTTCCTTACCTTGGTTTCTATTTCCCCAATCTATTTAGCCCCTTAGTTAAAAGTCTTAGTATGGTTTTAAATCCCCAGACAGACTCAAAGCAATAAGGACCACGCTTCTGAAAAAAAATCTGTTACACAGAACCTACATAAAACCGAAACTGATGCAATCTCCCCTTATTGTTGTCCTTCTGTTTTTTTCTAGTCTGACCTTTAATTTCTTTCCAAATCATATAACTTCCTTGGAAGATGTATTAGGAATGTCTTAGATTCATTTTAAACCAATACAACACTCAACTCCCATCTGTACCTCGTTTTTATAGAAACCGAATTTACAGAAAAACTGAGACACACAATTCTGCATTTCAATTCATTTAACTTCAGTTTTTCTTTTTACTTATGTAAATGACTTCAAATCTTCCAAATGTACATATCCACCTAGTTCGGTATGTTAGCAATAGCTTGGGTTCATTAGTGAGCCACTACAATTTCTTTAACACTTGTGTAGTTCAGTTATACAGAACTGAAATAAAACTGTAAAAACTGAGGTATGAAGCTGCTATATCCTCTTGTATTCCTTTTCTTTTGTTTGCTAATCTAACTTCTAATTCTTTTCACAAATTGTTTTCCCAATAGTTAAGTGTTTACTCAAGGTTTAGCTTTAAGACAGGCCCAAAACAAAATTGCTATTGTTACAGAAAACCTCATACTAAACTGGGAAGAAAACTAAAACTGAAACTATAAAACTGCAATATGAAATCCTGATATCCTGGCTTTTATCCTCTTCTGTTTTACTCATAACTGTCTCCCAATTTATCCCTAAGCACTCATCTACTTAATTAAGTGTTGTATCTATGTTTTAAACTTAAAGGACAACCTAAGCATCCCTGTTACCCTACTGATGCATCCCATATACTGAACTGAAAGGAAATGAAAAAAAAAAACTGAAACTGAGCTGATGTGAAATTTCCTGCTATGATTTTCTTCTGTTCTTTCCTTTCTACTGATGCATCAGGTTAGTTCTTTTTTTTTTCTTTTCTTTTAAAACACACTCTCACGTTATCTAACTACCTAGTTATCTTTTTAATGTAGTTTTAAGTTCAGGAAAGATCCACCATAGCATTGTTGAAGCTACAGAAGTTTCGTTATGCTAAAACTGTAATGTTACAGAAACAGAACTGAAGATTTGTAAAACTGAAATCATAAATCTGTGCACCTCTGTTTAAATCTTTTCTTTTAGTTCCTTAATCAGTCTATTAGTTCCCCTCAAGGAATTCCCCACTTCGTTAAATGTTTTAGAACTCCAAACCCACCCAAGACAGCATTGCTACTGCTACTGATTTTTTTTTTCTCTCCTGAAAATGAAATCTGCAAACCGAGACTAGATTAAGCTTCTGCATTTCAGTTCTTCTATTACCCATTTCAAAGGTGTTAACTTGTTTTCTCTAGCACTCTCAGTTTAGTTACCCTTGGTCTAATATATTAGTGGGTTGTTAAGCTTAAACTCCAGCTAACAACATCTATAAATTACATTCTAAAAATCGGTTTCACCAAGACATAAGTTGCAGATTTGGGCTGACTCCTGCACTAGTTTTTTTTTCTAAACCGCTCAGAGTGTTTATGAATTAGTTAGGTGTTTTATCTTGGTCTAAAATTTTTAAATCAGACCCACAACAATACGAGTAAACCTCTGCGAAGTTAGTAAGCAGAAAACACATGTAAAAAACGAATCTGAGATGGTGAACAGGTTTTGACATAGACCTTCGACAGCATAATCCAAGAGTTTCAGTATAGTTTTATGGTATGGACAGAGCATGAATTGAGGGTTACTACCTTGGGTGTTAAGGGCTTGTTTTTCCTGGGTTAGCCCTTGGTGCACCTTGGTAACTTCGCACCTAGACAGAACCAAGTGCCAAGGTGAGTTTGCTATTCATTTCTGATTCTGATATCAAGAGTTTTAATACCCAGATTCTTGGTAGTTTTTATTTTCTTCTACCTTGATTAGGAGCTAGCTTTCTCCTTGGATTTCTCTTCAGTTTTGATTGGCAGTGTGACACAGAACTCCTGGCCTCAACTTTTGGTTCTGTTTCAGTAAGGATTTAGCAAGAAGTTTCGATCAGAACTTGACAGAGAAGGTATTTAGACAAGGCTGCTCATGGTTTACCTGGAACTGATATTCACACCAGAATGCTGGTTCTTTATCAGTTTCCTCTTTTTCCTTTTTTTTTTGAAGGAGATGCATCGGTTGCAAGGAGACTCGCTATACTGCAAGAGTGGAGGTTCCGATCAGGCACAAAGAGGAGAACCGAAGAGGACAGAAAAAAAACAGAAGCACAACCGTGAAGATTTAGCTTACCTTCACGCATGAGCAAAGCAAAAGGAGTTCTCTGAGTTGTTGTTGGCGCTAGCATGCAAGTGAGGAGGAGAATGACTGAGCAAAGGCACTAATTAGGGAATAAAGTTAGAGAAGACTGAATGCAGGAAACTGGTTATCAGCTAGTGGATGGAAGTTTCGATGGAGAATTTGTGGAAGTTTGGAGTGTTCAAACTCCCACGTGAGTGGCTGCCCTCTTGTCTGATTCTCTAGCACTTGATGTTGACATAGGAGCATGGTTTACTTGACTTGGAGTTGCTGTTGTAGAGATCAATTGAGGGAGTTCATGGAAGTTAGAAAAAGGTAGCACTGGTGCGTGGGAGTTTGGACCGAGACAGACTTGAGTGCAGGCCATTGCCCAGGTTAATTCTCACTGAAAACAAGGCTGGCTCAGGTGGTGGTTGTTCTTCCATGTCTGGTTTCATCAAGCTCAGTGCTCGATAGCAGCATGGCTGTTTTAGTTGAATTTTTTTTTTTGTTTTCAGGCGACACCAAGGAGCCTCGATGATCTGCTGATTTCTTTTTTTTTGGTTCTGGTGGGGAGTGGTGATTACCGATCAGACCTGAATGGGGAAATCAATTAGTAGGAATTTTATCTGTGGTTTTCTTTTGATTCGGGAGTATTACCGGATTGTAATAAGTGGCATAGGTGGAGTCAGTTTTGTTTGTTGTTTTATAACAAGTTTAAGTGTTGCATAATAGTTATTGAATACGAGCATAGTTCATCCGGTTAAAGCGTTTAGGAGGTATATGAGAGGTACGAGGTTTGAACTTCGGCGGGAGCACATTTGCTCCTTTTTTTTTTGTATAAGTTGTATACATGCTTAGTTATATATTTGTGAAACTATATAATATATCGCGTTATTAGTTAGATACGCGACCACTTAATTTTGTTACGTTATGTATAAGCCCCTTTTATTTTGTCGCGTTTTAGTTGTACGTAACTATGCGACGTTATTATTTATTACATACGACGTTGTAATATTGTAACGTTAGAATACAAATACGTACATACCTAAGTACGTGACCGAGTTAATGTGTGACGTTGTCATGTTTTCGTACATGTATATAATAAGCTTAATTGTTCATACATTATTTTATGTCCGAATATATAACGTGTTATTTTCGGATAATCTCCTCGCGTTTATGATTTTATGTGATTAATTGTTCAGGGGTGTTTCAGTATTGAAATTATCATGAAGTGTTTTAGCAAATCGTAAGCTAAAGTGTGTGTGCCTAAGGTGTGGAGACACTCACAAAGTCGGTACTTCAAAGTGTCCTAATGTATTGTTTGAGTCTTTTCTAGTATGTTAAAGAAGGTGATGAATGAGAATACAGATTTACAAAGAAAAAATTTTAGGTGTCCCACTCGAATATTATAGTATATACATATAATAAATTATAATATATATATATATATATATATTTAAAAAATTATATAAAATATATTTATATATATTTCAATTTTAATAATTATATATTGAAAAACTAAAAAACTAGGTCAAGCGCAACATACACTGAAATAACTAAAAATATCTAGGTCTATTCTAGCTCGGAAATCAAGAGAATGTGCTTCAGACTCTAGAATCAAGCCTGATGGACGTAACAAGTGTTGTTGGTCCTTCCCGAACCTGACCCGCCCATCCAAATGATCAATTTTATAATATATCATAAAATTTTAGGAAATATTACTAAATACAACTATTTTTTTTTGCATAATCTTGATATACCAATACATTTTTAAAATTACACACGATAATATTGAGATTTTACTTCTTTCACCCAACTACCCTCCGTTCCATATTCCATTAATATTCCTGGTAAAAGATTAAATTACACTTGTTAATAATTAACCGCCGGACAGTGATTTTGTCATACTGATAAGTTCTATAAGATACCATTTTCATTTAACTAATAACAGGGGTAGTTTAGTCTTTTTTTCATAGATATTAAAGGAACGACTAACAAAACTTGAGATGGGGTGTTATCTGGTCAAATAAATAAAAAACTCAAAATTATCCTGTGTAACTTTTAAAACATAGTGGTTATCATAAATTAAACAAAAACTCGGTGGTATTCGATAAAATTTCTCAATTTTTTTAAAAATTAAAGCAAAAGCCAAGACATATTTTTTTATGATTGATTAACCCGTAAATCAAATTTCTTTCAATAGTACTTATCAGTTTATAATGATCTTTTTCATTTTGAGTAGCAATATATATCATTAACTTCATTACATTTTCATTTTTAATTCAGAACGAATTACCTACATTCTTATGCAGGTAACTTACCTGCATATAAACTTCTGTAAAGTACAATACATCTTTTGTAAAGGATATTATGCTTGTATTTTCATTAAAGTAAAGTTTAATGATAACTTTTATATATTGATAGAAGATTATACATTAATTTATTCTAAAAAAATCAATAATACATCAGTAATTGATTAAGAATACATTAATAATTGTCTAAAAATACAATAATAATTAACCAAAAATATATTATTATTGAGCCAAAATACATTATACTCTTAACAATTGACCAATAAGTTATGGCTGGCCAAGAAATTGCTTTTTTCATCTTGGTTTCTTTTCCATTGAGACTAGATCTGGTAAAAGTGACCCGAACCCGGAAAATCGATCCGACCCAACCCGATCCGAACCCGATTTTAAACCAAATGATGTCATCCAAAATGTGACTCAAAAGTCCAAACCGGCCTGAACCAAAATCAAATCAACCCGTAATTTGGTACAACCCGAATCCACCCGAACCGAATTCACCTGAATGCTTAGTTAAAGCCTAGATCTACTAAAGTTATTCCAACGATACACAATAATTTTGAAACTAAAAACGTATAATGGAATTTTAGACATGCAACAGTGTTCATTGCTCACAAATGGTATATATATACATATATTGGACATTTAATATTTAAGCATCTCAAATCTTGTTGTATCAAACATTCATAAGCCGTGTTGTACCCTTCACACATAGATGACATAACTTTATAGCAAATCCAACACACAAAAATCAAAAAAATTCTTAGCCTCCCACTTTGGAAAAAAAAAAACTAAACCATGATTTCCTTCACGTGGAGCTCCATGCACTTTCACAACATGTTCAACCTTGAACATCAAGTTTGTACGGTAGGCATTTCTTTTTCCAACGTTTCCCTAATGGTAGAATCAATAAAACTACAAAATAAACATGAAATTTATCAGTTGCCCTAATGCTCTAATGGTAAAGGAGCAAGCGAAGGACGCCCACAAGAGGCGGGCACGAGGCGGTGACGGATGTTGCACGCACAAGGCCGCTGACGCAAGGGGGTAACGGGCGCACAACCCACAGGGGCATAGATGAGAGGCGGTGATGGCCGATCGGTGCGTAGGGACGCGAGCCAGGCGCGCGATGCCTGCACGAGGTGACGGGCTGTAACGACCCCAACACTGGCCTAGGAGTTAGGGGCGTTACACGCCGCGTATTACTACTACCTAATAACGCAAGGCTCTAAACCAAAGTTCGCAAATAAGGCCCAAACGATACTAGTATGAAAGAATAATCAAAGTGTAACAAAAATATCTTTAAACTACAAATACAACGTAGTTGTCAAATCAGAGATCAAAAGCGGAAGAGTCGATGTGACTAAGGCCCGTAGGCTACAAATCATGATCGAAATAGTCTGAATAATCAAATAAGCTAACTAGCTAAGCTCTAGAAACAAGAGCGATCCTCGCTGATCAATCTGCAAAGTTAGTAAGAGTAGGGGAGTGAGCACACAACCATGCCCAGTAGATGACCAACTTCATCAACCAGCATGCTCAAAACATTTGCAGAACAGAGTATAAATTCAGAGGTTTAAACAGAAGGAAAAGATAATTTCCTTAGCAGAACCAGAAACAGAAGTCCATCCAACAGGACTAAACAAAATTCAGGGTATTTAGATTCACAAACAGAACAGGACACTAGTCATCAAAGTAGTCAGACAGAACGGATAGAATCCGTGAACAGAATGAGGAAACATCACTCATGAACAGAACAGGTGAGACACTTGTGAACAGAACGGGAAGCACCCGTGGCAAACAGAAGGACGTCCTACGCAGCGCGCTACGAGATAGCTAAACCAGCCATCCACGGTTCAGATACAAAGATACTAGGTCCCAAAACAGAAGCTTAAATAAACATAAGCACATGTGCACCAATTGCACCACAAAGCATTTAGAAAGCTTAGTTATCAGATGGGGAATACAACCCCGCAAACGGAGGTCAAAACAGAGCTTAAACAAGCATGTTTAGGCGAAAACAGAGGTGTGTCCGACCTTGTGTTCGGACGCAAGTCCAGACTCAGGAGGTGCAAAAAACAGAATGTCTGAACTTGTGTCCGGACGCCAATGTTCAGACGCAAGTCGAACTGAAATCAGATGAGAAACCGGAGGTGTCCGACTTATGTTCGGACGCAAGTCGAACTGAAATCAGATGAGAAACCGGAGGTGTCCAACTTGTGTTCGGACACAAGTCGAACTGAAATCAGATGAGAAACCGGAGGGGTCTGACTTGTGTTCGGACGCAAGTCGAACTGAAATCGGGAGGAAAATTAAGGTATCTGACTTGTGTTCGGACGCAAGTCGAACTGAGATCAGATGAGAAACCGGAGGTGTCCGAATTGTGTTCGGACGCAAGTCGAACTGAAATCAAATGAGAAACCGGAGGGGTCCGACTTGTGTTCGAACGCAAGTCGAACTGAAATCGGAAGGAAAATTAAGGTGTCCGACTTGTGTTCGGACATGGCAAAATACAGAATTTTCAAAAACGAATTGCACACGAACAGAGGCACCAAAAGCACCAATTTGCAATGTAAATTCATAGTTGTGTTCGAAAACTACTATAGGGGTTTTAAGTGAGTAAGACCACAACAAATCGGATAGAAAATAGTCACAAATGCAGAGTAATTAAGCCATTCATAAACTTAGATTATAAACTCCCCATAGGCGAACACACGGATCGAATCCACTAGCCACCTACCTCGAATTAGTAGAGACGAAACAATTCTGGTGCAGAAACTCAACCAACGAGCAGAAACAGGAACACAATTCCCAAGCTCTGAATCTGACAACGAGATCGTAGAGACACCAACCGTAGGAGAAATCAACAGAGAATGCGGGGACAAATACTTAACCCGACCCGGAATTCGTAGAGGAGGAGCAATCCACAGCAGAGATTCAAATTCCAAACCGGCACTACAGCACTTCACAAATCGAGATGGGGATGAGAAACGCAGAGAGAGATGAGAGAGGAGCGTCGTCAGTTTTGGAGGCAGTACGGGAATGAGGTTGAAGACTAAGAACGTGATTAGAGTCACGATTAGAAGAGGTTATTAATATCTCATTAATAACCAATAAATTCCCCTACCAAAATAACAATTGGAGAATGACCTCCTCGCCCTTGCCTTTCCTCCTTAGGACATCCATGTCCTAAATTTAAAATAACCCAACTTATTATAACATCACGACGAAATAAATTCTGCAACAAAACTTTGGGTTATAACATCACCTCCCCTTTAAAAAAATTCCGTCCTCAAAATTAAACGTACCTGCTGCTCGAAGAGGGCAGGAAACTTGGATCGCACTTCACTCTCCAGCTCCCAAGTCGCCTCTTCCTCAGACTGACCCGACCACTGAATCTTAACCAAGGGCATGGTCTTACTCCGAAGCTTACGAACATTACAAGACAAAATCCTCAGAGGAGTTGCTTCATAAGTGAAGTCCTCCCTCAGCTGAACCGGACCAAACTCAATGACATGCGACAGATCCGGAATATACTTCCTTAGCATAGACACATGGAACACACTGTGGACTCCGGCTAAAGATGGCGGCAACGCTAAACGGTAGGCAACCGGTCCAATCCTCTCCAGGATCTCAAATGGACCTACAAAGCGAGGGCTGAGCTTGCCTCTCTTCCCAAACCGTACTACCCCTCGGACCGGGGAAACCTTCAGATACACATGGTCACCCACCTGAAACTCCAATGCTCATCTCCTCTGATCGGCGTAGCTCTTCTGACGACTCTGAGCCACAAGCAAACGCTCTCTGATGGACTGAATCTTCCCCACTGCGTCCTGAACCAAGTCTGGACCCACTATGGCTCTCTCCTTCAGATCGTCCCAACAGATGGGTGATCTGCACCTCCTACCGTATAGGGCCTCGAACGTGGCCATCCCGATGCTAGACTGGAAGCTATTATTGTAGGCGAATTCGATCAATGCCACGTGCTGATCCCTGCTAACAGGAAAATTTGTAAGGGAAAAACTATATACAAAAGAATGAAATAATAAAAGAATGAAAAGAATAAAATAAACCTTACAACTCTACTTCGGGTAGCAAATAATTCCTGGTCGGAGTATAGTGGAAATATATTACGACCGAGAGTATCGAACCCAAGGGACTTATAGAAAACTAGTCCTAATCCCGGTAATACCTATTCTAAAACAAGGGGGAAAAGTAAATGTTGATTCTAAACTAAGAAAACTAAATAAACTAACTTTGATTCAGGAATATATCAATGCAAGAGTATCATATGACCAATGATCAAGGGTGGCAAGTCTCAAAAAGGATTTATTTCCCGCAAAATGAATATGTCGGGTGACATGCCGGACCTAGGATACCCAGCATATTCAAGGCCTTTGAATGTGCCGGACAACTTCCATCCGGCACTACATCCGGCATCGTTCATTTCGTAAATACCACTTCCAGAATCGGATCTGAATAAAGGAACTCAATATCCATACTTGCATCGTGCATTGCTAATGCCGTGAATACAAACAGAATAATATGGAATAAGAGATTAATCCTAAATCTTAGGTCTTGATGCCCCTTTTCGGAACAACAAACTTAAAGATTACCAAAATCCTAATCTATCCTATTCTTGTCTTGTGAACATTAAATAGGACTTAGAGATAAGAGAATAAGTAGCTAATTCATTCTACTTGTAAGAAGATTAGAACTCGGGTTAAGAAACTTGAAATTACATAAATGATCATAAGAGTTTTACAAGGAAATCTTCCCTAACCAAAAACCTAACAAAGAATTCTACATCACCATCCACACAACCACAAGAATAGAATACAAAAAAGGGGGAAGGAAATGACTATAGCCTTAACCCGTCAAGGTCTTCTTCTTCCTTGCGTGGATGGATCCGTAGACTTCTTTGGTTTCCAACAATGGAGTGGAGGTGGAAATGGAGTAATGAATGGAGTGTATAGGGGTGTTGAAGTGTGTTGATTGATGCAGACTCTCGGCCTATTTATAAGCCTCAATTATGTCTGTTGTCGGGCGTCGTGCCGGATCAGGAGTAGCCGACACATGTGGAAAACGTGTCCACTGCTCAACGGTCGAAACCGCTAAATCCGCGCGAAACGATGCATATGCCGGGTAGGAAATACCCGGCATCATACCCGACACTAGCCAAATCACTAACGGTCAATAACTGCCATCGTTTGGTCAACCGTGGCGACTCTTTACTTATGCCGGATGGAATGTACCCGACATCGTGTTTGGAAAAGCCTCTTTTCTGATCTATGTTTATGCCGTGCAGGATTCATCCGGCATGGAGTCTGGCATCAATTGAATTTCTGCCTAAAGATTCGTTCCTTGCATAGAAAACATATAAAACATAAGACTGGACAACTAATATACTTTCATACATAATATAGCATAAATAACTTCTATATAACTTTATTTATACTAATATATTCCTAAATCTAGTACATAAAATATGATAAGTCTGCGGCTTATCAAGGCCCTACACTTACCTTTTGCTAGTCCTCGAGCAAAATTAGATTAGAAAGGAGTAATTACTTATGCACAAAACAGATAAACTCTGGAATGACAATTAAATAAATATGTCTAACCATAAGACTCTAATTCATATGTATAACTTAATCTACCTTATCCATCCAAACATACTAATGGGTATAAAAAAAACAGAATCTTTAAAACCGATCAAAAACTTTTGGGCTATTTTGCATAAGGGATTTGTAATCTCTTATTTTTCCGGTTTCCACCATTCATCTCTATTTTTCAAGAGTTTCTGAATGTGGCCAAGACTCTCATCGAGGGTTTTTATGTTCAGCCCTATTTTGCAAGGGTTTCTGAATCAACCATGATTTTTTTGCATTGAAGAACAGGGAATTTAGGAGAAAAATAAAAGGAAAAACTCTCGTTTCTTGCTTTTTTCCTGAGGCATTCATTGAAACCTCAAGGAATATAATGCTTTTCCTTTTGAAGAAGATTTTTTCTTTCTTTTTTTTCCTTTTCTTCTTCTTTCTTCTTTTTTTCTCTTATTCTGCACAAAAACCCTTTTTTTAAGATTTTCACCCAAAAGATTTTTCACAGTTTGAAAAAGGGAAGAAAATAATACCCAGAAGTACATAAATGAAAGAATTAGGAGCAAGATCATATACTCATGTTAAATAAAAAGAATCAAAAAGTTAAAAATAGAAATCTATAAGTCATTAGAAAGCTTACCTCTTGAGAGAACAAGCAATTATTCATTCATAATCTCATGTCAATCAAAAACATGCAAAAAGTTTAGTAAAACATTGATGAAACTCACAATGTATGCATATTATTAACAAAAACTTATGTTTTAAGGGGGGTCCCCTGCCCTACACTTGGCAGGAACACTGTCCCCAGTGTTCAAAAGAGAAAAGAAAATGGATATATTGTTTTTTTTAAGAAGCAGAAGAATAACTATAATGAAATCACTTACCATAAATCAAATAACAAATATAACAACATAAAAATAAAAAAAGAAAGATTAAAGGGAAAGAGAGGCTCCCCTGTTTGATATTGAAGGTGTGAGAAGGACCCGCCCTACACTTAGCCTTTTCGGCTACTTGGCTGTGTCTGAGATCTTAGACAGAATGGTGACCGAATTCGCATGCTCCCGTGGATTGGTTTGCGTTTGAGATGGGAGTTGACCTTGGTGTCGTGGTTGTGCCAGAAGTTGCTGCAATTGCAACTGCAATGTTTTGTGATCTTTGCGAATGGTCGAGATCTCGTTGTGAGCGTCCTGGGTCTTGTTCATCAGGGCCGACATCATGTCGCGTAATTCAGCCATCTCGGCCTCTGATGAAGATGCGGGGTGGGATGGTCTGTATTGCCTCTGACCTCCCTGGTAGCCGGCTTGACTTTGGAAGTTTTGAGGGGGTTGGTTCCCCTGATGCCATGGCTGCCTATACCCTTGGTAGCTCACGTAGTTGACTTTCTCAGCATTCTGAAAGTCTGTCATGTCAGGGCCTTGAGCGTGTGGTCGTGCACTAACCACATTCGCTTGCTGAGGAAGTTTACTCATTGCTAATTGCTCCACCACGTTCTGTAGAGCGCTAACCTTCGTGGACGTTTGAGCATTCCTCTCCAACAACTGCTCATGACTTTGCATCAATTTTTCAAATTTGGCGTCTCCCTCGCCCACTTGATACAAACCAGCGGTACCACCCCTGGTTCCACCTGTGGCCCAATCTCTGATCTCTTCGCAAAGAGATTCAATTCCATTAAGGAATTGATCTCCAAGCTTTTTCAGTATGTCCGCACCAAGGAAGGATAGGATCATAGTCTTGCATTGGTTGACCAATCCTTTGTAGAACAACTGAGATAGTTGTTCCTTGGTGAGGTCGTGGTGTGGACATGTGCGCAGCAACCCCTTGAATCTGTCCCAAGTCTCACAGATATTCTCCGAGCCAGGTTGTCTGAAGTTGTATATCTCGGCGATCATCTCCAGGGTGCGACTTGGAGGCATGAAGTTGTCATAGAACTTGGTTGCCATGTCCTCCCATGTGGAAATAGTACTGGGGGTCAGACTATGGTACCACTTGCTGGCGTTCCCCGTAAGGCTATGGGGAAAGAGGGACAGTATGGCATATTGAAGGACGTTATTTGTGGAGGTTAGGCTGTTTGTGTGTTGTAAGAATTTGGTGATGTGGAGCAAGGCATCGTCCGGGTTTGTACCATCGAACATACCCAACTCCTTGATGCATCGGATCTGATGATATGGCTTAAGCTTTTGCCATTCATCATACTCATTTTGTGCAAGGAGAGGGAGGTCGGTCGCTGGTTTTTGGCCTTGGTTGGAAGGCCTGTTTATGTTGCGGACGGTTGGTGCTACCATTTGTGTAGGATGTGTGGTGTGTAGGTTTCTTCATTGACGAATGGAGCAAAGAAGGGTTCTCTCGATCTCTGGGTCAAAGTTTGTTAAATCTTCAAGAAGACTTGTTGACCGGAGTAGCATTCACCTTTTAATGATTTAGGAGGAGCAAAATACAACGTTATAATATTTTGTAGTAAATAAATAATAAGATAATTACATAATTAAATTTACAAAATGAAAAAGAAGAAACAAAATAAGGTATGCCGGACGCGGTGCCGGGTGTGCGGCACCTGGCATTGGACTTCTTCCAATATTGTCGGGTTGATTTAATCCGGCGTTGCGCCTGGCTTGTACGAATCTTTAAAAAGAGAAATAAGTAAAACGAAGAAAAGAGAAGGGAAATATGAAATAGACGTGCTAGGACGGAATATTTATAAACACTCTAAAATTTGAAGGGAAAATGCAAAATAAAAATTGAGACTGGATGCCGGGTCGTACGCCGGGTGACTCTTATCCGGCTTAGGACTTCCTCCAAAATGCCGGACATGTAATACCCGGCATCTTACCCGGCTTCTTCGAAAATCAAATTAAAGAAACAAAGTATAGGGAGTATTAGAAGAGCGAAATAAACGAAAGTGAAAGAACAGTGTAAAGATAAATCCTGAAGAATTTTAACACTTTATGAATTTTGAAAATAACTTGAACGTCCCGGACATCATGTCGGGTCAAACTTGTCCGGCATCGGACTTCCTCCGACTATGCCAGGCATCACATGTCCGGCAGTATGCACGGCACCTTCAAATCCGCAAAGACTAAGGGCGAAATAAATCAAGAATCAAAGAATAAAGGAAGAAAGAATATGGCGTTTTATCGAATTTAGGACTTGGACTAATTCCAAGTCCCCGGCAACGACACCAATTTGCTAACAGGAAAATTTGTAAGGGAAAAACTATATACAAAAGAATGAAATAATAAAAGAATGAAAAGAATAAAGTAAACCTTACAACTCTACTACGGGTAGCAAATAATTCCCGGTCGGAGTATAGTGTAAATATATTACGACCGAGAGTATCGAACCCATGGGACTTATAGAAAACTAGTCCTAATCCCGGTAATACCTATTCTAAAACAAGGGGGGAAAAGTAAATGTTGATTCTAAACTAATAAAACTAAATAAACTAACTTTGATTCGGGAATATATCAATGCAAGAGTATCATATGACCAATGATCAAGGGTGGCAAGTCTCAAAAAGGATTTGTTTCCCACAAAATGAATATGCCGGGTGACATGCCGCACCTAGGATACCTGACATATTCAAGGCCTTTGAATGTGCCGGACAACTTCCATCCGGCACTACATCCGGCATCGTTCATTTCGTAAATACCACTTCCAGAATCGGATCTGAATAAAGGAACTCAATATCCATACTTGCATCGTGCATAACTAATGCCGCGAATACAAACAGAATAATGGGGAATAAGAGATTAATCCTAAATCTTAGGTCTTGATGCCCCTTTTCGGAACAACAAACTTAAAGATTACCAAAATCCTAATCTATCATATTCTTGTCTTGTGAACATTAAATAGGACTTAGAGATAAGAGAATAAGTAGCTAATTCATTCAACTTGTAAGAAGATTAGAACTTGGGTTAAGAAACTTGAAAATTCCATAAATGATCATAAGAGTTTTACAAGGAAATCTTCCCTAACCAAAAACCTAACAAAGAATTCTACATCACCATCCACACAACCACAAGAAGAGAATACAAAAAAGGGGGAAGGAAATGACTATAGCCTTAACCCGTCAAGGTCTTCTTCTTCCTTGCGTGGATGGACCCGTAGACTTCTTTGGACACCAACAATGGAGTGGAGGCGGAAATGGAGTAATGAATGGAGTGTATAGGGGTGTTAAAGTGTGTTGATTGATGCAGACTCTCAGCCTATTTATAAGCCTCAATTATGTCTGTTGTCGGGCATCGTGCCGGATCAGGAGTAGCCGGCACATGTGGAAAACGTGTCCACTGCTCAACGGTCGAAACCGCTAAATCCGCGCGAAATGATGCATATGCCGGGTAGGAAATACCCGACACCAGCCAAATTACCAACGGTCAATAACTGCCATCGTTTGGTCAACCGTGGCGACTCTTTACTTATGCCGGATGGAATGTACCCGACATCGTGTCCGGCAAAGCCTCTTTTCTGATCTATGTTTATGTCGTGCAGGATTCATCTGGCATGGAGTCCGGCATCAATTGAATTTCTGCCTAGAGATTCGTTCCTTGCATAGAAAACATATAAAACATAAGACTGAACAAATAATATACTTTCATACATAATATAGCATAAATAACTTATATATAACTTTATTTATACTAATATATTCCTAAATCTAGTACATAAAATATGATAAGTCTGCGGCTTATCAATCCTAACTGCCTCCGAAGTCCAGCACACATGCCCTGAGCATGTCCTTCAGAACCTGATTTGTCCTCTCTGTCTGCCCGGCTGACTGAGGATGATAAGCTAAACTGAAAGACAACTTCGTCCCCAACGCCTGATGCAAACTCTACCAAAATCTGGACACAAATCTCGGATCTCTGTCAGACACAATCGAAACAGGAACCCCATGCAGACGCACGATCTCATCCATGTACAGCTGAGCAAGGCGGTGTAGACTATAGGTCTTCCTGACCGGCAAGAAGTGGGCGCTCTTCGTGAGCCTATCCACGATAACCCATACTACATCAAAACCTCTCGGAGTCTTAGGTAGTCTCATAACGAAATTCATGCCCACGCTCTCCCATTTCCACTCCGGAAGCGGAAGGGGCTGAAGCAACCCAGCTGGTCTCTGATGCTCTGCCTTGACCTGCTGACGGGTCTGACATCTGGATACGAAATCAGATATATCCCTCTTCATATTGTTCCACCAGAATTTCTCTCGAAGGTCTCGGTACATCTTTACACCTCCTGGGTGTACCGAGTATGGGGCTCCGTGAGCCTCCTGCATAATCTCACGTCTCAAAGCATCATCTGCAGGCATACAGACACGATCCCTGAATCTCAGACAGCCATCCTCAGATACTATGAACTCAGACTCCTGACCAGAAGAAATCCCCTCTCTGATCTTACACAACCCGGCATCAAGCTCCTGACTGGCATTGATCCGGTCGATCAAGGTAGGCTGAATCTGTAAGGCTGCCAACATCCCAGACCTCTCTGGACGAACGACCCAGATACCCAAACGCTGTAACTCAAGTGCAGATCTCTGCACACCTAACAAAGCACAAGCGGCTCCAGACGGTCCTCTCCTACTGAGTGCATCAGCTACGACATTAGCTCTACCTGGATGCTAGAGGATCTCCAGGTCGTAATCGTGCAACAACTCCAGCCACCTCCTCTGCCTCAAGTTCAACTCCTTCTGAGTGAACAGATACTTGAGGCTCTTGTGGTCCGTATGTACCTTGCACGAAGCTCCATAAAGGTAGTGCCTCCAGATCTTTAAAGCAAACACAACAGCAGCCAGCTCTAGATCGTGGGCCGGGTAGTTCTTCTCATATGACTTAAGCTGACGTGAGCCATATGCAACCACCTTCCCATGCTGCATCAACACGCACCCGAGTCCCTTATAAGACACATCACAAAAGTCCTCTAGACCCTCGGTC
Source organism: Limonium bicolor (assembly GCA_023374045.1). Classification (NCBI taxonomy): domain Eukaryota; kingdom Viridiplantae; phylum Streptophyta; class Magnoliopsida; order Caryophyllales; family Plumbaginaceae; genus Limonium; species Limonium bicolor. The sequence goes on along the minus strand of CM041779.1, from coordinate 144,699,661 downwards.
CCCTCTGGAAGAGTCAGAATCGGCGTAGAAGTCAACCTCTTCTTCAGCTCCTGAAAGCACTACTCACAGGCTTCGCTCCACTCGAACTTCACCTCCTTCTGCAGCAGCCGAGTCAAAGGGATCACCAACTTGGAGAAGCCCTCCACAAACTTACGATAGTAGCCCGCCAATCCAAGGAAGCTACGAATCTCTCCAACATTAGTGGGTCTGGCCCACTCTGTAATAGCCCTGATTTTCTCCGGGTCCACGGAGATACCATCCTTGGAGACAACGTGTCCCAAGAAAACTACCTGGTCCAGCCAGAATTCACACTTCTTCAGCTTCGCGTACAACTCTCTCTCTCTCTCTCTCTCTCTCTCTCAGAGTCTGGAGTACGGTCCTCAGATGCTCCTCGTGCTCCTCAACACTCTTGGAATACACCAAGATGTCATCAATAAACACCACAACGAATTGGTCCAAAAACGGCTTGAACACCCGGTTCATCATGTCCATGGACACATAAGGCGCATTCGTCAGACCGAATGGCATCACTAGGAACTCGTAGTGTCCATAACAAGTCCTGAAAGCGGACTTAGGCACATCGTCTGCCTTAATCCTCAACTGATGGTAACCGGACCTCAGATCAATCTTAGAAAACACTTTAGCTCCAGCTAACTGGTCAAACAAGTCATCTATGCGTGGGAGAGGATATCGGTTCTTAATGGTAACCTTGTTGAGCTCCCTGTAGTCGATGCACAAGCGCATGCTACCGTCCTTCTTCTTGACAAATAAGATTGCGCTCCCCAAGGCGAAACGCTAAGGCGAATGAAGCCCTTATCCAACAGCTCCTGCAACTGGATCTTCAACTCCTTGAGCTCAGCAGGACCCATCCGGTATGGGGCCTTAGAGATAGGCTGAGTCTCAGGTGCGAGCTCGATCGAGAACTCCACCTCTCTGACAGGGGGAAGCCCAGGCACATCATCCTGGAACACATCCGGAAAGTCTCTGACCACTGGAATGTCCTCCAATTTTGCATCCATGCGGACCTCAGGGATGTAGCACATAAATCCCTGGCATCCTTTCCTTAAATGGCGAAACGCCTGCATAGCTGAGATGACTGGCGGCGAGCACGGGATTCCATTCCCTGCTACAGTCAGGCGGGGCTGACCCGGCTCCTCAAGCGTGACTCTCGAAGCAGCGCAGTCAATATGGGCATGATGGGCAGCAAGCCAATCCATACCCAAAATCACATCAAAGCTAGTCATCTCCATTGGGATGAGATTAGCACACAGAGTCCTATCTCTTACTAACACAGGACTATCTTTACACACCGAGTTCAGAAGCATGAAAGAATTCTTAACTAAAGGACTATGCACACACAACTCCATACCCAGAGTCACAACAGCCAAACCGAGCTCACCCACAACTCAGCAGAAATAAAGGAGTTGGTGGCTCCGGAGTCAAGCAAACAGAAAACAGAACGAGAGAATAGCTGGAGAATACCTGTGTCAACTCTGTCAGTGGATCGGTCCCTCTCTCCAGCCATCGCATAGACTCTGGCCTGGCCTTGGGGCTTCTTTTGCTCAGCCCGGTCTCAATCTCTGGTCTCTGAGGCGGACCCTCCAGACCTACCTTCCGAGCTACCTCTACTTCTCTCGGCCTGAGGGCAGTCGGCGATCCTATGGTCCAGGGAGCCACATTTGAAGCAGGCTCCTAACTTCTTGTAGTAGTCCCGCCCTCGATGAAACTTGCCACAGACCTGGCACTTCGGAGTGAACGACGAGGACGATGATCCACCCCGGTCTCTCGAACCCTGGCGATATCCAGAACGATCTCCAGTAGTCTGCTTCTTCTGAGAAGCCTGTTGATCTCTCCTGTCGCCATCCTCGGACCTCTGCTTCCTCTTCTGGTCTTTACCCCCAGACTGGCAGCCCTTCAGGTCGGCCTCCACTAACAGGGCAACTTTAGCTACGTCCCAGAAGGTCTTGTGATGAAACGGCGTCACGGCAGAACGAATATCGGGCCTAAAGCCACTCTCAAACTTCCTGACCTTCCTATGCTCATCAGGCTCAGGTGCAAACTTCGACAGGCTGATGAACTTCCGGACGTACTCCTCTACTCTCATATCCCGATCCTGGCGAAGTCGGTTGTACTCCAAGATGCGCTGGTCCTTATAAACATCCGGATAGAACTGTTTATTAAACTCGCCCGTGAACTGGTCCCAAGTCCAGGGCTGAGGAAACTTCCCCATCACTGACCTCCACCACTCCTTGGCTTCGGCCTTGAATAGGAAGGTGGTGAAGTCCACCTTCTGCTCCTCCTCATAGCCCATAACACGGAGCAAATCCTCCACCTCAGATAGCCAATGACTGGCCTTCTGCGGGTCTCTAGTCCCGTCAAATGCTGGAGGCTTCAGCTTCATGAACTACTGAAGCGCTTTCACATTCCTCCCCCCAGCATCGGCAGCCCCAGCTCCGGCTGGACCACCACCAGCTGCTCCTCCTCCAGGGGCTCCTCTAGCTGCAACCGTCTGCAGCAGCTGAGTCATGAACTGCTGGACTACCTCAGCTACGTCACCTTGAGGAGTAACTGGAGCTCTTCGTGGCGGCATTCTGAAAGTCCACCAGCAAGCAGTTAGACCACGAGTCCCCAAAGCACAGATACTGACAACTGACTGACTGACTGACTCAGCTAAGTTGCCATCATATTAGAACCTGGCTCTGATACCACTAAATGTAACGACCCCAACACTGGCCTAGGAGTTAGGGGCGTTACATGCTGCGTATTACTACCTAATGATGCAAGGCTCTAAACCAACGTTCGCAAATAAGGCCCAAACGATACTTGTATGAAAGAATAATCAAAGTGTAACAGAAATATCTTTAAACTACAAATACAACGTAGTTGTCAAATTAGAGATCAAATGCGGAAGATTCGATGTGACTAAGGCCCGTAGGCTACAAATCATGATCGAAATAGTCTGAATAATCAAATAAGCTAACTAGCTAAGCTCCGGAAACAAGAGCGATCCTCGCTGATCAATCTGCAAAGTTAGTAAGAGTAGAGGAGTGAGCACACAACCATGCCCAGTAGATGACCAACTTCATCAACCAGCATGCTCAAAACATTTGCAGAACAGAGTATAAATTCAGAGGTTTAAACAGAAGGGAAAGATAATTTCCTTAGTAGAACCAGAAACAGAAGTCCATCCAACAGGACTAAACAGAATTCAGAGTATTCAGATTCACAAACAGAACGGAACACTAGTCATCAAAGTAGTCAGACAGAACGGATAGAATCCGTGAACAGAACGAGGAAACATCACTCATGAACAGAACAGGTGAGACACCTGTGAACAGAATGGGAAGCACCCGTGGCAAATATAAGGACGTCCTACACAGCGCGCTATGAGATAGCTAAACCAGCCATCCACGGTTTAGATACAAAGATACTAGGTCCCAAAACATAAGCTTAAATAAACATAAGCACATGTGCATGCACCACAAAGCATTTAGAAAGCTTAGTTATCAGATGGGGAATACAACCCCGCAAGCGGAGGTCAAAACGGAGCTCAAACGAGCATGTTTTGGCGAAAACAGAGGTGTGTCTGACCTTGTGTTCGGACGCAAGTCGAGACTCAGAAGGTGCAGAAAACAGAATGTCCGAACTTGTGTCCGGACGCCAATGTTCAGACGCAAGTCGAACTGAAATCAGATGAGAAACCGGAGGTGTCCGACTTGTGTTTGAACGCAAGTCGAACTGAAATCAGATGAGAAACCGGAGGTGTCCGACTTGTGTTTGGATGCAAGTCGAACTGAAATCAGATGAGAAACCGGAGGGGTCCGACTTGTGTTCGACGCAAGTCGAACTGAAATCGGAAGGAAAATTAAGGTGTCCGACTTGTGTTCGGACGCAAGTCGAACTAAATCGGAAGGAACATTAAGGGTCTGTCCGAACATCAATGTTCGGACAGACGTTCGGACATGGCAAAATACAGAATTTTCAGAAACGAATTGCACACGAATAGAGGCATCAAAAGCACCAATTTGCAATGTAAATTCAGAGTTGTGTTCGAAAACTACTATGGGGGTTTTAAGTGAGTAAGACCACAGCAAATCGGATATAAACCAATCACAAACACAGAGTAATTCAGCCATTCATAAACTTAGATTATAAACTCCCCATAGGCGAACACACGGATCGAATCCACTAGCCACTTACCTCGAATTAGCAGAGACGAAACAATTCTGGTGCAGAAACTCAACCAACGAGCAGAAACCGGAACGCAATTCCCAAGCTCTGAATCTGACAGCGAGATCGCAGAGACGCCAACCGTAGGAGAAATCGACAGAGAATGCGGAGACAATTACTTAACCCGACCCGGAATTCGTAGAGGAGGAGCAATCCACAGCAGAGATTCAAATTCCAAACCGGCACAACAGCACTTCACAAATCGAGACGGGGATGAGAAACGCAGAGAGAGATGAGAGAGAGGAGCGTCGTCAGTTTTGGAAGCAGTACGGGATTGAGGTTGAAGACTGAGAACGTGATTAGAGTCACGATTAGAAGAGGTTATTAATATCTCATTAATAACTAATAAATTCCCTTACCAAAATAACAATTGGAGAATGACCTCCTCGCCCTTGCCTTTCCTCCTTAGGACATCCATGTCCAAAATTCAAAATAACCCAACTTATTATAACATCGTGATGAAATAAATTCTGCAACAAAACTTTGGGTTATAACATGGGCGCTGCCGTGCTGGCACAAAATGCGCGCAGGGTGTGATGTGTGCGGGATGACAGGAGGTATGGTGTTAGGCGTGGGCGGGATAGACTGAGCATTGAGTGTCGAATATTGACCACTGATTCACAAATTTTTATTTTAAATTGATTGATAAAATTTATATATTTATAGTTAAATATTAATATACAAAAATTGTTGTTTAATTTTATTATGGCTGACGCATACACAATTACATATTTTTTTACACAATAACAGTCTTGATTAAGAATAACACTATAGCCAAATATGAAAATCAGTACAAGTCACAAAGGTTGCTTAAATTCGTACTTTATAATTTGTCAACCAAACTTAACACGAACTTGACCTGCAACCGAAAAACCGAATGAACCCAATGTTAACCCGAACCGAAAAAACCAAATGAACCCAAAGTTAACCCTAACCGAAAGCACCTAAACCCAAATCAACCAAATCAAAATGATTCAAATCTAATTTAACCCAATCCCGTCTAAACCAAACTGAAATATTCAATATATACAATTGACCCATACCGAACCAAACCAAACTGAAACGAACTAAACCGAACCGTACCGAACAAGGTCCTGAGTGACTTGAATGGCGAGGTGTAGTTGAGACCGACGAGAATGAATTGAGATTTTTCGGTCAAAAGGAAGAAGAGAATTAAGAGTCGAAGCTGGAGGAATTCTGTTTGCTGAAAATAGTGAAACCGAAGGAATTCTAGTTAGATCGAAGGAACAGAGCCGAACTCGGTGAGAGGAAGGAACCTCTAGTTTACAGGCCACGAACAAACTTGAGCCATTCAGCGGCAACGGACCTGGTGAAGAAAATTGAACTGAGAAGTCACAGACGGAGAGGGATTGAACTGAGGAGCCAAGCACAACCGAGACACGTTGGAAACTAATCCCGGGGGTAAATAGCACAGTAAGCCGTAATTCCAACTTTTAGTTCAGTTTGTTGTGTATGAAGATAAAGTGGTGGTTGTCTTTCAACCTGTTTAAGATATATTGTGTTCGGTGTATCCCTTTCTTCTGAGTTGATATTTCAAAAAGAATCTTGAGACAATCTCATTGTGACCTATGGATAGTGGTTATCTTGTATGGATTTGGGGCTACTGAATCTGATTGCTGTCGATTAAGAAGATTATGAACTTCTAGAAAAATATCCTCTATATTTCATAGCTAAGAAATAGGCGATTAAATGTTGACATAGGAAGCTATATTGGCTTAGAACCTGCTGCACAAAGGAATAAATGACATACCCTTGGTACATTGATGTAGTGCTATCTGCTGAAGCATACAGCTGGCTTGGTAATGCATTCTTAATGTTTGAGTGGAATGCTTGGTGGCATTTGGCAGTTAACACAAGTCTATAATTTTACAAATTGGCATAAAATGTACCTAGAATTCGGAGGATTTAAATTGTCTTCTACAAGAGAAATGCTAGTGTTATCATACTATGAGGGCTATAACTTGTCTGACTATTAGTATGATCAGATTGTGAAAGTTTCTAATCATTGCCAATGCTGAAAATTAGGTATAATTAGTGTATAGTGATACTAGGAAGTTTATATCCTGTCTTCTGTTTTCCTTACGTGACTTCTATTCTATAGTTTTGTTTTTGTCAAGGTGTGAATTTCACATTTCCACTTTAATGTTCTACCTTTTTTTCTTAGGGTCAGCTAAATCACAGTTTATGATTGCCTCAGTGAAGTATTCGTTTTGCCTAATTTTGCTCGTCTATATTGCTGTAGCTTGGCATGGAGAATATGCAGTATGCCGAGCAGCTTGTGAGGGAGTTCCTTGTCTTCAGAGGCTTCACCAATACATTACAAACTCTGGAAACAGAGCTAAGCACAGACATAGGAAAAGGCTTCCAAGTGGAAAAGATATTGGATTTGATTTTTACTTGCTATATTCCTAAGTTTGAGGCGGAAAAGATGGTTGGTCTTCTTTGTTTCTTTAAACAATGCTTCTCTTCATCAGAGAGACCACTTGATGCCACATTATCAAAATTGGAGGATTCTATTTTCCGCTATTATGTAGTACATGCAGTTCGGTCAGGTAGAATGGACCGAGTTGTGGAGTTCTTTGGGATGATTGGCAATGACTTGTTGCAGAAAGGAAAGGAATGGACTCCATGGTTTGGTATTTATGCTGTGCCATGTTTTGCAACAAAAAATAGTTTATCTAGTTTCCTGTTATAAGATAATTTATGTGATGAACTGTTTGTTATATTTTGCAGCGATTCCTTATCTAAAGAACCCAATCACGGACCCTCGGTTTCGTTTTTACTTCTCAAAGGAATGGTTTGAAGCCTTGTATCTATCATTGAGGAACTTTTTGAGTCAGATTTTTAATGGCAGTCATATCCTTCGTCATAGTTCATCGCTATACCTCTATCAATGATCCAATATCTTTTAAAGATTCTTGCATTCTTTTCTCAATAACAACATTAGTGTCTGGGAACAATGGGTCAACAATGCAATTGTAACTTGTGTAGCTGAGTGCTTTTGTTTCTGTAGTGGTTAATTCAGTTTATGTTAGTTTAGATTTCTTAACCATGCTATTACTTTGACTACAATGGAGCGGGTTTACCATAAAAAAGTTATTAGAGTACAGCTAGGTTATGCAGGCGTTGTGCAGATACTATGGGTTGCCTTCTATCATCCTTAACTTCAAGCCAACACGAAATATATCTGATTTATGGTATTGAATTTGACTGTTGTATTTAAATATTGAACCTTCTATTCAGTTTATGTTAACATGATCCAGAAGTATTAAAGATGAGTGAAGTTACCAGATTATGTGGGCAACCCCTATTTCACAGTGACCCTTACCATGTAGTTAGTACCTTTTTTTGAAGAGTTTTATAGCCCAAAATGCTCTCTAATAGTTAATAGCTGTATGGAAAAGAAACGACTTCTGAATAGCTTTTCGCCTGAAAAATAATCTAACAGTAAATTAACGAAAGAGGTCCTAAATTACAAATCAGCTAAGTTTTTCAAAATTTATATGTGCATCTATGGCGATATGACACTGGTGTTATCATTGACTGTTGAGTTAAGCAGATTTGTACCTACCTATAGGCTTTTTCTGATTACTAATCATCCATTGCACTTCAGAGAGCACCTTGTACATGTAGCTGTTTTTCTTAACCTATACACGTCTCCCTGCATTGTTGAAGATTCATCTCGAGATGGATTCAGTCCACCGTCTCCGAAAAGATGTTAAGCTACTTACATTAAAGTTATCTCAGCTTCAGGCTGAATTAGAGGAGAAGGATGCTCAATTACAACAGGTCAGGAGGTATAATGGTCAAATATCTGTTTTGGACTTATGCTTTCTTGGATGTTATCTACTTTTGGCTATGTTCTTGCTTTCATATTCCCTGTCGTTTCATACTTTAAGTTGAAAGAAAGGAGAAACAAGGTAGATAACATAATTGAAACCTGATGAAAGTTATAATTGCTAAGCTCAGAGATGCAAGTGTGACAAAGGAAGCAAACAGCCGTAGAAGCGTTGGTGTGATCCTAGAGAACACTTCTTCAGAAAGCAGTTCTAGGGGTTTTCATGAGGAAACAGTACTTGCTGCTTCTAGTAACAAAATAGAAATCCAGTTTCCGCATCCAGAATCCATTGGGTCAGATCCAAATTTGGGCTCAAGTGCTGCAGACCTTGGTCCTTCTCCATCTATGCATACCCCAATTCATGATGATGGAAATGGAGATGCATATCCAGCTTCCCGATATGGCATATATGAAGCAGGTATATACCTCCATATTTCTTTTGTATGGTTCAATATATGTTCTGGAAATATTGGGGTAGATTGGAGAAAGACTTTGAGATGTGATCATTGTTTTTTTGGGAATGCGTAGCCAGCTAATTTCGAGAACAATTGCATTGTATTCTAATGAAAAGTGATGCAAGTTGTAGTCATTGGGAAAATCAGATGCTTTCATATGAAGAGCTTTCTAATTATTCTCTTAGAGAAATAACTTTATGACCCTGTAATCTTTTCCGGGTCATTGTTTTTACACTTGTAGTGAAGTAGGTTAATCCTAGATAGCTCTATTTTCAGGTGTCTAAGAGGGTCACATCACCATCGAGTTTTTGTCCTTCCTTTTTATGTCTAGGGTGCTTCTTGTAACATGGTTATGAAGGCGATCAAGTAAAGATGCATAATCTTGTCATGATCAATGGTTGTAACTATTGCTCCATACGGGATTTTTCCTTCTCCCTCGACCCTTAATAGAGATTTTGAGCTTTATAATACATTATGAACAAAAAATTAATTGCTTTAACTTTAATTATACAATAAAGTATTTAGTATCTCCTAATTTACCACAATATCAATTAGATTGAGTAAGAGGTATTTAGAAGATGATTTGATTGTCAAAATGGTTGGCAAACGCAAAAGGACGAATCTCATGCCTCTAGAAGGTGGTGAAGGAAAGCGTAGGGTCAGGGGCTAAGCAGTCAATTTCGTGCTTCGAGTGAGTTCCACCCAATGGTATCTCTCAATGTTGAATACTTAAATTTGGCTGCAATAGTGCGGAATTCAGCTCAGCTTTCGTAAGAGGAAACCTATGAATGGAAGAATTAAGGTGAACTTTGGAATCAGTGTATAGCTCCTTATGAGCTGAATCAAGAGAAGAGTTTCCTCTGAAAGTTTTATCATAAAGTAGGAAAATAATTATATGCACCTATCGATAATAGATGAATAAATGGTAGGTATCTTACTCCTTCCAGTAGACCATTCCCCACCATGTGATATGAATGGACCTTAGAAATGGAGAACATGGGGGCGTACACAAAAGCATGAATAATGAATGATATTGTGATGAGAATGGGTCAGGAAGAATGACGTGGGAACAAGATCCTGGATATAATGGAATGAGGGGAAGCGTGACCTACTACATGGAAGGTTAATCTTGAGATACATCACCTAAGATCTAACATCCTAAACTTGAAAGCAAGGGGCATAACAAAACAAGAAGGGAAAACCTATGACGGAAACAATTATAGAGTGAGACAAATCCTTCAGGAATTAAGCATCCTATATCTTAACCTAAGGAAATTGCCTGTCCATTACCTAAGAATGTAAGGAACATGAAACTTGGTACTTAAAAGGGGAGCTAAGCTAGGACATGATTTCTGAACCAAAAGAAACTAAAAATTTGAACTCCAAGGAAGGGAGCTGACCTGGTAAAAAACCAAGGGAATTAACTAGCCTATGCTTTTAAGAGATATATACATGGATTTAAGGAAAGATTCCTGAGTGTGATACTCCAGGAAAACCTGATCAATGCGTACAATATTGATAGTATCTTCTTTGATTAAAGGGATCTACCTTATACGTGAAGTCACATTTTTACTTGTCTATTGAAGATGGATCCCTAAAGAATGAAGGAACCTTGTGTGGAGGATTAGAAATATTGCATCAATGTGGCCTACCTCAAAAATTAGATCTTTATGGACTAAAGAGATATAGCATACAACTTATTCCTTAAAGGTAATCTTTTACAGAAGAGTGTTGTTTATAATCTCATCTGGTGAATTTTTGAACATTATTGAGTTTTTGGTTAATTCATGATATATCATTGTGCTTTAAAAATTTCACAGGATAACACTGAGTTTTAACTAATTCCACTAGGTAACACTCCATCTCATATTTCGTTAAGTGCTTCATTAATATCCCTGGAAAAAGTATAAAATACCCCTGTTATTAATTAGCCACGTGACAGAGATCTATCATGTCGATAAACTCCACTAGTCTCTGTCAGGGGGTTGACTAATAATAGGTGTATTTTAGGCTTTTTCCAGGGATATTAACAAAACAATTAACATAATATTTGACGGAGTGTTATTTGATGAAATTAGTTAAAATTCAATATTATCCTGTATAATTTTAAAAACACAGTGGTACATCATGAATTAAACAAAAACTCAGTGGTATTTGATGAAGATGATTAGATTTCTCGAGGTGCTTGATTGACTTCGATGTAAGTCAACTGTACACATCTTTTAATGTTTAGTCACTGTTTAGACTCGCTGAAGGAAAGTTTTTCCCCATAAGTACTAATGTATTATAGGATCACTGTAACACCTCATATGGGTAACTGTCCAACAATCTAACTCCCAAACCATTCGGGTTTGAAAACTAGCTACTTTAAGTTCTTTGTCCTCACTTGGGCCTAAAAGTGGAAGGCCTTGTAGTTAATCCATATGTATTCTTGTAAACCACTTACATTACTACTCATATTCCGATGTGGTATAGTGGTATTACAATCACCAAAAGGAACTAAATTGTCTATCAGCTGCTGGGAGCAGCCTTCCTAATTACATAATTTGCTCATGCTATCCATCAACTACTAATGTAAAGTTTTTGGATACCATCATTTACAGAGGCTGTGCTGGGTAGGCAGGATGAACTTTCAGAAGTGAAAGTGAAATTCCAGGTGGGAATATGATGTCTTATTGTATCTTATCTTTGTATATTCCTTGCTGCTGTTCCATTCTTGCCCACTTTTAAGTTCCAGAATTTGATGCAGATTATGGTTACATTTGCTGTTACCAGGAAACATTTTTGGGCCACACAGGCCCTATAAGCAGGTCCCGCTTTTCTGCTTCTGGAAATAACATTGCAAGTGCTTCCACTGATGGAACAGTTAGGTATGTCATTTTTTTTTTTTTGATTTGTAATGGTTGGCGCCAGGCCTGTATATAAATGATTGAGTTTACAGTAGATATTTAGCTACATATATAAAGAGCAGCACTATAACCAGCAAGATGCTAGATCACAGCTTACTCCCGCTTTACTAAGGATCAGCAAAACAAACAGTAAAAAACATTGGAGGACTATCCTACTGCACCTAACGGGGTAATTTCCATCTTTGGAGTAGTCCATTATCATGCAGGAACGAGTGCATTTCCATCGGCGGACTCCTTCCATTGAGGGAGATCCATCTCCAAACCTTTACCTTCAAGATCTCCATTGCTTCAGCTATCGTTGTTACTAGCTGCTGGAATATTGTCCTGTTTCTCATTTCCCATGCAAGGAGTAGCAGTATGCGTAGTGTAGCCCGCCAAGCCCATCGCTCCTCTTTCCCACTCACTACATACTCCCATTGGTAGATTTGATCTTTAAAGTCGAAACGGCATAGTGAAAAACACACCCCACCATTAGATCACTCCGCGCCAGAGACCATGGATCATCCCTTTGCCAAACAGAAGGTCACGGGTACACAGCTTGTCCCAAACCAGCATATATAATAAGGTTGTAGCTCTGGGTGGTGTAATTCTCGTCCAAATGAGTCACTCCGCTTGCCACCTTTTACTTATCGGTTGTTGCATAGCTCAAGAACCCTTCTTCACCGTGTATTTCCGGTCACCAGATATATCCCAGTTGAGTGTGTCCTACTAACATGGATTACACGGACTTGCTGGAGTTGGTTCATCAAGGTATCTAGCATATGTTCCTCATAGTTGAATAACCTCCTTCTCCATTCAAATGACCAGGTAACTATATTCTGCTCACTACTAAACATCTCACCCACTCTAGCCTCCTTCCCTCGTCCCATACCAATATTAACCCACCCGACCTCCCCTCCGCCAGTAATTCGATGCAGCCCTGACTCCGTGCACCACCCCACAGACCGCCTAGCCTATTGCCCACCGTTGCGGAGAGTTGTGTCACCACTAATGCCAGCATTACTAGTTTCATCTCCTTCACTTCTTTCTTTATTTTCCTTATCTTTCCCTTCCTGCCTAACCCTCCTACATTTATCAATGCCACCCGTGTCATCTTATGATGATTAATATTTCTTAACCTAAGATGATAATGGCTAATTGTTATCAGCATTGACATGTGATGTCTTTTGAAGTACAGCGTTTATGACAGGGACTGTGATGTGTGTTTTTCAGAAAAGGAATGAAAGTAACAGAATAATTGATTTATTTTCATAATGAATTTCAAAGTGCATCCATGATTATTCAACTATGATAATGTTATAACTTATTTTTTAAACGGGCATATATTTATGTTAGTTCTCTATTGGGCTACTGCTATTATTTATGGTGTTTAACCTATGTTTTAGACCAACTATATTGAATATTAAAATTTAGATTTCTTCTGAAAGTTCCTTCTATATTTTTTGTATTAGAGCAAGATTTTTCTCTCTTCTGCGTCCTTCTCTCTGTGTGCATCCTTTCTTCTCTTACTAGTCTTTTATTTCAACACACTTCTTGCATCCGGCTTATTTTTCTCTTTTTTGTACTTTCCGCATCTTCCTCTTTGTCTCCCCTTCTGTTACTAAGCGATTCATTCTTGTTAGTGGGTTTCCATTGTTTTGATGTTTGTTCAGGTGAAATTATAATAAGATTCTTAAATGCATTGCCATAGGATATGGACATATGACTCAGCAACCCCAGCATCTAGAAATGCAACGATCTACTGTGGAGCAGAGATTTTGTCACTTGACTGGGAACCCAAGTCTGATCGTCTGGTAGTTTTTTATCTACACTACATATTTTTTCGAACTCTGCAACAAGGGCATTTCCCATTTTATGTTTTGCTCGATGTTACTGAGAGCTGGTTTTTTTCTCAACAAAGCTACTCATAGGCACAGCTGATGGAGGTGTCAAAACATGGAATGTTGACGCCAAACGAGTTGTTTGTGATCTGAATACGGTCGATCCATTTAGAAGGTTGTTCTTAAATGAGCTGATTGTCTAATTGTCTTTTTATACTCTAGCTGACTTCTATCTTATTGTGCAGGATTCTAGATATAAAATGCAGTCCAATCGAACCCATTTTTGTTTCAGCTGCTGCATCCGAAGGGTAATTTCCCTTTTATGTTTTCTTGTGGCTGTCAGTGGTACAGTGATATCATGATGGGAACCCAATAGCTAGAGCCTCCCAAACCCCAAGATACTACTGCTTTATTGATATATGACAAAGGTCATTGATGGATACACACTTGCACAGCACTAGAGTGGGAAATAGGGCAATAGTAAGGGATAAATCTGGACAAGCCTGCCTATTTCTGGTAAACCCAGCCTAAACATCAACAGGTCAATTGTATACGGTATTTCTCAATAATCCCAACTTTAGTCTTCTGTTTCCCTTAAATAACCAGACAAGGCGTTGCTGGGGTAAGGGGTAAGAGCAGCTGCTATTTACGTGCTGCCTTATAGGAGGTTCCCCATGGATTCTTTCGCAAGGAACACAGCTTGGATGAGGGGCTAACCTACTGTTCCTAGGCCTACTTTCACAGTTCACACTAACCTTTACTCCTGTCTAGGCTCATTTGCACATTGGCCCTTACTCCTCTTGACCTGTTTCTAGGCCCATTTGTAAGTTGACCAATCAGCCTCTTGACTCGGTTCGGGGGTCTCACATATCATCAGTAGCTGTATGATTTTTTTTCCACCTTTCCATTGTGTGCTACTGTGCTAGCAGTTTTAGTGCTTCTGGATGCTTCTGGAGATGGACAAAGAAGGGGTTGGATTCATCAAAATGATGCTGATGTTTCTTCTCCATAGTCCTTGACTCTGTCCTAAACTTTTGGTACAAGACTTGAAAATAATCAATAAATCTTTTGTGGACATATACAAGGAAATAAATTGTACTCCCTCCTATTCATAATGGAAGTCCTTTTAGAGATGAATCTAGACTGGTCTTACTCCAGATTGATCTTTAAAAACGACTTAGATTTTAAATAGTAAGGAGTCATAACTCGTCAGCTAGCTAGCTCCCTGGATATCACGAAAGGAACAAAATAGAGTGTGAAAGTGGAAAAAGTTTGCAATAATATGCCAAGTTCCCTTAATCTACTACTGATGATTATTATTCAATAAAGAATAGCTGCTGATTTATTTTTCATGGAGGATCTTTCTGGTCATTCTTGTTAGTACCCTGAGGTTTGGAAGATTGTTTCTGTCATAGGCGTGGATCAAACCTTGCCGACTCAATGGAACTTGCTTCCCTGACGGTCTGGAATATGAAAATATGGAAGGCTATGGTAATCCCCACCCCTTTCTGACATGACTCATTTTAGATCTGAACATTTTAGCTGATTCTGATGATTCTATGGCATATATCTATTTGAAGACGGTCCTGCCTCTTGGTGAAGATCCCCCAGCAATTACCTCTATGTGCTTCAACCACAATGGAAAGATCTTAGCAGCTTCTGCTGTTGATGGGATGATACACATGTTTGGTATCCTGATGTTACTATGTTTTCTTGGAAGTCTTTCTACCACTACTGTGCATTTTTCTTTAGTATATGCAGAAACCCATATTCTCACGCGTGTGCTCCAATAATAAGAAACTTTCATGTAAAGTTCTATCTACCGTAGCCGATTGATTTTTTTTCTTTTCTCCTGACGTTCATGTGATTTCTGCTCAATTGATTCATTTAGTGAATCCATAATCGATCTTGAATGTATTTTACTTGTTGAGGTGTTCTTTATGCTGAATGTGTAATCACATAGATTGAGATCCTATCCTTAGCGGTTCCCAGACATGTCTGCTAATTTGCAAATAACTGGCTGGCCAGCCCACGACTCGTCCATCAGCTCCATCCTCTTTGGACCTGATGAGACAAGCATTTTCACTTTAGGGTCAGATGGAAAGGTAAGTGCCTCTACAGGTTTTTTCTTGTGATTGAGCACAAAGTTGGAACCTTTCGTTCTCTTGTTTGTCTGTCCTGTCTTACTTTTGAAATGTGTTAACGCTGTTCAAGTGATTCTTCCCAGGCATGTGAATGGAGCTTGCACAACCAAGGTCAGGTTCTTTGGTCTGCAGATTGCAGCAGGTGCATTTTTCGTACATAGTGTGCTATTTTATTTTTCTTTCACACTGTTTTGACTATTTATGCACGTCTCTGTTCCCACTATCCCTGTTCTTTTTGGCAGGCTGATTATAAATTATAGTCAAATGGTTTGCCGCCAGTGCATTTTGCTATTGAATTTTTGTGTTATGTTTAATATCGTAATTCTTGTTGCCCACCACGTTTGTCGATGAAAGTAGCCCAGTATAGTGCTCAGTTGGATTTTTCTGGGTTACATAATTAGGCTCCTCATATGCGTGTCCTTATGTTTTATGTCTAATCCAATTATAAATTACTGCATTTACTCTGAGCTAATTTACAACGTTCCTTCATCCTGTAGATATCATGGTTCTGAGGGTGTAAAATACGGAAGACACGAAATTGCTTTAGATGCTACCGGAAAAAGGCTTCTGGTCAGCTCTGACACTGTAAGGTCACCCATTTTCCAGGTGCGACCCTTACATTTACTTTTACGAGCCTATAATTTTCTTTTTATTTGTGGGTTTTATTACTTAAAAGGATTTTCAATGAAAAATCTTAACTTCTGACATGATACGAGTGTAGGTTCGAAGTTACTTGAACGGCTTGAAAACTCTGCCGCATAGTGCTGCTATAACCACTGTAGATTGGCATCCAACGCAACCCATTTACTTGACTGGATCAGCTGATAATTCTGTTAGGGTGACCTCCATTTTCTGAAAGCATCTCGTCTAGCTTTGAAGCTTATAGCAGTGTGTTCGTCTGTTGTACTTTTCCATACTTTTGTAGTTACCTAGACCATATTGTGGTTTTGATACGTCGTGTGTCGCTGCTGTCTACTGAAAGAAATGGGCTCTCTTCGGCATGGCTATTTTGCGGTTGTTTTATAGCTGTTTTGCTCTGGTTGTTTTGGCTGATTGTGTTGTGGTATTTTTCTGGTTGTTTTGTGCTGGTTATTTTGTGGTTGTTTTGAAAACTGCTGTTCGGCAGTGTGACGATTTCGTCTAGCGTATTTAAATAAGTTAGTTACGTGTAGTGCATTTACGGATGTATAGGCTACAATTACAAATTTTATATTACATTATAAAATAATTTTTTTAAAGATGTAAATAAAGAAGCTACCAACAAATATATAGACTAATATATACATAATTTATAATTAGAAAAACAATAAAGTTTTATTACATTAATAATTGTTAACATTTATATTTAGGTCTATACAAATAACTTTACTATTATCAAATATAATTTAATCAATAGAAAACAACAATTGTAACTATACATGGTTTTAACACATCAGACTATTTGTTCACATTTGAATAAAAGAAAAATATAATAATTAATTAGTGAACTTTATTAGTGTTTATATTTTAAAAAAAATAAATAATTTAGTTGTTAAAAATATGACCTATATTAATATATGTAGATATAATTAAATATTTAGATTTTATACCTTATTTTAGCAATATAGTCAAAAGTAAAACAGATTATTATGTCATTCTTAGTAATCATGTACCCATTCTATCCATAATATAAATATTTTTTTAGTTTTTTATTACAGATTCTATAAATTAAAAAATATTAGAATTACTCAAAATAATTTTTAATATAAGTTTTTAGAAAAACACTATTAGTTTAAAATTATTGTTCTATATTATTTTTATTAACTTATAATTTAGTATACCAATCTTTAAAAAACTAAAAATAAAAAAGGGAAAATAAACTTTTTTATATATTAATTTATATATTTCAATTTTAATTTAATTTTTGTGTCAAATTTAATATATAATATCATTTTTAAAACATAATTATAAATATTGAAAGTTCAAATTAATCTATTAAAAATTATTTTTAAATATTAATTAATATTACTAAAATATTCTCACCCCCTTAATTATAATTTTCTGGCCGCTTCTGTTTACGGTATTTATTCTCCTTGCAGCATAAACTGCTAGTTGTTTTGTGGCTGTTTTGTGCTGGTATATTTGTGGTTGTTTTGAAAAATGCTACATTTATATCACAGAAACACCAAGTCCAAACGCAGCCAAGAGTGTAAGGAGACGCTTTTGATTAGAACTGAAGTCAAGTTGTGATTGAGGAAATAAATGAGAAAAGAATGAAGGGAAAAAAATGGAGATGAGTGCGTGAGTGGGGGTGTTGAATGTGGCTTTATTAGTAGGAGTGAGAAAATAATATTTTTTTCAAAATGTTATAACTTATAAAATAAAAGTGTAAAAATAAAAAATTATACTATTGTTCATCATTTTTGATGCTCTTCAAAACAAGATATATCATAGATATGTTTTGGTAAACTTAAAAATTAATATTTTTAGAGTGAGTATATATTAGAAAATTTTAAAGTGAATCTTATTCATTAGCAAAATGAATCTTCTTTAATAATAAAATGAACTTTATTCATTAACAATATGAATTTACCCCAAAACACTCTAAAAATCACCCTAGGAAAGTTAAAAATGCCTAAACCCTAAACTACAAACCCTAAACCTGTTGAGTCTGTAACGACGATATAAAGTGTCGAACCAACGCCAAAAAGATTACCCTACCCCCAAACACCCTAAAAACCACCCTAGGAATGCTAAAAACGTCGAAGGTATTTTTATGGGTTGTAGTGTGGTAACGACCCTAAACCCTAAACCATAAAAACCCTAAAAAACTGTCGAGTCAGTGACGACAATATAAAGTGTAGAACTAATGCCAAAAAGATTACCCTACCCCCAAACACCCTAAAAACCACCCTAGAAATGCTAAAAACGTCGAAGGCATTTTTATGATTTGTAGTGCAGGGTCTAAACCCTAAACCACAAACCCCAACAAATTGTCGAGTCAGTGAGAACAATATAAAGTGTAGAACTAATGCCAAAAAGATTACCCTACCCCTCAAACACCCTAAAAATCACCTTAGGAATGCTAAAAACGTTGAAGGCATTTTTAATGGGTTGTAGTGCAGGGTTTAGGGTCTAACGACCTATGATTCACTTTTTAACAACCTTTGGTTCACTTTTCTTAAACTTAAGATTCACAATGAATCTTAAAATATATGTACCTACAAAAAATAAAAATAAAAAAATTTATCAAAACATATTCATGTTTGGTCTTATTTTGAAGAGCTCGAAAAATGATGAACAATGGTATAAAATTTATGTTATTTGAACTTATATAATAAGATACAACATTTTAAAACTTTGCAAAATGATAAAGTAAAAAAGAACAAAATATGTCCAATCTCCACCTTACAACCAAGCACCAGATTCGAATTCGCCTTTTAAGAAGGTTGAAAATGATCGGTCAAATCTTTGGCAGGAAAGAACTGTGCGACCAGCAATGAATCTAGCCTTTTAAGAACGCAAAGATGGTGTTGAGGGGCACCATCGCAGACGTTGAACACAAGTCAAAAGTAAGCCCCGCCCTTGCGTAACTGTGAACTTTTAAGTGCATATTCAAACATAGAAGATGAAGACGAAGAAGAGTGATGATAATGGAAAATGGGTTTAAATTAAAGGTGGTCATGGTTTCACTTATGTCCGGTTCGGTGCCAGAACATACTCCCTCCGTCCTGAATTGACCGTCCTGTTTGCTTTATGCCACGTTTTCCACTTCAATATTAAGCATATAAGATAAAATAATTTTATAAAACTAAATTTTGTAACATATAGTTTATCATGTAAGGAATCATATGCAAATTTTAAATTTTCAAAATTAATTTATCTTATATGTTAAAAATTGAAATCAAATGACATGTGCAAATAGTAAACAGGACGGTCAATTCAGGACGGAGGGAGTATGTATTTGGAATTGGTCAGAGATAGTTTCGGTTCCGAAGACTGTACTTGATTTCGGTTTCACTCAAAAAAATCAGTTCCGGTCCTGAAGACTGTACCCAGCTTCGAATTCGCTTAAAAACCAATTTTGGTTCCAGTTTAGTTCCAGATTCGATGCCAAATCTGATTTTTAAAATTTTTTCAAAAAACTTCAATTTTTTTTTTATTTTATTAGGGAAGACAAGAATTAAGAGTTATTTTGACCAATTCTAGGACGATTCCATCGATTTTGATTCTTCATATCTATCCTCACACCAAAAGTACTTGTTCCAGTTCTAATTCCAAGGCAATTTGGTTCCGAGCCCGATTCAATCCCGAATCTCCAAAGATAAATTCGGATTCACTTCGCTTGTATATAGTTCCGGTTCTAAACCGGTTACAAACCAGTTTTGGGTTCAACCGAATCCAGTTCGCTCCCACCCCATTCTATTCGATCACATTGGCAATTTTTAGGGGGCGTTCGCTGAACACAGATTTTCCTGCAAATTTTTTAATGCTCCTACGGTTAACTGGAGTTAACCAATGATGTCATGACAGATATGTTCTTGTGACCCAAAACAGGTGTATAGTTTAATATATGAACAATGCATGTCAGCTTTATGTGAGGTATAGCGAAACACGAGCAACTAACGGGACCTTAGTTAAAATACAGACAATCCTTTGTTTGAATAGAATAACTACCGGACTTTTTACTCCACCAACTCACCCATATTAATTTAATACCGCCAAAACTATCGCCGTTATATTATTTCTCAACAGTTTTTCAAAGCATACACAGAATTTAAATCATACACATCACTTACTAGATAAAGATAATGTTACAAGCAACGTACATTCCTTCAAAATAACCACCTGACTAAGTACATTCTTTTTTACAGTACATCATATCATACAAGAAGCAAATGCAAACAAAACCAGGAAAGTGTGCGTCAACCCTGTTCAGAATAGAAACTAATGACCATAAGCCACAGGTTCAAATCCGGCAACCAACAAGAGTTTGACATAACACCATTCAACAAGCAGTTGAAATGGATTCAAAATATGCTCTCTACTTGTCATCTCTACGTCTTTTACCTGCAGAGCTCATGGCAGCACCGTCCAGTGAGACACTGAACTGATCAGACAACATCCTCTTCTGCACATCAGATGAGGAAGCAACTGTTTCAACCAATTCCTTGCCCATTTCTGAGATTTTCAGCTCTATATGCTCTTTGTGCTTTGAAATTGAATCTATCAAAGCAAACAACTCATGTGCACAATTTTGAATTTCATCCTCACTTTGTTTCTTTGCTTCTAATAACTTCATCTTAGCAGCCTTCAGAAAAAGAAATCGATAGAATTATCAGACAGCAACCATTCACCATGTCATACACATGCACAATCAAGAGTATAAGTATAATCAGAGAATAGCATCTCAAACAGGTACCCTCGTAGAGCTACCAAGATTTAATGTGTAAATGGTTCGCATCATACCTTCAAAGTCTCCGTTGCTTGTGTGTCCCTAATCTTCAAGTTGTGAGCATCCGTCTCCAAATCTTCTACCATTCTCCTAGCCTCTGCATTACACTTTGCTTCACAGTCTTCCACTTCCTTTTTCAAGCAGTTCAATCGGGCTTTAGACTGACAAGCAAAAGCTCGATTATTATGCGCAGCCCCATAAGATATTAAGATGCAACCAATATATGTGAGCACAGAGTATTACCTCGTGCATAGTGATTGTGGCATATGAAACAGGAAATAGTTTACTACATACGATCAAGAATATATCTTAGTCCTTAGATAATAATTAAGTTAAAAACAACAACGCTCTCTGGTAAGTAGACAGCACACAAGGGTCAATTATCATAGCATGTTATTATGTTCTAACTTTCTTTTGAGATAATCCTTCTGCAGTAAGTGGGTAGCAAGAAGCAGCAGCAAAATTACTAAAGGTTCCAGGCAGCTACGCTCACTTGAATAGTGCTAATGAAACATGGAAAGTCCTCTCAAGTGGTTGGCAACACAGAGTTGCCCCTACATTTTGGTGGAGGTATGGTAAGAACCCATTTTCCTTAACCAAATAAGTAGAGCTTAGATATATCCAGATTCCACCAAGTATCACAATAAATGTTGCTCAAAATCTACAAAACATAAAGAACATTTCTCATTGATTATGTAGATCCGCCAGAGGCAAACCAGTTGTAGTAGGCTTTTAACCTGTAACGATAGCACACGACATTCTTGTATTATGAGAAATAGAGAACAATGAATAATAATCATATATTCTCCATGAATAGCAGAGAGCATCTAGATGGACTTACTTCAGCTATGTGCTGCTCAAGTTCATTGATATGAGTTGTCTTTGCTTTAATTCTAGCACTAATTTCAACAGCTTGTTGCTGCAAAGCAACTAACTCTTCTGAGTTCTTAGCGGAGTTCTGCTTAATCTCATCCACCAAAGAGTTGATAGCTGGCTTGATGGTCGACTTATAGTCAATCCCCAATACCTCAGCAACAGTAGAGCCTTGAGGGTTTAACGCATACTGGAAACCACTTCCAAGCTTTAATCTAGAAAACAGGATTAATCAAGTTCACAAAAACAAAAAATCAGACCAGCATAGAACAAAAACAAACTCAGCAGTATGTTACCATTAAGAAGAAACAATTAACAAACACAAACCAATTAAGTCATGCGAATAGAGCAAATATTATCCAAAAGTTTAAAAAAAAACGACCTTAAAAGCAGCGAGATAAGAAATGAGAATTAAAATACATGGGAGCATGACTGGGAGAAAAAGGAAATCTAATTGTCTTTTTACATGTACATCTTATAATCTTTTATCAATCTCATAATTCTAGTTTATTCCCAGTAGCAACCACAACTAAGAAACAAAAAGCGGTAATCAACAGGGTGACATTGTATAACCTTCTAAGCGCCTGGTTGCATTCAACGGAGAGCTTCATCATCTCCTTCCAGATCTTCCCCATCTCAGAATCGAGATCCCAACACTTCTCCTCCCACAACCTCCGAGTAGAGTCAGCATCATCAATATCCCTCTCCAGAGCCTTGAGTTCCCTCTTCATCATCTCAGCCCCTCTAATATCAATCCCCTGCGCTTCAATCTTCTTCCTTAACTCTTCATTCACCTTGCAGATCCGTTCATTCTCGACTACTTTTGCCTCCAGCTCCTTTTCCAGTTTCTGCAAATCCTTCTCGGTTTTCTTCATCCCCTCCTTCACCATGGCTACGTAATCCGTCAACTTCTCCACATCCATCTCCATAACCTGTTTCTGCGCTTCCAACTTCTCCAGCGGCGAGGGCTCAGTCCTTAAACTCTGAAGCTTAGATTCAAGGTCAGGAATCTGAACCTTCATCGATTCTATCTCCTTCCTAACCCCGTCAATCTCCTGCTCAAGATTGGCCACGAATTCCTGCTTGAGCGCCTCGGCGGTATCATCATCACCCCGCATGAAATGGGAGTAGGTCTTGAGCGTGAGCGAAGTAAGCGGGTCATATTTCCCACCGGCGGCGTAATCATCCTGTCCGCCCGTAGAGGAGTTAGCGGAAAGGTGGTCATTGTAGCTAGCGAGTTGAGCTAGCCAATACATAACAGCGAGAGTATTCGGGAAAGCGTGAGGTGTACCGAGAGCCCTGATGTTGGACTTGCCGAACTTGTGCGGGCAGTTGAGCCCTTTGAGCAGGATGGGGAGATCATCCTCGACTTTGGAAGTGGAAGTGAACTCGAGCCTCGAGAAGAGGAATCGGAAGATGTTGTTGATGACTGGGCCGGTGGGTAGTTGCTTGAGGGAGAGAGTGGTGGAGAAATTGTGTGCGGCGAAGTAGGCATTTAGGTAGTGGATAGCGGCTTGCTTGTAGGCTGGGTCGGTAACTTTGAGAGGTTGGGCGATTATGCCAAATCCGGCTGAGGAACCGCTGGCGAAGCTCGCGTCGGAGTTGCGGGGATGGCGGATTGAGGAACCTCTCATGGCTGTCCGGTGCAGTTCAGTGATTCTACTACAGTTTCTTCCTCTAGCTTTCCCCCCCTTGTGCCTCACCGTCCCAAATTCAATTGTCTCTTCTCGACTCTTCTGATTTTCAAAAAATAAATTGTTATATTTGTGGAAGGCAAATTCTACCGTGCGGCGGTGCCGCGTAGAGATAGATATGGACATGCTGATTTGGCAGTCCAGTCAGCAGCTGACTGGACTGTTTGCTGACTGGACTGCCTTTTTACTATTAACTTTAAATCATTGTAACTTTTAATATTAAGTCCAAAATGAAAAAAAAATTATATTATTGTTATCTAAATTCAAGCTCTTTAAAACCAGACCAGACATGGATATTTTTTGACAACTTTGAAAAAAATATTTTTCATGTAAATGACAATACTCTAAATCATAATATAATTCATTAATTTTGATATTATGATTCATTAAAATTGATATTATGATTCAACTAATAAGTGGTGAATTAGATAACAAACTTTAGAAAAAATCATTATTTTTGTAGTGTTATTATTGTATAGTGTATTTCAAACCTTATATGGTGAATCATGTATTTTTCTTACGTACCAAATATTATTTTATATTGTATTATTGTTTAACATTTTTATTATTACATGTATTATGATGATACACTAAAATCATAATATGATTCATTAGTTTTGATATTATAATTCATTAAAATTAATATTATGATTCATTAATTAATAAGTGATAAATTAGATAACAAACTTCGGAACTGATAAAAATCATTTTTGTTTTGTAGTGTATTATTATTATTATATGGTATATTTTAAACCTTATATAGTGAATCGTGTATTTTTCATACATACCAAATATTGTTTTACATTGTATGCGTAAAAGTATTTATTTTTATATGTTTGTGATGATACACTAAAATAAAGATATGATTCATTAATTTTGATATATGATTCATTAAAATTGATATTATGATTTATTAACTAATAAATGGTGTGAATTAGATAACAAACTTCGGAACCGATAAATATTATTGTTTTGTAATGTATTATTATTGTTTGTGTGTATTATTATCATTATTATTATTTATATGATGTGTTTTAAGTCATGTGGTTGATCATATCTTCTGACATACCAATTTTAAAACAAGTATGGTTGATATCTACATATATACATGTAAATAATATAAAATTTAAAGTTGTCAAAATATATCCATGTTTGGTCTTGTTTTAAAGAGATTGAATTTAGACGAATAATGGTATAATTTTTTTTATTTGGGCATATATTTTAAAAGTTACAATCAATTAAAGTTAATATAGTAAAAAGACAGTCCAGTCAGCAAAAACAATCCAATCAGCAGTGATTGGACTGCCAAGTGGAAAGGAGTGCACCTAGTTGCACGCGGCCAAGCCGCAGCGTCCCCCGTCTGTTGTGGAAAATATGGTTCGATTCATTTTCCCGCCCAGGTGGGGACTTAACTTCGAGCGCGTCTCATTCTTGTTTGGGAACAGTTATTATTAAATCAGGCCCATGTATATATTATGGTTGTTGGACGATTAGGCCCAGCTCTCCTAGTTTAAATTTCCAGACACGACGATGGATTGGGCCTGGCAATGTTTTGGGTCTCACGAAGCTGATGGTTTTTTATTGCTAAAAATTTATCTTTTGTTTTAATTCAGGCCTAGACACTAAGGGTGCGTTCACTTCGAGTCGAGGAAACGGAATGGAATCAGGAAAGGGAATGGAAAGGAAAGGAAAGGGATTCCCCCGAATCAAGAAGTCTGTTTGATTCTACATGGAAACATAATAAATTCTTAATGAGTTCTTTGTTGTTGTTTGGTTCCAAACAGATTTACACTATAAATATATATTAATATTATCTAATTTGTATGCAACATATACATATTTATATAAATTATATAGCATATAAATATTTTAAATTATAATGACATATTAATATTTATATAGTTTATTATGTATAAGTTTTTTAAAAAAATATCTATATATATAACTTTTTTATTTTATAGTATTTAAGTTATAAAAATATTATTAAATATATATTATATAATATTATTTAAACTCTAAACAATATAAATAAATATTTATATAAATATATATACATATTACTTATTTTTAGTTTTATAGTATTTAAATTTAAATAATATTTAACAATATTAATAAAATTGAAATAAATATATAAAATGTTTTAAATTATTAAATATATATTAATATTATTTAAATTTATAAAGAATAGATATATATTATTTTTATATCAAAGTATAAGTAATATTTATTAATATTAATATATATTATATATAATATTTGTTCAGATTTATTTAAATATAACTAATATGTATAAATGATTATATATATTAATATTTATTTAAATAATATATATAAATTATTTCAGAATTTTATTGTAATTAAATTATGTATATATAGATATATTATTTGTTCATTTTTTTCAAATAAAAAATTATATTACCATTATTATATAGTAGATATATTTTTATAAATTATAATGTTATATATTAAACATTTATAATATATATATAATATTCATATTGATATCTAATTTATATTTATATAAAGTATAAATAAATATTTGTATTTCTATTAGATAAAAATATTGTATATTAATATTTATAAAAATTATGTATCATATTAGTATTTATATAAATTATATATATATATATTAATATTTATTTATGCTAAAGATGATGATAGGGGTAAGAGGGAGGAAGGGAATACCTTTCCCTGGGATATTTGGGGAATCATCAAAAGGGAATTGGAGGTTTTTTGAAACCTGAAGTGGGGAAACAAATCATTAAAAATACAAAACAAACAACCACAAAGGGAATGATTCCGTTTCCCTTTGTTGATTACCCCAAAGTGAACGCCCCCTAATGATTATCAATTCAATCATAACGACTTGTCTCTCGACAAAGAAATAATCAAGTAACGACAGCAAATGGAGATGCTTCTAATTAGACCTGGCCATTCGGGTCACTCGGTTTGGGTTCGGTTCGGATCGGATCGGGTTCAATGGTTTAAATTTGATTTCGGGTTATTTCGGTTTGGTTGAGTTCGGGTTTGAGTGCTTTCGGTTCGGGTTAGCCTTTGACTCATTCAATTTTTTCGAGTTATAGGTCAAATTCGGGTGATTTATCTGGGTTTAATTGATAAAAAATTTAAAGTACGAATTTTAAGCAACCTTCGTAACTTGCATTGATTTTCATATGCGGCTCCAAATTCTTTTAATGTAGTGTTAATGTTGATCAAGACTGCTATTGTGTATAGGTTGGATAAAATCAAACTGGATGACAAATTTTGTAAATGAATTTAAACTATTTATTGTATAGACTAAGTACAAATTAAGCTTTTGTGAATTAGTGGTCAATATTCGGCAATCGACGTCCAGTTTACCTCGCCCACGCCCAACGTCGTGCCTCCCGTCATCCCGCACCCGTCACACCCTAAGCTCATCACCTTGCACAAGCGTCGCGCATCTACACCCATCCATCACCGCCTCGCACAAGCGTCACATGCCCACGCCCATCCATCAACATTCAAACCATTCCTAAGTCCTAAATATAAAGATACCTAAGTTTATAAAATATAGAGTAATATAAAATAGTAATGATACACATTACATTGTCTTATACAACATTTTAGGTTAAGTTGTTAAGGTAGATGGAATAAGGTGGGGATTATTCATCCTCCAAACCTTATTCATCCTCCAAAATGCTAGTCTATCTCATGATTCACAATAATATACCATTTGGAATATTTATTTTCCTCATTTTATTGCATAATTTTCTTTAGGCATATACACATTAATCTTGAATAGTATATGTCTCAACTAAAAAGTTTAGGTTTTATAATTAAACTTCATCAACATTTAAACCATTTCCAAGTCTCATGTCCTAAACATAAAAAAAACCTAATTTTATTAAAATCAAAATTAGTATAGTATTATAAAATAGTAATGATACACATTAAATTGTATTATAAAACATTTTAAAGCAAAACATCTATAGTTTGTAGCAAAACATCCATGTGTGGGAAGAGTAACAACACAGTTTATGAATGTTTATTACAACAAGGCTTGAGATGCTTGAAGATGTTCAATATATATATATATATCATTTGTGAGCAATGAACACTTATTGGATGTCTAAATCTCCATTATGTGTTTTTGGTTTCAAGATTATTTTTACAGTTGGAACAACTATAGTAGATTTAGATTTAGCAAAACATTCGGATGGATTCGGTTCGGGTTGATTCGGTTCAGGTGGATTCGGTTCGGGTGAATTCGGTTCGGGTAGATTTGGTTATACCAAATTTCGGTTTGATTCGGTTTTTGGTTTGGTTCGGTTCGGATTTTCGGGTCACATTTCGGGTCACGCTATTCGGTTTAAGTTCGGGTTCGGATCGGGTTGGATCGGTTCGGTTTTTCTGGTTCGGGTCACCTTTGCCAGGTCTGCTTCTAATTGCGAGCTAGGTGTCATATTTCATTCACTATATGGAGCTATATCTGCAACACGTTAAATCAAGGTGAATTGATAAGCTTAATTAGGAGATAGGTATAACCCACTTAGTGAAGATCCGATTTTTTTTTTAACAAAATACTTCATTAGATTTCAACTAAACGTTCTTGGGCCCGTGGCCCAGTACAAAAGATAGTTGATTTTTCCTCCTTCCCTTGTTCGCCACTAAATGAGCCCAACAATTTTGTTCTCTATGGGCAAACTTCCATCGTATTTCTTCAAAAAAAACCTTTTTTCCAGCTAACATCACCAAGCACTTTATCAACATCCGGAAAAATAGAAATGCCCGTTTTAAGATGATTGACTATCCCTACGCTATCAGAAATGATTTCGATTCTTTTCCACCCTAATTTCCTCGCCAAGTCCATACCCAGCAACACCGCTTTAGCCTCCACCAAGCTCGGTGCCTAACTTCCCCATCCACCATCGGGTGCAAAACCCCGAAGATCTCCTTCTTTCGTTATCGCCACTGCACCCAAGCCAAAGTCCTCTCCACGCTTCGAACTTCCATCCAGCCACACTGCTCCCTCCAATCTCTCATCATCCGCCAGAGTCCTCGGACGATCCTATCGCCATCCCGCACCATGAGCATCATGCATGTCCAAATCTGCCCAGATCGCAAGGAAGGAAGACGCCTGCTCCCATCCCCATACCAA
The DNA here is from genome assembly GCA_023374045.1 of Limonium bicolor. Lineage (NCBI taxonomy): Eukaryota > Viridiplantae > Streptophyta > Magnoliopsida > Caryophyllales > Plumbaginaceae > Limonium > Limonium bicolor. The sequence continues at coordinate 144,671,103 of CM041779.1, read as the reverse complement.
GTTCGGCGCTCACCCAAACGTCGTTTGACGTCACGCAAACCAAATATTCCAGAGATGAGTCACCAACTCCCCCCTCCCCCCTTTCTCCTTTGTATCCTGCAAAATATAGTTTAGTGCCCAGTCGTACAATTCATTATTATTAAATTTCTTACTGGGATTTCCCCTTCCCAATTGACACATAGGGTTTTGACACTAGGACAACTGACAAAAATATGACTCAAATTTTCCCATGCCCCACATATAATGCATCGATCGTCGCCTGTTTTGCATCTTCTGCTAATTTCTACTTTACTTGGTAAAATGCGGTTTAAGAATTTCCATGTGAAAAGCTCCACACACGGGTGCACCTTTGCTTTTTTAATTCTCATGAACGCCTGGGCTGATTTTGCTACTTCGAACCTAGATGGTTTGTTGTTATAATGTTTCCTGTTGATCATGTGGTAGTAAGATTTTACCGAAAACACACCTTTTTTTTAGTAACCCCAGTACCATTTGTCTGAATGCGGGATTTGGCTAATGGGTATGTCCAAAATTATGTTTGCATCATCATCGCTAAAGAAACTTTTAATCTCTGGACTTTTCCATCTCCTCTCCGCCTGGTCGATAAAATTGGCCACCAGTAGATGGTAGTCACGTCCGTCACCCTCATGGCCCAGCCAAGGCTTACCACCAGCTTTCCCTGGAATCCATCTATCTGAAACTTTCGTTCACTGCCCATCACCAATGCATTTCCAAGCCCCCTGCTCGATATTCGGTATGGTGGCCACCATTGCCCTCCAAACCGGGCTAGGTATATGCCCCAATTGCGCCTCAAGAAGGCATGATCCCTGCGCACAGTATTTCCCTTTTATAACACGAGACACAAGCAAGTTAGGGTTTGTGAGAATTCGCCAGACTTGTATAGCAATAAGCGCTTCATTGAATGTTTCCAGCTCCCTAAACTCTAGCCCTCCTGCGTCCTTTCTCATACACATGTCTTTCCATTTTTTCCATGCCATCCCATTGCTGATATTCGACCCGCCTTTCCACCAAAGACTCCTAATCTTCCTCTCCATATCCTTTATTAAGTTCTTTAGGAGTCTAATCACCGACATGACATAGGCAGGGATTGCTTGGAGGATGCTTTTAATCAGAGTCATACGACCTACTTGGGAAACCTTAGATGTCCATCCCTGGATCCTTTTACTTATCCTATCTCTGATGTAGCTAAACACATTTCTTCTGTTTCTGCCAACCTTGGAGGGAAATCCCAAATACAATCCAAGATTCTCGGTTTCCTCCAACTCAAATATGGTTCTCATTTTTGCTCGTACTCTTCCCTCCACTTTCCTTGAAAACAGGATGCTAGACTTATCCTTATTTATCTCCTGTCCTGAAGCCTCCCAGAAATCCTCCAACATGTTTTTGATGCTTTTTGCTTCCTCCTCAACCGTTCTCCCAAAAATGATGCAGTCATCCGTAAAACACAATGCATTAATCTCCGGGGAAAACTTGCTAACTACCACTCCATTACACATTCCTGCCACGCTTGAGTTCCTGATGCTAGACAACAATGCCTCAATACAGAAAAGAAATAGGTAAGGGGACAGGGGGTCCCTTTGCCTCAATCCTCTTTTAGGAGAGAACACCATCCCCAGGCACCCATTAATTCTGACCGCCATGGATGATGTGGTCACGGCCTTTTGAATCGCTTGACACCATCTTCCTTGAAAGCCCATACTTCTCATGATATCGAATAGAAAGTGCCATTTTATTCTGTCATATGCCTTGGATAAGTCCATTTTTATGGCAAAGTATCCTTTCTTTGTGGCCTTTGAATTTTTCATGTAGTGTAGAACTTCATGGGCAACAATGATATTATCTGATATCATCCTACCTGGAACAAATGCCGCCTTCTCTGGTGATATGATCTCATTCATATTTCCTTTTATCCGATTCACTAAAACTTTGGTTGCCACCCTATATATAGTATTACAAAGTGCTATATGCCTGAAATCATTAATGGTATTTGCCCCGGCCTTCTTTGGAATTAGCACTAAATGTGTGTGGTTAATGCCATATGGAATTATCCCCTCATTAAGAAAATTTAACACAGTAGACAAGAAATCATTTTTAATAATATCCCAAAAAATAGTCAGAAACGTACCATTTAATCCTTCTGGTCCAGGGGCCTTCTTCTTATCCATTTCTTTGATGACCTGTACCACCTCCTCCACTTCAAATCTTCGGTTTATGTTGACCAGAATCTCATCCGAGACCCTATTCTCCACACATGCACATAAGTGCTCATTCCTTCTTGGGCTAGTAGATGAGTATAGCAGCTCAAAACACCTCCTAGCCTCTTCTTCAATTTTTTTCCATCTTCTTCTGACTTTACCCGAATTATCAATCAGCTCAATGATATCATTCTTCTTCTCTCTAGCCTTAATTCGGGAAAATAAGAATTTACTGTTGCCATCTCCAGCTTTTAAATACTTTTGTCTTGCCCTCTGTTCCCCCCTGATTTCCTCCTTGAGCAGGAGATTATCAATTTGCTTTAGAAGCTTCAGCCTTCTATCCGCCATATCACTTTTCATTGCTCTTTGCAGCTATTCCTTTTTCTCCTCCAAAAACAGTTTCTCCTCTCTGATTTTCTTTTTACCCTAGTTTCTCAATGCTTGCCCACATCTTAGAGATTTTTGCACATAGTCTCGGTTTCCTTTCGGGTCCACCCATGACTCTGTCACTACCTTCTTACATTCCTCATCCATCGCCCAACAGTCTTCGAATCGAAATGGTCGTGGACCCACTCTTCCTTGCGGGTGCAGCATAACCTTAATGGGTCTGTGGTCACTCTTTCCCCATTTCAGATTTAGGACTCTAGCTCTTGGGTAAATTTCAAGCCATTCCCCATATGCTAGGGCTCTGTCCAGCCTACTGTGCGATCTTTCTGCCCCTTTCCTCATATTAGAGAAGGTGAATCTCTCATCAGTAAACTCCAAGTCCTCCAGATTACACTCCAGCAGGCAGTTTCTGAACCTAGCCACCTCTGATCTATCCCTCCTACCTTTACCCTTAGCATCTGCCTCAAAAAGAATTTCATTGAAATCTCCATAGATCATCTAGGGCAGATTCTCCATATCAGCTAACTCCTTTATCAGCTGCCACGATTTGAATCTATCCTTTCTCTCTGGCCATCCATAAAAGCCAGTACACCTCCAAGTTTTTCCCACCGCCCCATCATACACCTTAGCATCGATATGATGGAGAGACGACGAGATAACTTCCCCTTTTAATTCTTCTTTCCATAACAAACATAGACCTCATGCCCTTCCCACACAACTGACCGCAAAAAACTTATACTTCCTGATTTTCCTTGTAATTCTCTTCACCTCCTCTTGTGAAAGTTTGGTTTCGGAGAGAAAAACCAAACTGGGTGACTCCTCCTGGATGAGGTCCATGACCCATCGAACTGCCCCAGGTTCACCCAACCCACGGCAGTTTGCAGCTAGGCAACTCATTGTTGGAGGAGGCCTTGGGCTTTCCCCAAGGTTGCCTTTGTCACATTCTTTTCGATTTGGGTCTCCTCTTCTTTGTCAGTAACCATCCCCTGATCCAACTTATTCTTTCCTTTCTTATTCTCCTCCTCTTCGGCCATCCTTTCCATAAGATCTTCGAAGGAACTATCCTCATCCCTAGTACTCAGCTTCCTTTTCTTCCCAACCTCAACTGGGGAGGGTGGGGCACACATTATCAGAATCGGCATTTGGTCATTATAATTTTTATCCTTATCCAGATTTTCATTCCCCTCCTGTTCCTTATCACATCCATTTCCTTCACCTCCTTTCTGGTGATTTCCCTCTTCTCTAAACACCGGGTTAGTCAGTTTCTGTTGTCCATCTTTGGCCTGCTCCATCTGGCCTCCTGCCGCGCCACCATTTCTCTTCAAACCTCAATGAAGATCCGAATTAAGGGGAGGAGATGGTGAACAATTTAAACTCATATTTGTACGCTGCCAGTCAAAAACAAAATATGAAGCAAAAAAGCATAATGACAAAAAAAAACATTCACGGCTGAGGGAGGGAGCAGCAGTAGCACATTAGGGATTGGTCTACGGTAGAAATTGGTGTTTCGTGCAGTCATGTCTTGTGGACGAGAAAGAAGACAATGTCAAGGAGTCATCTCAGAAAGAGCCAAGGGGGGTGGGACCAGATGGGCTGCTATTTAGATAATTAAGGTTGATGACTGGACCCTTAAAACACTGGGCCCAAGTTTCATGGTTGATGAGATGTGGAGAACTGTGAGCAACAGACAAAGAAAATTATATGTCCCAGTCTCAGTCTCAGTCCCAGCCCAATAGTAGCACATTAATTAGGGGCCCAGAATATATCAAAACAAACACGTGAGTGGGCCTGCGAGGTCGGATGGTTCTTCTTTTTTTATTATTATTTTTGAAATTTAAGTCAGAAGTGGATGATATGTAAATGCTGCAGACACTCATGCAGTACGATATATTCATGTTGTCCCGAAAAGGTTAGCTTTTGCATGGAACTTATTATTGCTAGTTCTCGTCATCAGGGAAACAAAGGGAAAACACAATTTAAGGGTTTGATGTGATCTAGACGTACAACATAGGAATGCATGGCTCAGACGTACGATATTGCATCCCCATGCACTTTGAATGTTTTTTTAGTAAACACAATATTATTATAAAGTTATAAGATATAGTCACCGACAGTAATAGACCTGGACAACTTCTATGGGTTTCGGTAGCTAAACCATGAACTCAAATCTATATTACATTGTGAAATGTACTAGCTTCCTTAGCTTGTCTGTCCACTGATTTTAGAGCTTCCTTAGCTTGTCATGTCCATTACAGACACAAACAACAAAAGAGTAACACATAAGAGTCTGCCCACTAATTAATAAACCAAACCATCTACTATAAGAAAAAGATCAACTAAACATATATAAGTCTCAAATCTAGAGCACAACAGAATAGTAAACAAACAAGCCACTAGTATTACACATGTTAGCGGCTATATTCTTTGAATGTTGTTCCACCGTTCCAATTGCCAGGTAGCAACAACTAACAGCATCTCCTCTGAAACTTTAGCAACAGTAGCAGCTCTTTTAGCACAAAGAATATCAACTAGTGCTACCGTCCAACACTACTTCAAATCTGCCTCTGGCAATAACTTTCTAAAATTGACCCAACCACAAACTTGTATCTTCAACGGCACCTAGGGTTGAGTCCTTCCTGCACGTCAATTGTTGGTGAAAGGTTGTTGTTGTAGAGGAGGTTGTGTGAAGCAGGAGTTGTCGAATGGAACTCGCACTAGTACAAAAAGGGCCTGTTTCGGCGGTTGTAAAAGGTCTATTTCGGCGGTTGTACAACCGCCGAGATAGAACTAAAAAAAAACAACCACCTATGGCGGCGGTTGTAGCTAGGAACCGCCGCCATAGGTGGTTGTTTTTTTTATAAAAAACACACCTATGGCGGCGGCTGTTAGCTAGGAACCGCCGCCATAGGTGGTTTTAAAAAAAACACACCTATGGCGGTGGTTCCTAGCTAACAACCGCCGCCATAGGTATTTTTTTAAAAAATAAAAAAATTTAGCTGCATCGTCTTCTTTCTCGGGAGCGAGATGCAACAGTTTTGCATCTCTGTAGAGGCGCAAACGCAAGAGAATGAACAGTGGCACATAGCATGTAAGCTTCTTGTTCGCCTTGCAAAATCACCGTGAGTGTGAAGAGATTGTAGTGGCGCAAACACTAGAAAAGAATAAAGAGACACACAAACACAAAGAAGAGAATAAATAGGCGCAAAACATGTATGTTTCTTGTTCTCCAAAAAGAAAAATATAAGTTTGAGTATATTACCGGTTCCAGAATGAACTATTTCAGCCTTGTCTTCAATCTGGTGAGTGAGATGCAGCGGTTTCAGTGATTTGTCACTACATAGGCGTAGACACAAGAAGAGAATGAAGAGATACGCAGACAAAACAAAGAGAATGAAAGGCGCAGAGCATGTATTCAGCTTGTTCTCTAATGAGAAAAAGATAAGTTCGAGTATATTACCGGTTCTAGAATGAACTACTTCAACCCCGTTTTCAATCTGATGAGCGAGATGCAGAGAGGAGCGCAAAGCATGTATATTCGCCAGTTAGAGTTGCAAAATTACCGTGAGAGGAGAGAGATGAAGAGCAATTGCGATATATATAATGAAATAAAGTCTATTTCGGCGGTTGTTAGCTAGGAACCGCCGAAATAGACTGAAATTTTCCCGCGGTCCGAATTTTTTGAAAAAAAACCCGGGAAAACAGGCTTCCGAAAATTTGTCTAAAATAGGCTGAAATTTTCCCGCGGTCTGAATTTTTTGAAAAAAAACCCCGGGAAAATAGGCTTCCAAAAATTTTAGTTTAAAAAAGGCACCTATTTCGGCGATTCCTAGCTCCGCCGAAATAGGCTAAAATTTTCCCGCTGACCGAATTTTTTGAAAAAAAAAAACCGGGAAAACAGGCTTCCGAAAATTTTGTCTAAAAAAAGGCACCTATTTCGGCGGTTCCTAGCTAGGAACCGCCGAAATAGGCTGAAATTTTCCCAAAATCCAATTTTTTTTAAAAAAACCGGGAAAACAAGCTCCCGAAAATTCTATGTCTAAAAAAAAGGCACCTATTTCTATGTCAAAAAGGCACCTATTTTGGCGGTTCCTAGCTAAGAACCGCCGAAATAGGTGCCTTTTTTTAGACAGAATTTTCGGGGCACCTATTTCAACGGTTGTTGTTACAACCGCCGAAATAGGTGTTTTTTGTACTAGTGTCGAGGAGGAAGATACAGATCAACGACGGTGAGGTACATGCATCTACGAATACCTGCACAACACATCACCCACAGCCTATCACTGCTTCAATTCCTTACGTCTCGTTTCTGAAATTTTAGCACCACCACCAAAATCGTGACATCAACCCTGGGGAGATCAGCCTCTCAAGTTTCATTTAGCAACAGAGTTGCAAAGCCCACTAATTGAAGCCTTCCCAAAACTCAAAAAAGGACAGAGAATAGATAAACGAGGATACCCTGAAAACTACTAGATATTCTACTCTGAAGCACAAGCATCTGCGTACCCATAAGTAACATCATAACTTGTAGAGATGAACAGAGAAAGATACATAACATACAAATAGAGGACCATTGGAGGAAGCAACCATGGTACCGAACGGACTAAAAACCTAGAAACACAGGGAAATTTGCTCTCACTGAAGAGAGAAAACTAGAAGAAGAACTAGATAGAAAGAGAGAATGGGAAAGAAGAGGAGTGAGGAGCCCCGGTGCTACTGCGTTCATTGGATTTAAATTTTAAACCAAATTTATCATGCTCATTTAAAAGACATATATCCATCCATCCCACGCTCTTCTCGTCAGTTCTGTATTATCCATCCATCCGATTTTGTCAGATCTCGTGTGGGGATATAGAGTTTGGTTGTCGTTCTTCGCTTCCTTTCCGGTTCCGGTCTTGTTCCAATTGTTCGAGTGTCCCTCATTCAAGTGGAGATTCGAAGGGAGCGTTTCGTAGAGTTGGCAGAGATAATTTTGCTTCGGATGTGAGGTAGGTGGTAGACGGATTTGGTTGTGTATGTTCAGCCACGGGGAGTTTCGGCTATTGTTTCCGTATACGTTTATCTGATTGTCTGACTTGTGGCGATTTTGATTGGTTTCTGATGTGCGTTTTGATGTGTTAAAACCCTATAGGAAATGTTAATGTTTTGCGTATTTTGAAGTGTAAGATTATGCTATAACAATTGGTGATTTCTGGCTTCACTGTGATCTCTGTTCGACATTGATTTTTTTGCAGTTTCCGCCACGTCTGGACTTGCATCCGAATATGTATGTCCGAACATAGGGTCGGACGCCTTTGTTTTCCTTTGTTTTGTGTGATGTACGGACTTCCGTCCCGTCCGAACATGTAGATCCGAACGGGATGTAAGAATGAATTTTAGATTTTCCTTTCGACTTGTGTCTGAACATGTAAGTTCGGACACAAGTTCGGACATGCTTTTACTGGCTTTGGGACTCTATCCGGATCTGTAGGGTCGGATAGAAGTCCGGACACCCCTCTCCGTTTTCAACCTGGACTTGCGTCCAGACTTGTGCCCCGGACGTAAGTGCGGACGTGTGTTAATTTGGCGTCGGCGTGGGTCTGGACTTGTAAGTCCGGACACCTCTGTTTTGTGTCACGACATGCGTCTGAACTTGTAAGTGGACGTATGTCCAGACACGCCTCTGATTTTGCACAACTTCTTCGTTTGAACTCCGTTTTGTTAGTGTCGTTTGCGGCATTGGATTCCTCTCAGTGGCTACTGTCTGCTTTGATATGTTTTGGCTCATGTGTATGTGTGTTTTGATCTGAAAGTCTTTGATAAACCTTTGAACTCTGATTTGCTTTGAAAGTGTGTTTCGGCTTCTGAATTCGGTTTGATATTCTATATATTGTTAGTCTTGGTATAAGACTTTGTTTCAACAGTGATTTCGGTTCTGGTTGTGTTTAAAGCCTTGTGCATTGGTGTTTGTTCTTCACAACACCTTCTGTTCTGTTTTGATTGAACTTCTGTTTTGGGAACCTAGTTTCTGTGCATTCTGAGCCATGGAAGACTGGGTTGAGCTATCCCGTAGCATGCTATGTAGACGTCATTTCTGAAGTGTTGGGTCATTCTCATTTCTGTTCTGTGGGGTCGACGGGCCCTTTGGCCCTCGGGTCATTTCTGCGTTGCCGAGGGATCTGTTAGATCCATGGGTCTCCGACCCTTTCTAAGTGTTGTGTTCAGTGCTAGTGTCCCATTTCTATTTATAAGTGATCTGCTTCCATTTTTTCTGTCCATTTCTGATTTCTGATAGACTGTAGTGTGCTTTCTATCTTTGAAAGCTTTTGATTTAGTAAGTGATCGGTTTCTGTCTACTCCATCTGTATTTGACTTGAGAGGGACTATTGTGTGCTTTTCGTCTTCTGAGAAGCCTCTGGTTTGAAAAGCTTTTGCCTTCTGATTTGTCTACTGCTGCTCCTTCTGATTTGGCATCGCCCAGCTCTCTGTTTTTGTCCACTGTCTATTTGAATGACCTTCGCTACAATCTCTGTTCTTGACTTTGCTAAGGCCTTTGTTTCTTATTTTGCTATGCTTTCATATAAGTCCAACTCTATGTTCAGATTATGTTTTGAGCGTGCTCAACTCATGAAGTTTATCACCTGCTGAGCTATAGTTGGGCTCACCCCTATTTACGTCTAATTTGTAGATTTTAGATCGTGTTTGGAGATTCGGCTTCCACTTTCTCTGTTAGCTTCCTGATTTTGTATCCAGTTCGTTGGCTTTGAGGCCCTCCTTTGTATTAGCTTCCGTTTGTATTTAGTCTCAGTTTCATATTTCAGCTTCCGCCTTATGTTTGTAAAGACAAGTTGTACATTATTTGATTATCATATGATTTTCAGTTCTGTTTTGAGAATTCACTAGTGTAACATTGTGTGTCTTAGGTAATAAGCGCGCAGCGTGTAACGGTCTCTCAACCAGGGTGGTTTTGGGGTCGTTACACAAGCTGCCAGTTACGATTAGACTCCGGGTTATAATTCACTATGCTCAACCCAACAATCTATTACTTAACTCCAAATTTGGATTGAGAGGATTGGGGTAAACAAAACAATGATTTCACTACGACAACAAGAGCGAAGATGTTGGGCAGATCCAATAAGATACAAGGTAAGGAATTAAGATAAAGCAAGAAACTTTTGAGGAAAATAATTTATAATGTGGGAGCGAGTCCTTCAAATCCAAACAACAAAGCAAGTATTAACTTGAAATTGCAGGTCATCTGATTTTGTAATACACAATAAACAGAAACTCAACTCTGACGAAAAAAGGGCAAAAAACGAAACGACGTTTATAGTGCATCATCTCTGTCAAGCAAATAAACAACCGAAGACTCAAGCAAGAGAAATTATCTCACCACTGCCATGATTCAGGCTGTTCATGGACATCACGGACTGGCCCTAAGTTTTTCCAGGAAAAAACGAATGACCTATCATTTGGTGGATATGTTACTCGATGATGGGCCATTACTCACACCACTAGTATCCGTAGTGAAGCCACCCATGTAAGTTGAAGTTGTAACACTGCTCTGGAAACTGGCATCATCATATTTCCAGTCGGTTAAGTATCCTGGCTTTGAGGTGATGCTTTCCACTTCTACATCACCAGACAACATAGACACCACTCTAGACATTGATGGGCGCTGACCTGGTGAAGTCGAGGTGCATAGAAGACCTACACGGATTACTCTTTCACCTCTTCTGGTGTGAATTCAACTAGTTTCTCATCCACCAAGTCAAGTTCTCTGCTGTTTTCATACAGCTGCCAAGTCTGAAAACAAGGCAAGAAACTCAATCAGTCATGGGCAACAGATATTATTGGGTACACAAAAGATAGAACCAGGAGCGCTATATATCTTTTTGGAATTACACAACTGAATAGTAGGGCCTGCCATTTTCTTCATTCATCATTTATTCAAAAGAAAATACCAGGACTTAATAACTCATTAATTCATGACAACAGATATCTCAAAAAATCTCCTTGATTTCCCATGTAGATGCCAACAATCCGAACGTAACCTTCATCCTTTATTCTATACAACGAGTTTTGACCAATGAAAAAGATCTTTTCACTTTTAAGAGTTTACCATATATTGATAAGAAATAAACATTTATGCGCATTGAAGGGAAGAGAGTTATACCCATTCTAGCAGATACATTTTCTCCTTCTCCAAGCTGGTATCAGAATTTGAACGCCCACTTACAATCTCGAGAGCCAAAACACCAAAACTGAACACATCTACCTTTTCAGTGAGGTGGCCACGCATAGCATACTCTGGAGCAAGGTACCCACTGCAGCAAGTACCAAGGCAGAAACAAGCTTAAGATAGCCATGCATAATCTTATCTTTGGTGATCAAGGAGAGGTATACCATGGATAAGGAATATATGCTCAAACCTACATTGTACCAGCTACCCCAGTGCTAATATGAGTTGCTTTCTCATTATACAGTTTGGCTAACCCAAAATCAGATATTTTTGGGCTGAGCTTGGAATCGAGAAGAATGTTACTGGCCTTCACATCTCGATGCACAATCCGGAGACGTGATTCCTGATGAAGATAAGCAAGCCCCTTTGCCACCCCCATGCAAATCTCAAAGCGTTTCTCCCAATTAAGACCTCCCCCTTGCTTCCCTGTTGCATGTAGAAAGCAACATCAGAATCTGTAGTTTATAGTTGCAAAATATTGTGGTATAACAATACCATCAGGACAATCATTACCAAACAAAGCTTGATCAAGACTCCCGTTTTCCAAATACTCATAAACAAGTAACCGTTTTGGCCATCAATACAGCATCCGTATAGTTTAACAAGATTACGATGCTGCACTGAGGATATGGTAGCAATTTCTGCAACGAATTGGTTCTTCCCTTGATGAGACGTGAATGAAAGTTGCTTTACAGCTACAACTCTCCCATCATTGAGGGTTCCCTGAAGATCAAAACTCCAGCCTTATAATTAGATCAACATTAAGTGCTGTAGCTAGGTAGAAACTCTCCATAATCGATACATGATCTGCAATGTTCAATAGATGTGCAACTAATGGTAGGAGTCTTTCTCAACCATATTATTCTCAAGTTGGTATTTTCGGTGAAGTTAATCTGGAAGTACTTATAAAGCATTCCATTATATTAGCTCAGCAAGCAAAGGTGCATAAGGTGAATTCAAAAACAGAAAATAACAGTTCAAAAAAGAATAACAGCATCTTTCCCAATGTTATGTTTTCGTTGCATCAGTCCTACTGAGGAAGATGAACTTTCTTATTATCAGCATTTGAAAAATCCTTTTGCCTAAAATTTTGTCATCAAAGTATGACAATGGAAAGGTGTAATTACCTTATAGACTGGTCCAAATCCTCCTTCCCCAAGCTTATTGGCTGAATTGAAATCCCCAGTAGCCGACTTTAACTCAGAGTAGTTGTAGGTGTATGGTCTGAACTCAAGCCCTAGTAGTTCTGAAATTCAATTTGACATAGGTCAGTAAGAAAAAGAAAAATTAAGGTTAACCATTTATTAAGTTCCTCATGCATCACCTTCATCTTCTGCTGCTCGTAGCCTTCTCTTCTTTTGAATACAGTAACAGGTAACTATGGAGAGGAGCAAAAGAAATCCAACAGGAATTACTAAGCCCAAAATTAAGGCAGCATTATTCTTGCTTGAAGGAGGCTTGTTAGAAACAGTGGGCACAAAATCTGCACAAAAACGCTGTTAGTTGCCTGATCCTTATCAAGAGACGTGCTAACAAAGACACTAGCTAATAAAGTCAATCAAACTAACTTGGTGTCACACTGATTGCTGATATGGAGGGTCCATATGTTCCTTGTTGCGGCACACAACAAGTTCCTTTTCCAGCCCAGAAAAGATGAATGTCAAGGTGGTTGTCTGCTACTTGGGCAGTAAAGTTCTTTGTCACCACAGAAAAAGACTGCAAACCAGCCTCCTTTCTGATGTCAAAATCTTTAAAAGCTAGATTACCCTGGGTGGTAAGGAAAGCAATAGTAAAATAGTTATTATGGAAGCACTCAATTTCATTGTGTAATTGGTACGTAAGACATCAATGGCTGTAAAATAAAAAAATGTTTTCACCTTTACATCGAGCAATGGTACTACTGAACAATGCAGGTCAGAAGCGGGATATTTGGTTGATGAATTACATGGTTATAATATGCAATATATGTGATTTCTATATGCATGATGGATGCTCTTACCATATAATTAATTCCATCATTAAGGATATACCTGAACATAAATGTCAAAAACACGTCGACCGAGGCTTTTCCATGTTTTGCCATTTTGAATGACGATTTCTGCGAATTCGAGCAGCACAGTATAATTTCCATTCTCAAGACCCAACCCATAGTACCTAAGAGATCCAGGAGAGAGTCTTGATGTCTGGAATAACTCAGTGTCCAGTGTATTGCTAAACTGACTAGGTGAATGTGCTACATAAGAGCTATTGTTGTTTGAAAGGAACCACCCAGCATTGCTCACTCCCCATCTATTTGTGTCCACAACATAATAAGTGGCAGGTCCAAGGGCTTCATTCTCTTCATCAAATACAATTTGGTCAGAGGATTTGATCTCTGGACCACCACACTTGACAGCAAAGCTGCTATCTGTCCACCAGAGGGGAAAAAAGCACCTCTTAGCCTTCATTGCTGAAGTTATATTCGAAAACTTGATAGAGTACTTTCCCTATAGGACTCCATAGATAAAATTTCTTATAATAAAATTCTGATGTTCTATTTATCTAAATCTTTAGTGATTACTTCTTCAGTGTCGGAAATTTAAAACGTGATTACACGTACAAAAAGAGGACATGCGATAAACAGAATCAAATATATCAAACTCAAGATTCAGGAGAAACTGAAGGAAAGAAAAAGGCCTGCAATATTCTCACACACAACAATACACAAAAAGGAGAGTCAATCATGATAAAAATATATTAATGCGTAAATAGAACATAGGCATATTTTCTGCCTTGGTTTCATATACTTACATACCATTACTTATAGAATTTGCTAAATATTCGAGTAATCATTGTTCAGTTTCCTAAACTTTAATAAAATTTTACCTAGGATTAGCAGATCTTAACAACATTTAAGTATTAGCCAATTAAGCTTATATCTCTAACAGCTATAACAGTTCATTTTTATCAGTCATAAGTTTTAGGTAAGGACTTATGAAAGGTGTCATTTTGAACGGTCAGCTATGGAAGTCTACAAACGTGGAGGTCCCCTGCAAATACATATAACTAATTGATGGTGTGAAAGAAGAAAGAATTCCGGTCACAGGGTGTTAGAAAGTTAAATCAGAAGAGAAGAAGGATGATAGCGGGATATCATTATCACTTAGAGGCAGAGAAAGGAAGTACCAGTACATTCAGACTGAAATTAAAGAAAATTTTGTTATTTAATGACAACCAGCCGCCAAGGGCTCAACTATTAAAGGGCCGTCAGCGAACAACCCCTGCATAAAACTGAACTGAATTCCTAGAATGATTAATACACTTCCCCAAATCCACCACCCACATGTATATGGCCCAATGCTACTTGGAAAGAAGGAATATAAAAATGACTAAGAACTATAAAAAAAATATAAAAATGACTAAGAAAATCTAAATATATCCCCCCATCCTTCTTTTTCATATAGATATTGGTCAATAAGCCATACAGAGTACAAAATACAACTAATAAGGATGCTCAGCATCAGCTACAAATAGCCTCACAAGAAGCTTAGTAGAATCTCTAGAGCAGAATTAGCATATTTCATCAAACTAACAACTTCAGTCTGAAGATCACTGCTCAAAACACATAACAAAGGGGCTTTTAGAAACAGTCACCCACACCAAATAAAACATTAATAAACACCTCACTCTATTTATTCCACATCCTTGCAAACTCTTCTAACATACCAACCTAATGAAGCAATAAATTGATGTAATAATGAGACGAGGAGGTTGAAAGTAATAAGTGACAGTTGAAGTTCTTTCTGGATTTCTTAACTGAATATCCTATTAGAATGGAACCTTTTCTTACTTACTGTTGATCCAATGAAGGAACCATAACAGTCCATTACCCTTTTCCTGGTACTGAACTTCTTGGGTTTGAAGATGTATATGCTCATTTTCTCACAAGGTAAAAGAAAAAAAAAAACAAGTCTTTTAATTCAGCTCATAGTTTTTTTTACTTACATCATTTTACTTTCTATCTCTCTCTAAATAGCTAATACAAACAGCACAAACAACCCGATATAGAAATTGTAATTTGTCCTACTCCCAAACAAAAAGTTACTTTTCAGATTAAAAAATAGAATATATGAGCAAAAATTAGAAAATGCACTCACAAATTGGAGAGTCACGATGACAAGAGAAACTTTTTTGCAAGCAGTTGAGCCCTGAGGGTAAAGCACTGCAGATTGATGACAGAGAGTCAGAGACATAGAAACTCAACATATGTGTTGTCACTTGCACGAACATATATAAGAGTAGGTTACCTAGCAGAAATGAAAACTCTATATCTTCAGACTAACATACCTGTTACTTGTGTCTGTAAAGTTGTTCACGACCAAGTTGCTGAATACAAATAAAACGAACGATATGAGGCAAAAGACCAGCATTGTGAAAGCTAAAGGAGATAAAACATGAATTCTTTCAAGGTTTGATAATATATAATTATATACAATTAAGAATCATGTATCAGGGTATCTAAGAAGTAAACCTTTTTGGAAATTAGTCCTTATAAAGACAACACTGACGAAGATTTAAAAAAATACTCCTATACAATTATGCCCAGAAGATGCTAACTATACTAAAAAGAGACAATGCGATAGAACTGGACAAGAGAGTGGGGACCAACAAAACCAACCGTTTGTACCAGCAAAGGCACCACCACAAGAGGGGACCAGCGCCAGCTGGTTAGAGTGCTGAAGCAATAGCAATTCCCGGTTCTGTTAGGATGATTCTCTACCTTCTGTTTTGTCTCCTTCCTTTTCTTAGTTAGTATAAGTAGTAAGTAGGCCTACTAGCAAAGGCATCTTGGATCATTTCCCCTTTTTGGCCACAAAAGTGGATAGGCAGGGCTTGCCCCTGAGATAGGCTCCTTCGGGAGAATTTTCCCATTGCTCTCTATTCTGTTGTCCCCTTACTTTTACTTTTGTTTGGCCACTAACGGCAATCCCTTGTAAGGCTGCAAGCCAGTATTTTCTCCATTAATACATAAGGACCCTCCATTATTAGCTGTTGCCGTGAGTCAAAAGGGTTGGTTACCATCATTTGGTATCAGAGCATTGGTCCTGATTTCAATGGCATTGAGCCCCCATGAGCTCAAGGAAACACTTGAGAGGTTGCAGAGGAAGGTGAGAGAGTTGGGAGAAGTCACATCACGTTGGAAAGCCAGAAGAACCATTACAACACTTAAGGTTGAAGCTGGGCTAGAGGAAGAAATAAGAGAAACCGGGACGGAACAAGCTCCCAAGGAAGAAAAGGGCGAACAGCCACACACAACGAACATCAGAAAGAGGGACGCAAGGAAGAAGAAGACGGCTGGAACCAATACAAGTCAGACACAAGGGAGCCAGGAGGTAAAAAAATTCTTTGGGTCTAATTTGAGGAAGAACGTACTGAAAAGTGAGAAGGAAAGAAGGCAATGTAAGATTAAAAGGATTAGAAAGGCGAAGAGGAAGCGATGTAAAAAGAGAAGGAAAAGGAGGATAGAAATCTGGCGGGAGAAAGGAGCAAAAGTTGGGACACCCACTGCAGGAAACTCATGTAAGAGAATGGTACACCGACCCAGGCCAGAGCTCCTCAGGAAGGGGGAAAGACGCGCTAGACAGAAGAGGAAGAGAGGGCTCCTGGGAAGAAAAATTGTGCACCCTTGGAAGCCTATTACCTCAGTACGGCAACATTGGTTTCAGGAGGAATATGGGAAGCTGAGCATAGTGGACAGCCACCGACATACAATTCAAAAGCTCGAGAAGGGTGGGTTGTTAGGAATAGATACAACAATTGGAGGCCTGAGGTTGGAGAGGACCGGAGCAGGTCACATGAGACGGCTGCGACTAGGGTTATTATTTTTCGAGAAGCAGGTAAATAAGACAAATCCAATGTCAGTCAGACTTAATTTGAGCGAGATATTCAATTCTACTGAAGCTAGAAATATTTTGGGGCTGACTTTGAAAATTGACCCACCGGTTTACACGCTGCCACAGAAAGAACTTATAATATTGAAAAGAATTATGTAACACCCCATATGGGCAACTCTCCAACAACCTAGCTTTCAAACCATTCAGGCTTGAAAACTAGTCACTTTAGGCCCTCATTCCTCACTTGGGCTTAAAAGTGGAAGGTCTTGTTGCTGTAGTCAACCCATATGTATCATTATAAACCATTCACATTACTACTCATATCCCGATGTGGATGGGGGTATTACATACTCCCCTACTCAAAGAACACGACGTCCTCGTTGCAAGCCTACCATCCAAGTCCCATGGACCTCCTCGGTAGGTGTCGGGTAGCTCATCCCAACACAGTCCCGAGTCAGCTCTGATACCATTTGTAACACCTCATATGAGCAACTATCGAACAGCCTAGCTCTCAAACCATTCAGGCTTGAAAACTAACCACTTTAGGCCCTCAATCCTCAGTTGGGCTTAAAAGTGGAAGACCTTGTTGCTGTAGTCAACCCATATGTATCCTTATAAACCATTCACATTACTACTCATATCCCGATGTGGGATAGGGGTATTACAAATTAACAGCCTAGCGTTACTTGTAAAACTCATGGGCTTCCAAAATGGCTATTTATTTTGGGCCGGCCCAAGAAAGCTTATGCCCCAGCTGAAGAAATAAATAGTTGGCATGGCAATTGGGACTTGGTCGGGCTGAGTTGGGTAAAGGAAAACCCGGGACTCCTATCTCATCCCTCGGCCTTAGGTGTGGAAACAGTGGACAACCGTAATATACTATTCATGGGGTACATAGCTGAATATCACCACTCATGGCCCGAAACAAAGGTGATTAGTCCGCAGTCTCTCTAGGAATATCTACAAATGAAATCTTCAAGCTTCTTCCGACCCAATGAAACTGCTTGGATACATCACCACCTTGGGGACAAGGTGGCTTTCTACCGGGGAGGGAAGGATGAAGGAAGACATTGTACACTGGTCTTCTCAAGGCTACGATCAGACGGGAGTTATCGGTCCCGACACCAGTGGCGTCACCAAAAGGGACCTGGATCGAGTCCAGATATTCACCAAATTTTTTTTAGGCACCACCTTGGGGATAAGGTGGTTGTTAACCGGAGAGGAATGATAGAACTGGACAAGAGAGTGGGGACCAACAAAACCAACCGTCTGTACCAGCGTACCAGCACAGGCACCACCACAAGAGGGGACCAGCGCCAGCTGGTTAGAGTGCTGAAGCAGTAGCAATTCCTGGTTCTGTTAGGATGATTCTCTACCTTCTGTTTTATCTCCTTCCTTTCCTTAGTTAGTATAAGTAGTAAGTAGGCCTACTAGCAAAGGCATCTTGGATCATTTCCCCTTTTTGGCCACAAAAGTGGATAGGCAGGGCCTGCCCCTGAGATAGGCTCCTTCGGGAGAATTTTCCCATTGCTATCTATTCTGTTGTCCTCTTACTTTTACTTCTGTTTGGCCATTAACGGCAATCCCTTGTAAGGCTGCAAGCCAGTACTTTCTCCATTAATACATAAGGACCCCCCATTATTAGCTGTTGCCGTAAGTCAAAAGGGTTGGTTCCCATCACAATGGTTGTGAAAGAAACACCAACCATAAACTAAAATAAAGACCTTAAAATGCAACCAACCATAGAAAAAAATAGAAACTATCATAACATACAGCTGTAGATTGCTGCCAGTGACCCAAGAAGGAATGCTCCCGGATAACTCATTGTATGAAACATCTCTGCATTAAACAGGATGTCAAAACGCAATAAAGAAGACTTCTATGAGATATTCAATAATTGGTCAGTCCATTTAATTTCAAGTTCATTATGCAAGGTAAAACTTGCATATTAAGAAGCGAAGAACTTTTCTGTACGGGCAAGCTGCCAGTTAGCTTATTATTTCCGAGAAACCTACATGCAAAACATAAAAACTGCCATCAGCAAACAATGACACATTCAGTTTGTCCAGGCAATAGAAACAAGTTAAGGCTTTGTCTTACAAGTAAGAAAGCAAACTCAAGCTAAAAACTGAGTCTGGAATTTTTCCATTTAGGTTGTTGAAGCTCAAATCCCTGCAAAACAAAGAGAAAAACAATCTCAGAATTCAAAACCACTGTATTCACCTACAGTAAGATAACATTGAGGAAATGAAAATGATGGAGATCGGTACCCTCAGGCAGCTATAAACATGAATGGTTGCTTCAATTAAATATTATAAGCAGCTTAAAACTGTAGAGAGGTGCTTAAAGGAAATGAATCCTCAGATAGATGTCATAAATGGTTATCTTATATTTTGGAGTTGTTTAAAGAAATTCTAGACCATACATCAGGCCTCATTCAAATCACGGGCTATCTATAACCAGCCTATAGAGAATCGCAAAATAAAGACCAATATCAGCAATTTAAGGTAGTAGAGTGAAGTAACTTACATATAAGTCAACTTTTGCAATTCTCCCAGGCTAGAAGGAATAGAACCTGAAATATTGCAATTTCTGACAACTCTGCCAGATGGAGTTACAGCTTATTAGTTAAGGTGGGGACTAATGCACTACGAAACAAAGATATAAAATCGTAAGATTTGTGGCCTTACAAAGTATTGAGGAATTTCATGTTAGCCAAAAATGCAAGCGAAGAAATTCCATCAGATATATCACTTATTCTCCTGCATGTCAAAGAACAAGCATGACACTTACTTCTGAAGAACCAGCAGTTGCACATATGAGAGAGAGCAAGAAGGAGAGTTTGAAACTCACAAGGTCTGTAATAAAGTCAGATTAGAAAAGGATGATGGTATTGAACCCGTAAAAGAGTTTCCTTGAAGCCTCCTTTAAAAATTACAACATCTTGTCATTAACCAAGCATAGTAGCACATCGGAGCAACACAAATATTGGCAACTGTTTATGTTATCTTGCAGAGCTCAAAATGACAACGCATATACAAGTGGATACTAAATAAGAAAAATAAGTAAGCTTTGGTAAATCATTTGTTGAAGCCGTGCCTCTCATTTATTTAGTTATTTACCTGGCAGACTATACGTACCTTTTGTTTCAAGAAGAAAATGATGAGAAGGGGACAGAAAATAAAATAAAATAAAATATCGCTCTCTTTCTTCCTGTTTGGTTAAACTAAAGAATAAAATTTTCATTGGATAAAAAAAAAACTAAAGAATAAAATTTCCCCTGTCCAGTCCCATCCCAACACTACCATTTTCCAACTATTCAATCATTCTCATCATTACCCCCTACACCAGGTTTCCTTTTCTTCTTAAGATGACAAATTTAGAGCTATTATCATCTTATTTTATCAAATTATAATATAACGAAGTAATATAGTTAACAAGTTTTTTTTTGCCAAGCCCTTGTGACTTGGTCGGTAGAGGAGTGATATCCTAGAACCAAAGGTCCTGGGTTCAAAACCTACTCACTACCGTAACCATAAAAAAAAACTATAATTTTTATAAGTTCTGGCCAAATAGCCTTACAATAATGTGGAGCTCAAAGCCTAATTACAAACCATACAGACCCCACTAATACCCTCACCATGCTCGAGCATTCCAAAAGTCCTAAGCTTCAAAAAGAAATTACAACAAAAAACAACCGAATTGGATTTCTAACTGATTACAAATATTACTAGAATTATAAGGTTCTCTTCACCCATTAACATTGTATGGTTACTTCCAATATATACAAATATCAATCTTTTAAAACTTATTATTTTTTATTTTTTAATGATAATTTATTACACATATAACAATTAAGATAAATTGTTATTATCATCGTAGCCTAGAGCTAAATCATATACCTATATTCTCAATCTTACTCGTTTTTCCATCAAAATATCACATTCATTCCCCCTCTCATCCTGTCAACCAAATAATCTCATTACAAATTTCTCTTTCTCGCTTCCCTTATAATGGTTCCAATTCTCATTCCCCTTTCCCTCAAGGCATCCAAATGTTCGATAAAGGTTTTAAACATTTACTAATGCTCAGCCTTTGGGGCCTTGTGAATCAAAGGCCTTAGAGCTTACTTATACCTCCCCATAAGTAGGCTGTACAAGGTTTAAATCTCTTATCGCATGACTTAAATGCATATATATGTCCTTACAGGTCCGTGAGCAGTGTCCAGTTTCCTATAAAGTCAGGTATACTTCCATTGAGCTCCATATCAGACGCCCATCTGCATGTAATGTTGAGCTTTTCTCATATAGTAGATAAAATGCACTGCATAAGAATAACTCTAAGTATACTGATAGCCAGTCAGACATTTAGGTCCAGAATCTTACACTATCTCCATATTTGTTAGTTTGGCGAAGGTTGAAGGGATTTCGCCACTAAGTCCAGAGCTGTCCATGTAGCTGTTAACATTTGAAAACATGTATTGATCCGGACTAACCCGCAATGTATGTTCTCATGGAAACTTTTAAGAATAGAAGTAATAAGTAAGCAAGCAGCTTTCAAACAAGACATAGGAAGCAGAAATATATCTATCATAAGATCTGTGACTGAGACCACCCCAAATCAGAGAAAAGTGTATGCTTTGAATCATTAATTATGATATACGGAAGTAGACCTGGCAATTTTGACCCAACCCGAAACCTAACCCGAACTCAACCCAAACTTTTGAGGGTTAGGGTCTTGATTATTGACCCATCTACTTTTTGGGTTGGGTTAGGGTAATAAGCTAATTTTGTGGGTTCGGTTAGGGTAGAGATCTAAACCCATGACCCAACCTGAAACCCGAAAATATATTTGTTAATAATAAAGAATAAAAATATTAATTCACATATATATATTATTTTCATATCAAACTATACCTTAGCCTTAAGCCCAAGTGCAGTTGGACTATCCAACCTTTAATAATATCCAGCAATCTTAAGTAAACCGACGACCCAACCAGCTGCATATCAAACAAAAGGGCCCAACCAAATCTTAACATAATGTTGAAAACCCTAATGCTCTCGTCTTGCAGACTCACATCCATCTTTCTTGTCTACGCCGTTGTTCATGTCTATGTCGCTCTTCATCTCTACCCAAGGTTTGTTTTTCTTAATCTCACTACCGTTATATTTTTGAGAACATATGTATGTTTAGATTATCTAGAAGGGTGAACAAAAGTAGGCGACATATATTTTTTGTAAGTAGAATCTTGCTTCTAGACCTCTTAGTGAATTCTGAAGCCAGCAATGCGGATAGCGTGCTGCATAAAAGTTGTTCAACCATTGGTAACGTTTAAGTAATTGTGATTGTACTTTTCTCAGGCATGAGCACTCAGTTTAAACAGGTGTAATTATTTTAAAACTATCAGTCATAGTTTGAGGCTTTGAGCTCTCAGTTTATAAATTATTTCTAACTTTAGAAGATTTGTCTTTAGTATATTTCTCTAACGCATAATGAAGATTTTCATTTTTGTTCCCCTTTTTATTAAGGGCACTAGGATCATGTGCATATCTAGATATGATTTCTCCCCAACAGAGGTGCAGCTTTAGGCTCAAATTGATAAAAATAAACTTATGAAAGTACGAGTTATTCTATTCATGAGAAATTGGTGCAGTACTTTAGATTCTTCGCATAACATGGAATTCATTTAAAGTTGGGTCGATTAAGCAAAATTACTTCTCTTCCTTTTGTTTCATCCTAATTAGTGTGCCAGCTAGCACTAATGTTTTTGGATTTTTTTTATTAATTTCTACTCCTAATCCATCTAAATTATTGTATGCTTAAAAAATGGGTTGGGTGTGTTGGGTTAGGGTTGAATGATTTTAAACGAGTTGGGTTAGGGTCATGATTTTCCGACCCTTTCATTTTTGGGTTGGGTTGGGTTGGATTGATGATATTTTAAAAGGGTTGGGTTACGGTTGGTATCAACCCGACCCATCGACCCAAATTGCCAGGTCTATACAGAAGTTCTTGCTGAGAAGGTATTTTCTGATTGAGGGTAAATGACACAAAAATGTACTGATAACACCAAAATGAGCCTATAAACAACCATGATGAATGGATCTCTTAGAGCTTGTTTATATGCAAAAAAACAACCATGACAAACATACAAACTACCCTACTGGAATGTATCTCATACTGAACTATAGCAATGTATTATGTTTTGCTATTCAAACTGAGTGTATGCCACACAAAAGAAGCCAATCTAGCTTAATAATCTGAATTAGACAACTCAGTAGCTTAATAAAGTCTGCAACATTTAGCATTAGATTCTCAGTAGCAACAACTTCACCACCCCATCATGAGTGACCTTAATTCAAACTACCAGATGCACTCGTCTTGGGACCACCATGATTATGCATCATTAGAAGTAGCAGAACCCAACGAGCATACAATTTGGATAGTTGTAACTCAGAAAAATCAGGAAAACAAAGTAGGACAGCGAAACTGGCATATTCATATAATTATGGTAGATGAGTCTGTAACTCACATTTCCTTAAGTTTTGGTAAATTTCCAAGCTCAGAAGGCAGGGACCCTGAGAAATTGTTTGTTCCAATGCCCCTGCAGGATTAGAAGCGATATGTCATAAAAGGTATTGGTGATTTATCACCGTGGCTTGCATATAGGTGCACCAAAGTAGGGTGGCATGAACAAGACAATATGTAAGGACCAAAGAGCGATTAGACAGATATATACAGAAACAGTAACAGAATGATGAAATATGAAAATATGTTCTATAGCCACAATGAAGGGGAAATGTTAACACACGGAAAGGGTGAAAGGGAAACAAAAATCTAAAGGAGCATACACAGCCCAAAGTGTTTCATGATGACAGTGAAATTAAGATGATACTCACAGATTTATTAGCTCAGAGAGCATTCCCAGTTCTGATGGCAACTCTCCTGATAGTGCATTGATGCCAACACTCCTTCAAGATACCCAAATGTGATCTTAGACTGTTAGCACTCATCCTCCTAACACAAAACCATTATAAGTTTTTAAGATGAAGAGAATGATTTTACAGGTACTGCATGCTAGTCAGGTTGCCGATAGATGGAGATAGAGATCCCGTCAAGTAGTTTTGCGCTAAGTTCCTGCAAGACATTAGAAACAGTAGAGTCAAACACCAACTATTTAGTTTACCAAGCGAATTTTCTGAGGCATATTTTTGTATGGAAAATAAAATCCCAAATCAAGCATACAGATTTGTCAGGTAAGTCAAGTTCCATAGCTCATCAGGGATTGGACCGGCTACATCCAGTGCATAAACTTTCCTGTAAAGAAAGCGTGAAATAGTAAAGGGCTTGGATTCAGAGCAATAGAATGTGTTCTACATCATATAAGAGTGAAAAACACAAAAAATGAAGATAGCCTTGGATACACAAGAACTATATACATCCTTTCAGAAAATAAAAAAGAACAGCACTAATCTATTATCCAAATGGAGTTGCGTGTTGTGGCAGAAGGTTGGAAATAAGAAAGTAGAGAACGTACAGGGCAGTGATGTGGCAAATGGTGCCATTCCCATCCGTGCAAGCGCATTTTATAAAGGGGTCATACTGGGTATCGTCGATGGTGATTATATCACCCAAGGCCACCCCGGAGCAGGGCTCGTCTGTCGAATTCCATTTGATCTTGGAGGTTATTCCCCACTGCTTGAACACCGCTTTGAATGCCGCCGCTGCTCATTTCCATCCCCAAATTCTCAATCATTATGATCAGAGAAAACATGGTGGTATGAGGAATACAAGTAAAAACAACAAAAACATTCGTTCTGTTTGATGTAAGAAGTAAGAACCCCAGCATTCATTCCATTTTGACCAGGTCATCTGATCGTATAACCTCACAACTTCTAACCAAAATTCACAAGTTGAATATCCTTCATCTCAAAAAAAAAAAAAAATAGACTCTCCCAATGTATTTGGACTTTCGGTTGATTTCAGATAACATAATTTATAAATCTAGTTTTTAGAATGGAATCCTGAAAAACTATAATTGTTATTAAAATTTGTTTCATAAAAGTATTTTATCCTATATTTTAATATTAAATTGAAAAAGCTTGTCAAAACCCAAAATGGGAAGTATTAATTAGCTAATCGATGACAAAGCTTAGAGCTTTTTCAAGACAAACACAGCACGAAGTGTTCAGGAAGATGGAGTTGACCAGTGGGCCATGGACCCATAATACTAACACGGTCCATATACGATACGGGTGGCACGGCACGGCCCGGCCCGTACTTTGCTAAACGCTGTCAAGAGACACCGGTCGGCGACAGACAAGGAGCCAGCCTGGCAGGCGAGGCGAGAAAGAGGAGAGTGAGGTAGAGAGAGAGGAGCAACCTTCGGCGGGGGCAGTGGTTTGGGCATCGGAAGCACCGGCAATCAGAATCAGCAGCAAGCATCCACTGTGAAGGAGCAGAAGTAACAGAGACCGGAAAGTGTTTGTAGAAGCAGACTGCTTCATTGCAGAAATGACATGGAAAGACACAAACCTGTGGATAGAGAGAGAAGGTGAACTGCAGTTGGAGATATGATAAAAGAAATTCAAATACGCATAGGCGGAGCGGAGCACTGCAGTAGCGGAAGAAGGTAAGCAGCAGAACAAGGAAGGAAGAGGAGGATAAAGTTTCGAATGGCACACCTAGTAGAGAAAGACGAATGATCAAACATTGATTCATTGCACATGTCAACCCGGTCGCTGGCTGCTGTACATACTGCTATTCTTCTTTTATTATTTACTTTTGGTTGTTAAGATGACGACTTGTTGACTTGATTATTAGGATCGATTGGGAAGATAATGGATTATTTTTCTTTTCTCTTTTTCTTTGCTCTTAGGAGAAATATTATTGCTGGTTTTTCGGACTACAGCTTTTTTTGACAAAAGGATAATAATTTTTGTTAAGGAAGAGGATTGGAGCTTGTGCACTTGCGTTAGTTGGTGGACCACCTAGTTTGTTTTGAATTACGTGCTTTAATTATAGTTTCCATTTAACCCCCACTTTCTTTTTCGGTTAATATGCAATACTAGCTTTTCTTGCATGATTGCCAGAGCCGGCTCTGCGGGTGTGCCACAGGTGGCAATGCAGGCCCACACTTATCAGGGCTTCCATTTTTTAAGGGTCTTGTTATATTTTTAGATATAGTTAATTAATAGTTCATATAAAAAATTATAAGTAAGAAATTACAAATGAGAATATGACATTTTATTAGTGAACTTTATTATTGTATATAACATAAAACATACAATTAATACAATAATAAATAACTTGACATAAATATACTATAGGTACATTATTTACTTTTAAAATGAAATATTACAACTATATCCTATAATAAATAATTTTATTTTAAAAAAATTGTATCATAATTAAATATTTATTATTTATTCTAAAAAATTACTTTTATTAGATATTTATTAATAAAAAATGAGTATTATTTAAATTAATTTACATTTTTGTACATAATTTAATATTTAATATATATTACGATTATTTATTTGAACTGGCACAGCCCCCTAATTAATTGAGACGGCCCGGATGATTGCAATATATAATCTTATAAAAAAAAGTAGTCATCATGCTCGGTTTCACTCATTATTGTATGAAGATAAGCAATGCACCAGAACGATCCGAGGGGAGTTGGTGACGGAACCATAATTTCCGTCAGTGACGGACTCACATCCCACCATTGATAGATTTTGATATTTTAATCTGACGGATAAGAATGAAAAAAATGTATTGTAAGTGGTGATCGGTTCTTTTTAATGACTAAAGATGACTATGATACGGTGTTATTATTCAACGTGAACATATACATGAGATATACATGAATGGAAGAAATAACTAAGTAGCTGTCACGTGAACAATCAATTTTTTTAATTTTAAAATTCTTTTTATAATTCAAAATGCTGATGTGATTTAATAAATTTAATATAAAAATAAAGTAATAAATTTTTAGCATCATTCTAATGACTATTATATATAAATTTTAAAGGTACCATTTCTTAACATAAATTCCTTTTAGTAAAAAATGATAATAAAGAATAATAAGCAAAACATTATTAATAATTTTTAACTATAATTAATATGTGCTCTATAATATTATAAGTTTTAAATCTTAAAAGTTGTTTATATATGATTAAAGTTTAAAAATAGTATAGCAAAAAAAATAGGAGTTATACAAATAAATAATAATAAATTTATAAAAATGAGCTTAATATTGTACTAATATAGAAGAGTATACTCTGATGAAATATGTACTATTTTTTTTACGTTTCAAACTACTAAGTGATGCACAAAAAAGTTAAGTTTGATAAACTTTGAACTATTGAAGGACATTTTTAATACTCTCGTAGATACAATATTTTATAGTTTCGGCAAACATTTAACTACTATCATGGATATGCTTTAATACCAAGGTAGAAATATTTATCAACTATCATGTCTACGTTAAACTACTGATGGAAAATTTTATAAATGATCATGTATACATTTTTACGCCACTAATGAAAGTATCGATATGCGATTATGGATGCATCTTTAGCTATCGATGGATACGTTTGTAGACAACTATGAATACATTTTGTAACTTTTGATGGAAACATTCATCAACCATCACGGTACATTTTAAGCTACTATTGAAAACATTTATCAAATATCATCTGCACATTTTAAGCTATTGTTGGAAACATTATCAACTAGCATCTGCACATTTTACGCAACTGATGGAAACATTTATATCATGTATACATTTTTACACAATTGATGAAGATATAATACGCAGTTATGGATGCATCTTTAGCTATCGATGGATACGTTTATACATAATGATGAATACATTTTGATCTTCTATGGAAACATTTATCAATTTGCATGGATAAATTTTTAACCTAGTGAAGGAAATGTTATCAACTATCATGTATACATTTTTAAACTATTGATGGTAACATTTATAAATGATCATGTGTAATGCACTACAGATTATAATACACAACCATGGAGCATCTTTAGCTATCGATTGATACGTTTGCACATAGTGATGGATAATACGTACATTTTTTAAACTTCTATGGAAACATTTATCAATTTGCATGGATACCTTTTTAACCCAGTGTTGGAAATGTTATCAACTATCATGTGTACATTTTAAGCTATTGATGGTAACATTTATAAATGATCATGTGTATGTTTTTTGCACTACAGAATAACATATAATACACAATCATGGATGCATCTTTAGCTATCAACGGATATGTTTGTATACAGTTATGGATACTTTTGTATACAGTGTAGGATATGTTTGTATACAGTGATGGATACGCTTGTAGACAGTGATCGATACGTTTGTAGACAGTGATGGATACGTTTGTAGATAGTAATGGATACGTTTGTAGACAGTGATGGATACTTTTGTAGATAGTGATGGATACGTTTGTAGACAGTGATGGATGGATACATTTGTAGATAGTGATGGATACTTTTGTAGACAGTGTAGGATATGTTTGTATACAAAGATGGATACGTTTGTAAACAGCGATGGATACGTTTTTAGACTGTGATGGATACTTTTGTATACAGTGTAGGATACATTTGTATACAGCGATGGATACGTTTGTAGACAGTGATGGATACGTTTGTAGACAGTGATGGATACGTTTGTAGACAGTGATGGATACGTTTGTAGACAGTGATGGATACTTTTGTATACAGTGTAGGATATGTTTGTATACATCGATGAATACGTTTGAAGACAGTGATGGATACGTTTGTAGATAGTGACGAATACATTTTTAACCTTCTATGGAACCATTTATCAATTATTATGGATACACCTTTAACCTAGTGTTAAAAACATTTATCAACTTTCATGTGCACATTTTAAACTATTGATGAAAACATTTATAAATGATAAGAGGAAACACCGGGAAATTGTTGTATATTTTATAAGTCTATATGGTAATATCTAATATTATACTACTATTTTACCGAAAAATGACATCTACGTCATTAACTGCAATAGGATTTAAAAGTAAGGACAAATCATATGTGGTATATTACTACCACATTACTATATATTTAAAAACTTCTTTATTTAGTATTATATTTTGATAATATTAACAAGTTAAACAGTAGATTTACTTTCACATTTATATCTAAGAAGATGATTTTAGCAATTATTTTAGTAGTATTATTGTTAAATAAATAATTAATATTATCTTATTTATAGATGTATCTCATCCTCATGTTTCCCTATATTTTAACAAATGTCGTTTCTTCATTCAGTCCCTGTGCCACATAGACAGCAGTTTCTTCTTTGCACACATCCAGAGATTGACATTTGATTAAATCTCTCACAATTTAAGAAAGCATAGTATATTTAAAATATTTATATTTTTTACATTGCAGCAACTAACTCGACAGGTTTTTAGGGTTTTTTAGGGTGTGCGGGGTTAGGGTAATCTATTTAGAAACTGTTCTATACTTTATATTGTAACACCCTAAACCGGCTACCACAAACCCTAAAAACATCTTCGATGTTTTTAGCTTTCCTAGGGTGGGGTTTGGGGTGTTTTGGGGGTAGGGTAATCTATTTAGAATTTGTTCTGTACTTTATATTATAGCAACTAACCCAACATATTTTTAAGGTTTATTGTGGCGGGTTTTTAAAAGAATTATGTAGTTCTTTTTAATCTTTTAAAGAATTATAAATATCTAAAATTTAGTATTTTTATATTAATTTAGTTTCTTACAATTTTATTTTAGTTAAGGCATGTATTTATTTATATTTTTTCATACATACGTAAACAACAATATTATTTGACTAAAGAAATATTATCTAATAGCATGTGTAGTCATCGTGAAAAAAATTATTACATTATTAATACATATTAATAATTATCTTATTTAGGCACCTTAAACAAATACAAAAGGAATATTATAATATAACAATATAGTATAGATTTTTGGGTATTTGAAAGAATTGAAACTTTTTGGTGAATGAACAAAAATAAATACAAGTAGTCGGACTAGATAAGTGACAGTACTAGATTTGAATACTATATAAAATAATGGATTTTCCTCACACAACTCAAATTCGCTTCTGTCCGTCAGGGACGGAAGAATCATGTCCGTCACGGGATCCAAGCCCAGAACGATCCAACCTTAAATCTCTTGTTTTTTTATTTTTATTCTACCGTCAACTTAAACGACACCATACATGATGTAGACCAAACGGGTTAAAAAAAGCAATCAACATTGGGAACAAATGTTTTTTTGTCTGGATTAAGGCATAAATGTTTTAAGTGTAGAGATAATAAGGAAACTCCCTGACTGTCAAAGTTATCTTTAATAATCATTATTAATTAATTACTAACTTAGAAAAATAAAATAGAAAAGTTAAGCGGTAACTACTTACTGTTGTTTTGTACAAAATAAAAACACATGAACTCAAAACCGCAAAAATAAAAATGGAGATAGAAATGTTAACCACTGTTTGCTTGGACAAATTGGTTCCCTGAACGGTCAGAAGAGGACTGATTCATCCTCTGGTTGCTCCATCTCATTGCTCTTTTCTTTATACGATATTTGAAAATACTAGAACCTGTATACACCATTGAGAAAAGAGAGAACAAGGTTCTGAAATTTGTAGAGTGTCAATCCTATACAGCCGCATATGTTCATTCTGTAAAGAAAATAGAACCTACAGTAGTGCTATTTTTTTACCCACTGCTTGCAAAAAAAACTATCAATGCAACAAGACTACTCATTCATATTGATCACAGGTTAGCTCATTGCTTGCAAAAAACTACCTATAGTCATCACGTACTTTAAATACCCAAAAAAATGGTTACAATCTTTGCCCATAAGACAGAATTTACAAGATCAATTCAGCAACTCCTTGATAAATGCGAAATACATCTATTTTTAGGGCTATAATTCATCCCATATTTGTAATAGTTTATGCTATATTTCTCACTTATCATATGATTTTCGTAAATTTATGTTTTGATGTGAACTGATACATTTTATGAGTGGCTCACACATAAGTGTGGAGGGTGATTTTTTGGTATGAGGGGGGTTTATCTAAATGGTCTGACTGAAAAGTTGAGATCCAAGAAATATGCCATTCTGTGGAGGGTGAAAACCCATTATCTGGCATCACTCAAATACCTACTTCATTGTCCGTCTTTCCCAGAAAGCTTAATGGGGAGTGTTAGTGAACACTACACCGCTCTCAATGGGCTCCACGCGGACTTATGCCCTAAGGGCGGAATTGACTAGAGTCGCCACCTAGTTTGACCTAAAGAACTAGGAAGGGAGATCGGGTTCTAAGAACCGTTGGTTGACTCTAAAATTGTTGCCTATGGATAGCACTTATTTGGTCATGTCAGAGATTCTGTGTGGGTTCACACTGGGTTATACACCCCTTGGAAGTGGCAACGACCACGACTTCGGATTGGTGCCCGAGGAAACCTCGGTCTCCAATTGTCGGGATTGCCTTCTTTCAAAACCTTTTTAGAGATATTCATTTCAAAGGGTCACAAGGATAGGATTAGGACAAGAAGAGAGAAAGAGCGTGGATGAGGCGAGCTTTCTCTTCCAAGCTAGCGCCAAAAAGAGGAATTGGTGAATTCGGATGAGTATAGAATGAAGATTTGGGAAAAGTCTGAGGTTGAGTGAATAGAAAAGACTTGGAGTCTGATGGTTTGAAGTTTGTGGAGCCGAAGAAGGTTCGTGTGGTTTGACAGATATGAGAGCCATCTCAGAAGGGGATAGGGTTTTTTGTTTGGAATGAGGTCGCACCCTAGATGGACTACCTACTTACTCAACTTCATGTTAAGATCAGACCTTACGTAGTTCACGGTTTTTTGGGTTTTGGACTTTCTTTGGGGTTTTGATGGTTTGATATTTAGAGGGGTTCGGAGTTTTGAGAAGTTTTAGGTTTGAGACGTTAGTCTGTGAGACGCTCGGGTCTATGAGACATTTAGGATATTCAGGTGGTGGGAGAAATTAGATATCAAAGTGTGTGAGACGCTCAGATCTGTGAGACGTTTGAAACCTTGAGACGTCAAAGTCTGTGAGACGCTCGGATCTGTGAGACATTCGAATCATTGGTATGACAAAGTCTGTGAGACACTCGGGTCTGTGAGACGTTTGAAATCTTAAGATGGTGGAGAAATTGAGATGTTTGAGTCTGTGAGGCGCTCAGGCCTATGAGACTTTAGAAGTTTGAAAGAAGTTGGAATTTGGGAGGTGATATGAGTTTGAAGTGATTTGGAGTTTTGAAGATGATTTGAGTGTGTGTGAGAGAGATAATTGGAGTTTGAGTGGAGATCCTGGGTTTTTCGGGTTCGATGTTTGAAAATGGTTGAGGAAAATCATTTTGTTGTGAAATGGCGGGTGATCCCGAGGGAGACAAGTGATGTCTAACCAGGAAGGAAATGTTTTGAAGGGGTTCGACATTTCTTGTTCCCCGAAAACAGTTTATTTTGGGTCTGAAAACTAAGTTAGAAAACTTTTGAAGTTGTTCAGAATTCTCTACAAAGAAACACTGATTTTGAGAAATGTTTTTAGGAGAAAACTTTTTATATATGTGAGAAGAACTTTCTACGTTTTGAGAATAGTTTTCTATGATGTGAGAAGAGTTTTTCCTTTAAAATTCCACAAAACGGTTTCTTTGAACACTTGCTGAAATTTGAATAAAATGATTATTCAAAATTTTGAAATGATTTTTGATTTTGGAGTTTGAATGGACTTTACAAATTGAGGATGAATTGGATGAATTAAATTTGGTTTTGAATTGACTTGAATTTGAATTGAAATAAATTGGATTGGTATGAATTGAGTTTGAATTTGGGATTGAGTTGGGCCGGATTGGGTAATGGGCCAGCCTGTGTTTAGTGGGCCGAGTTGGGCTTAATGGGCCAAGTTAGGCTTTTGGGTCAAATTGGGCCTACTTTGGGCTTTTGGGCCAAATTGGGCTCGTGTTCGGCTTTTATATTAAAGTGGGCCCGATTTGGGCTTTTGGGTCAGTTTGAGATTGGGCTGAAACTGGGCCTTGTTTGTGGTTAGGTTGAAATTGGGTTTGTTTGAAGTTGGGCTGAAATTGGGCCTTATTTGAAGTTGGGCTGAAATTAGGCCTTGTTTGAAGTTGGGCTGGAATTGGGCCTTGTTTGAAGTTAGGATGAAATTATGCCTTGTTTGAAGTTGGGCTGGAATTGGGCCTTTGTTTGAAGTTGGATCAAAATTGGGCCTTGTTTGAAGTTGGGTTAAAATTGGGCCTTGTTTGAAGTTGGGCTGAAATTGAGCCTTGTTTGGAAAATAGGCTGAAATTGGGCCTTGTTTGGAAAATGGGTCGAGTTTTGGCTTAGTAGGAGGGCTGGATTAATGGGCCTAATGATGGGCTTCGGGTTCTGGGCCAGAAATTTGGGCTAGAGTTGGGGCTTTGGGCCGAGTTGAATTTTGGGCTGATTTGGATTGACTAGGCTTCGATTTGGACCTTGGACTTTTGATTTGAAACAGTTTGAATGGGATTTTTAGATATGAGCCGAAGATGGGCCTTATTTGATTTTTGGGCCTGATTTAGGCCTTGGGCTTTTGATTTGCGCTGACTTGAGTTTTTCGATTTGGGCCGAGGTGGGCTTTTCAATTTGGGCTGATTTGGGTTTTTTGAACAAAACTTTGTTACTGAAATGGGATAGAAACTGAGAGGAATTGATATATTGGTTTGTTAACTCTTGATTATAGGTGAGTTGAAGGCAGATGGGATCCCACCTACATGAAACGAATCGGAGACCCGCTAGGCATGGGGTGGTTTCGCATCCTAAGCCCTCCTAAGATAGCCTTAAGGGGTTGTTTTTTAAAATATTTTTAGCCTTATATAGTAAGGGATGATTTGGGTGTTTTCTGAAGCTATAGAAGACTATTGCCCCACGAAACGAATCAGAGACCCGTTAGGTGTGGGGCGATAGTTCATCCGAAGCTTTTCTGTCAGTGAAAGGATCCTAGGGGTAATAACTAGGGCTTAATGTAAGTTCAAGTTTGGGTTAAAAATTACAAAGACCCAAACAAACCTAGTCCAAAAGATTTACAAAACCGTAAAAGCATAACCATCAAAGTAGGCAATATATATATATATAATAATCACAATAGCCCATGTACTAATCAGGCCCACAAACTCATGAGTGTATAAAATGAAACAGATTGATCATAGAGTTTTTAGGCGCTCGAACCCAGCCCAACAAACAAAATAGGAGAAAGCAACCACATATTTCAGATATGAGCAATGGATTGATCCAACATCTCGAATGATTATGAGAAAACAGACTAGAGATTAGCAACAATTCCATCACGCTAGGCCGTAGATTACCGCCAAATAAACGCAGATTAATGAGTCATGATAACACATTAACTAATCCAGCAACTTATTCCGTCATTAGCAATGAGCCAAACTGGTTCCCCAAGTTGGGAACAAGACGCAAGGCAAAACAAGAAGAGCAACCGCTGCCCTGTGCAGGTTGACAACAAGCCAAGATGGACAAAAATCCAAACCAACTACAGTTGACAATAAAATCCAAATCATAACCAACAACAGTTTAACGCACGGTGAAGGATTAAAGATCCAGATACGAAAAATGTTTAGGTATCGAAATGAAAATCCAAAGGCCGGAAAGGATTTTTCGATACTAGACTTGAATTTAAAACCGAAATCATAGAAGCCCGGTAATTGCTCAAAGCGAACAAGAATGGAACTCAAAGTACACAAAGATAACTCGTTTCTGCTCAAATCAAACAAGTTTTTCCAGGCAATACCAGAATAATCAATAAAATGTATGATCGAACTACCAAAGAGATATAGCCAGAGAAATAGAGATTCAGGATTTCACCACCATATTTTAGGGATAAGACTGTCGGTGACTGTCGAAAGTGCCCGGTTAGGGCACTTGAGAGAACAAAATGCAGAGATTGGAGCAGGAAGCTGATGCAAAAGCTTTGAGCAGTAATCGATGATCTTCGACGCTTCTCGTGACGGGAGTGACGGTGCGGGATGTCCCTCTCTGGGTCTTGGTTCGATCTAGGCCAGCGTTCGACTTGCAGGTGGCGTGGGTTTCGTGTTTGCTATGGGTGTGAGATTTCTGGGTTTTTTGTTTGAGGTCGATCGAAGAGGGTAGAGGCGGCCAGAATTTATTTTGCTTCGGGAATGGAGGATAAGAAGAACTCAATCGTGAGGAAGAAGCAGGGGATGGATATGAGAGAGAGGACGATGGAGAGATCCACCTTTGTTTTTCTTTTGTTGAAGGAAGATTGACCAAGAGAGGAAGGTGGGGGAGTGAGGTCGAGAGAAAAATAGGTGTAATGGACAGAGGAGATGATTCGGGGAAGACAGGCCTGGTTTTCTGGAAGGAGAATCGTGGATGAAGGTGGTAGCGTATACTATGGATCGTAGTAGCAGATAAATGGAATTCTCCTTTCGTGCTTATTGTGTGAAGTTGTGAGGAAGAAGAGCGATCGTTCAGGGATTGGTGTCGGCTATTGTTTCCGGAGATCGATCGACAAGGAAGGTGGTGGCGGTCACGGCTACTGTTCCTTATTTTAGGGTTTGATGTCTTGCTATTTTATAAGTAGAGGTTATGGTATTTTTAGGACACATGTTGACTAGGGTTTACTGTTTTTTCTTTTTGTGTCGGGTTTGACCCGGGTCAAGTTGGAGACTTGGACGAGATATACAAAACAACTAGGATTTTGGCTCTTATAGAGTATCGAACCCGAGTGTCTACTCTTCTCCATACCAACACTTACCGACTATGCGAGAACAAAACTCAATATATCTCTGCGAGAAATAAAACTAAAGCTCTCGTCCAAGTTAAAGGGAAAAATAAAATGACACCCGGCTTGTTGCAAGTTTCAAACTCAAGATCTGCAAGTTCCCAAGTGAACACTCTAACCAGTTAAACTATATCAAAATTCAATATTCATACATGGAAAACAATACTAGAGCTGTGACTGAGCTAGAAGGAAATCTTTAAAAACACTAACATTTGAAATGGAAATATGCAGTAAAATGAATTGTTTCTTCTTGAAAGGCATGAAACTATAGAACACAAAATATTAAAGTATAAAACGTGACTAAATACAAACGGATGAAATAATATAATAATGTGTACATGAAATAATGAAATAACACTAGTATAATGGAGATACAATTGAATGCCATGAAACTGTAAATTGAATTAGGTACACGCGAGTAGTAGTAAAATAAGATGGAATAAACAAAATAATACTAAATAATAACAATCATAAAGCGCTAATTAGTAATAGTACATAAAATAATGAAATAATGCTAATAAATGGTGGTTAAAATACAAGCGAATGTAATAAAAACGGAAGTTGAATTATATATGTACAACTAGCAGAAAATAAGATTGGATTAAACAAGTATAATAAGATAAGATAAGAGGAAGCTTAATCAAATAAGCAACAAATGAGGTATACTGATAGAAATCATAAAGGGCATAAAATGATAGAAATAATACTACAAAATAATAAAAGTAAATCCTACAAGACAATTGTAACAAAAAATAGAATAAAGAAGTAACAAAATAAAAGAAAACTGAATAGGTAAGCAAATAGGCAATGGGACAAAAAGGATGGGTTTAAAACCGGATTGTCGTTTGGAAATTCATTTTCGGAAAATCGTGTTTTTGAAATGCTTTGAAAAAATTATTTGAGAATTTTGTCATAAAATGATGGTTTTGTTTTGGCACGCACGTTGATACGTTTTAAAAAGAAAGGCGATGACCCTTCTTATTTTATTTATTATTTTGGATTTTGCTTTATGGGGTGAGAATTTTTGGTGTCTACAATAAGATTATCAATTTACATACAACATGCAATCTTATTCACGTGTCGAAGTTCAGCACTATTCTATGCAACAACACATGGTTAATTGATGATTAATCATCATGGAATCACGGCAGTGATGAGCTACATATTATTCACGTGATGTGGAGTTGATAAATAACCACATGCACTCACGGAAGCTTATTGTTTACGCTGCACTTCATTCACGGTACATATCATTGTGAAGATAAAACACAGCACTTTATTAATAGAATTTTGCTGGCTGCTATAAAACTAAGGAGAATTAGGGCTACGGAGATGATACGCCCAGCCCTAGAGGCTTAGCGCATCTCTTCAATCCTTCACACCACCACTACAGTTCATCCATCAACAACCACACATCCATATTCCACCATTGTTGCACCGGCGTGAAGACTGAATCGAAGCTGGGAAACGAAAGTAACTTGCTAACTGGAGTTTTCTCTACCCTTTCTTATATTTTATTTAATATCGTTCTTTGTTATTTCTATTATTTTTAGAGACATGTTAGCGTAGTTAGTTTAGCTCCCCGAATTGGGGTAGCAAACCAGATCTTTATATTTATTTTGTAATCTTTTCAATTTTTCATTAATGCAGTAGTTTAATTTCAGTTCTTCATGTGCTTTAATTCTCTGATCAATTATTAAAGTTATTTTGTAGTTTTCTAATCAACATGCAAGAGCTGAGATAGATAACAAGATATATAGGGAGTTAAACCTGATTAACGACTAGAAGCGTGATCCCGCCTATAGGTTAATCGGTCTCAAATAGAAACTGCTCTTTATGCGATTAGTTGTGTCCAGATTAGAGCATTAGTCTGCTGCTAGTTCTAGCTACTGGTTAGGATTCATTAGACTTAGTCGTTGACGAATTAATTATAGTTTCCAAGTTTATTGCAGAATTAGAGAAGAGTTTACTAATAGATTAGAAACTGAAGATTAGTAGAACAATCCGGGGTGCTTCCTTATATTTAGAGTTTTAACCTTTATTTATTTACTCAGCTTATTTTAATTGTTTTGGTATTTTATTATTTTTCTATTGAGTCAGTAATTTAGTTAAATTGAGAAAGCCCTAAAAAAGTGACATTTTCCTGTTTCGTTACTTTAGTTTCTCAGTTAGTTAATAAATTGTCAATTAATTGAACGAGGTCTCTGAGATCGACAACCCCTACTTAATTCATTATTCCACAAAACGATAGGTACACTGCCTAGGTAGAGATAGTCACATATTTCTGCTACAAGTTTTTGGCGCTGTTGACGGGGACCTCTGACACGGTTAATTAACAGTTTTATTTAATTTATTTGAGATTTTTGTATTGTTTTTTATTACTTATCTATTTAGTTTTTTAATTAGTTCATTAATTTCGTTTTAGTTGTTTTAATCAGGACGTATTTATTTAACTTCTAGATAAGTGTTTAATTTCATTATGTAGCATACAGTTTTGTTCATTTCATTTGATTTGCGTAGCTCTTGTTTTATATTTTCATTTTTTTTCTTATTTATTCTTTGTTTATTATTTTTGTTTTTATTTATTATTTATTTTTTGTTTTTTATTTCATTTTATTTATTTGTTATTTATTTTAGCAATTCTCTTTTAATTGTATTTTGTTTTTCTTTGTTATTATATTTAGTTAATTTTGTTTTTTGGCTTCTTTTCTATTTCTAGTTTTGTTGTACTTTTGCTTTTTATTTTTGTTTTTGATAGGCTAATTTTTTGACGCTAAAGAGCGGCAAGGATGAGGTGAGAAGATAGATGGCAGAAGTGGAATTGAAGCGTATGCAGGAGGAGATATCTTCTTATCAAAGATTGGTTGAGAATTACCAACCACCTCAGCAATCTAATCGAGAACCTTACTGGTGGGAAGTTCAGCAGAATAAGCCGCAGTACAATGAAGATCAGCTGGGATATCATATTCTCAATCAGAACATGCGGCAAAGTTACTACCAACCACCACAGCCTCAATCTTTTCGAGAACCGTATTGGTGGGAGGTTAAGCAGACTTCTACGCAGTACAAAGAAGATCAGTTGGGATACTATTATTTCAATCAGAACAAACAACAATCTACACAGGGGCTAGACAAATTTCTCTTGAGTTAGGCTGAGCTGCTAGAAGAGATTCCAGTGGTGACTCCAAGGAGTGAAGATCGATTCGAGCCAGATACTTTTGAGGCTACGAGTTCTGCTGAAGAGATGGAGAAACCTATCAGGAAGCTGTTATATGAAGAAGATGTGGAGAAAATATTTAACAATTTGTGTTCCCCCTCCCTCTCCAGCCCCAACACATGAGGAGTAACTAGTATTCAAAGATATTTTTCCTGCACCTATCCGTGAGCCGGTAGAGGTGATAAGTGTCTAAATGAGCATGTTTTATGGGTGTATTTCATATATTATATCAGCACTTTTCTGCTCATTTCTCACTTATCGTATGTTTTTCCTCTAGTTTATGTTTTATTGGTTATCTCACAAATTTATTGGTTAAAACATGAGGAAAAACCAAGCTAGGAGCAAAGTACACGAAGAGACAAACGCATAGACGCAAACGGCTCGAAAAACGGTGTAACACCCCATATGGGTAACTGTCCAACAACCTAGCTCTTAAACCATCCAGGC
Organism: Limonium bicolor; assembly: GCA_023374045.1. Classification (NCBI taxonomy): domain Eukaryota; kingdom Viridiplantae; phylum Streptophyta; class Magnoliopsida; order Caryophyllales; family Plumbaginaceae; genus Limonium; species Limonium bicolor. The sequence goes on along the minus strand of CM041779.1, from coordinate 144,631,881 downwards.
TTGAAAACTAGCCACTTTAGGCCCTCAATCCTAACTTGGGCTTAAAAGTGGAAGGCCTGTTGTTGTAGTCAACCCATGTGTTTACATATAAGGAACTCACAATACTACTTATATCCCGATGTGGGATGGGGGTATTACATACTCCCCCACTCAAAGAACGCGACGTCCTCGTCGCAAGCCTAATATCCAAGTCCCATGGACCTCCTCGGTAGGTGTCGGGTTGCCCATCCCGACACGGTCCCGAGTCCGCTCTGATACCATTTGTAACACCCCATATGGGTAACTGTCCAACAACCTAGCTCTTAAACCATCCAGGCTTGAAAACTAGCCACTTTAGGCCCTCAATCCTAACTTGGGCTTAAGAGTGGAAGGCCTGTTGTTGTAGTCAACCCATGTGTTTACATATAAGGAACTCACAATACTACTTATATCCCGATGTGGGATGGGGGTATTACAGTGTCCACCATTAAAGATTTGGCAAGGGAGGCCGAGACAGAGAAGAAGCGAGTTGGGTGAACCTGTTAAGAATTTAAAGGTATCTAGAAAAGGACAACTACAAGTTTGTAGAAGATGTGGAATTTCTGGACACAACAAATTGAAGTGCTCTAATGTTGCTTCATCACTAACAATGAAGGAAAGGGTATGTTTCAATGTTGTATTGTAATTTTATTTAGTCTTTTGTCTTACAAATGACGTTGTGTGATTGATTATATTAGGCATTAAGTGGTAAAAATACCAGTGGAGGACATGGGGGTCGAGGAAGAGGACAAAGATCTATTGATGCCGGGGAGCACAAATATATTTTCCAGCCATATTTCTATTTATTTGGATGCAAGCCAAGCTAGCTCTAATGTTACTGCTAGTCATCTACATGGGCAGTGTACCTATTGTTTTGCGGAATAGTGAATTAAGTGGGTGTTGCCGATCTCAGGGACCTCGTTCAATTAGTTGAAAATTTATTAACTAACTGAGAAACTAAACTAAGGAAACAGGAAAATGTCAATTTTTTAGGGTTTTCTCTATTTAACTAAATTACTGACTCAATATAAAATAATAAAATACCAAAACAATTAAAATAAACTGAGTAAATAAATAAAGATTAAAACTCTAAATATAAGAAAGCACCCCGGATTGTTCTGCAAACCTGCACTTTCTAGTCTATTAATAAACTCTTCCTTAATTTTGCAACAAACTTAGAAACTATAATTAATTCGTTAACGACTAAATCTAACGAATCCTAACCAGTTGCTAGAACTAGCAGCAGACTAATGCTCTAATCCGGACACAACTAATCGCATAAAGAACAGTTTCTATTTCAGACCGATTAACCTATAGGCGGGATAACACTTCTAGTCGCTAATCAGGTTTAACTTCCTATGTCTTGTTATCTATCTTAGCTCTCGCGTGTTGATTAGAAAACTACAAAGATAGCTTTAATAATTGATCAGAGAATTAAAGCGCATGAAGAACAGAAATTAAACTACTGCATTAATGAAATAGTGAAAAGATTACAAAATAAATATAAAGATCCGGTTTGCCACCCCAATCCGGGGAGCTAAACTAACTACGCTAACATGTCTCTAAAAGTAACAGAAATAACAAAGAACGACATTACACAAAATAAGAGAAAGGGTAGAGAAAACTCCAGTTAGCAAGTTGCCTCCGTTTCCCTGCTCCGATTTCGTCTTCACGTCGGTGCAACAATGGTGGAATACGGATGTGTGGTTGTTGGTGTATGAACTGTGGTGGTGGTGGTGTATGAAGGATGAAGAGAGGCGTTAAACCTCTGGGGCTGGGCGTATCCTCTCTATAGCCCTAATTCTCCTCAGTTTTATAGTAGCAGCCAGCAAAATTCTATTAATAAAGTGTTGCTTATCTTCACAATGATATGTACCGTGAATGAATTGCAGCGTAAACAATAAGCTTCCATGAGTGCATGTGGTTATTTATCAACTTCACATCAAGTGTATAATATGTAGCTCGTCACTGTCGTGATTCCATAATGATTAATCATCAATTAACCATGTGTTGTTGCATAGAATAGTGCTGAACTTCGGCACGTGAATAAGATTGCATGTTGTATGCAAATTGATAATCCTATGCGTGAGCCACGTACATGTACATATATATGCATAAAGTAATGCCATATTCCGCAATACCTTTCAACACCACACACTCATGATCAAAATAAGAAAATTACAAACATTCAGCATTAAGAACTTTTCTTTTCTTTGCATAATTATCCATTTTTTGCACAATTGTTTTCATCCCCCATACTTTTCTCTTTATCCTTGTATTGGCGTTGGGCCTTCTATCCAAGATCACGAGACCATTGAGGAAGGTTCCTTTCCTCACACTTAAGCTTAAACAATGGGGGTAGCATCGTTCCTCACACTTGCGTTCAAGCAAGTGTCCAGCCTTGGAGAACATCAAACACCATAAAGAGTTTCACCTGCACATACTCACAAAACTACCATATAACGCTGAAAGCGTTGCATTAGAAGCACATACACCATTGCCGCTTCTAAGTGAAAGAAAAACAAAAATAAAACCAGAAAACAAAAACATAAATTTAACCACTAGGTTGCCTCCCAGTAAGCTGCCCGTCTTTATAGTCTTTGGCTAGACTCCCGCTTCGTTATCCCGGATCAAAAGTAAAAGTAGACAACGGCTTCGTCGGGAAAACGAAGTGGGCAACAATTATAAGCAAACCACCTAGATCAAACACAAAGCGTTACTTCGGCAAATAAAATAGGAAAGTAAATACTCCACAAAACCTGGTGTTTGAGGAGATATTGCCGGTAACGTTGTTCTATCAGAAGACCAGGTGATGATGATTCTTCTTCCTCAAATTTGAGGACTTAAACGTCCTCCTCCTGTTGTTGAGGCTCCTGGAGGCAAGATTGAAATTGCTGACGAACTGGTGGTGGGATTTTCTCCTCAGATCCGAGGATATAAGCATCCTCTTCCGGTTGGTGAGGCTCAACAGAAAATTCGTTCTGGCAAACAATTACGGTAGACGCTTCAATCTCTTCATCCTCTATGAAATTGTCCACAACTGGTGCCTCTTGTTGGGCAAAATAGTAGTTAAACTATCTTGCTAACTATGGGCAGTGAACCCAATCTTTGTAGTACAACAAGGTCGTATCCACAGAGACTTCGCAACTGTCTAATTAATTATCCAGTTTAGTAAATGTACAAAAAGATAAATAAAAGTGCATAAAATGTAAATTGGGGTTTAGCCGGAGGCAAGCTTGATTTTTAGGATCAGTGCAGAAATAATAAAAACAGTAAAATAAAGTAAATGGATGGAAAAATGTATCCTAGGATAGCGGGGGAATTGCCTAAATTACTTAAACAATTTTATAATCCTGTCTCAAATATTTATTGTCTATTAGAGTTAATAATTGTCAGTTACGAACTCTTATTAATAGCCTTAGTATTTTCCTGCTCAATCCGGAGTGTAAATACCAAGGTTAATTCCTTTGTGGTACCTTGACTATCTCAAAATCATATGTTGATAGTTACCAAATAAATGCAGTAGTTTGCCACGCTAAGCATTTAACAATATTTGCTGAAAGGAATTAAAACAAGTTTAATAAGTGAAACAGGTGATAAATATTTATTTAAGTACAGACATTAATTATAATCCTAATTTGCTCTTATTTGTCTGTTTAAGAATTTATCTTGTGGCCTTCCTAAATCATAGATAAGGACAACTCTTAATTAATTCAGTAGACATTTTACAATCAGAAAAAGTCTAAAATCATTCATTAGCATTAAGCAAGAATTCTTTTAATAACAGCGATGGATTTTATCTGCTAATCAAGGAGATAATATCTAACGTTTGTCTTTCTTTGTGGTCTATTCTCATATTTACAAAATCATTGAAATAAGAGAAACCGTAAATGCATAAAAATGATCAGTTCTTAAGCATTTAATAATTTAGAGAGACAAAACAAATATTTATAAGCAAACTTGGTATTAATAATAAGTCTGAATTATTTGGGGTCAAACCCCGTCCTAGGATACGAGTAAAATCACTCAGACATTAACAGAAATAAAAAGAAAGCAGAGATAGCCATTATTTTGGAGACTGCCGGCGGAGACTGGACTGCGATTCGCTTCTGCTCCAGCTCCCTTTTCTTCTCTTCTTCTTATACTGCTTCTGCTTCGTGGTGGAATGAAGAATGAAAATAAAATGGAGAAGTGGGAGATAAGAGGATAGAATGGATCGTAGGTGTGAAAATGTGGTCGATTGTCTGTAACGGTGGTCTAAGTCTAATTTGGATTCAGGAAGGGATGATTTATTTGAGCAGAGCAGCGTGGGTTTTATAGAAGAAAGGAAGGGGAAGAAGACAGAGGGAACACCGCGTGAGCAATTTCAGTAATGGATTGGGGGCGGCAGAATGTGTGAGTAACTGTCGGCAGGCGCCTGATATTGTTGAAGAAGCAGTTCGACATGTCTGTAGGCGCCGCAAAGGAAGAAGCAACTTGGGGAAGACAGTCGGCGAAGAAGAAAACTGTCGCGTTAATTTCTGGATCTGCGTTGTATTTACACACGTCCTCCCCGTGTCCACGTTTGTTTCCAGCCATTTCTAGGCGGACAGCTCATGTCCACGTTTGTGTCCAGCCATTTCTAGGCGGACACATTTGCTCTTGTCCGGGTAAAGTTGGGCGGACACAAGCCACGTCCGGGTAAAGTTGGGCGGATACGTTTGTGTCCTACCCCTGTCCACCTTTGTTATGCGGACAAGTCAAGGACAACACACGGACAACACATGGACGTGTGTTGTGTCCTACCCCTGTCCACCCTTTGTTATGCGGACAAGTCAAGGACAACACACGGACAACACACGGACGTGTGTATTTGACTTGTGAATTTTGACCGGCTCTAGATTCTTCGTTTGGACTCCGTTTTTCGAGCCGTTTGCGTCTATGCGTTCGTCTCTTCGTGTACTTTGCTCCTAGCTTGGTTTTTCCTCATGTTTTAACCAATAAATTTGTGAGATAACCAATAAAACATAAACTAGAGGAAAAACATACGATAAGTGAGAAATGAGCAGAAAAGTGCTGATATAATATATGAAATACACCCATAAAACATGCTCATTTAGACACTTATCACACCCCCACACTTACCTTTTGCTTGTCCTCAAGCAAAACCATGTACCCAAGCAAGTAGGGAATGCTCAATATTAACAAATATTATTATGAAGGGTAGGATAAACAAGTGAACAGTACATGATCTTTAAACTTTTCGAGGAGTGTGATCCATCAACTGCTGGTGGCACAGGTGTACTCAGGGTAAAAATAAAAATTAGAGTTTCGGGGTATGATCCGGAGTACTTCAATGCTTCTTAGTTAAGGTGACTTTGAGAACTTTTACCATGGTCAACTTCTCTCAAGAATGGGCATTGAGGAGAAAACAAAAGGAAAAATAGAATTATGCATTTGTTTCACTTTTGCATAAGAGATGAGAAAATAATATGTAGGCATTAAGCCTTTGTATTTAAGAACACTCAACTATCTTTGTTGGTTACCAATGGTGTCTCGCAAGTCCCTTATTTATTTTTTTGTATAAATATTTTTTTTGACAGAGAAGCACCCCTTAGCAATCCCTAAGAAAGAAGATAGAAGGAACCCCTGAGTAATAAAAATTCATCAATTTCAGATCATTTGGTCACACCGCATAAAAATGCTCCTCAAAAGTAATCAAAATTTTAAAATTTGTACCATTTATACCATTTATCCCACAATTCATAACAGTATTTATTCTTAAAGAGAACAACCCACATATAAAGGGTCCACGATATTGAATTTGGACAAACGCAAGATTAGCAGAGAGATTAAGCATTTAAGCATAAAATATCACTGAAAAGGGCACACTCCCCCATACTTAAATTGAACAATGTCCTCATTGTCCACCAGAAAAACAAGGGAAGGTTTCAGAAGACCTTTTCGGTCATCAGATAAAATAGAGAGAACACAAAGTCACGAATAATCATTTAAGCACATAAACGCTCCTCTGCAGTTTTTATTTAAATAAAAGCGTAATTAAAGAAACTGGTACTCCCCTGAGATTATTTTTGCTAGTGTTATAGGAGTTCCCCCACACTTGAGCTTCAGCCTCAAGTAGCGTAGCTTGGTTGCAGTGTAGACATGAAGTTGCACCTGCATAAGACACTAGAAGCAACCATACTACAAACGGGGTTAAGGTTTAGCAAAAACAAAATTTAAAGAGAACCTGAAAATTAAAAGAGCATAAAAGCAAATAAAATAAAAGTTCATCCGGGTTGCCTCCCGGGAAGCTGCCCTTCTTTAACGTCTTTGGCTAGACGCCCGCTTCGTTATCCTGGATCAAAAATATAAGTAGACAACAGCTCTGCCAGGAAAACGAGGTTGGCAGTAATTAAAAGCAAACCACCTGGATCAAAACAAAACGTTACTTCGACAAATATAATAGGAAAATGAATACTCCACAAAACCTGGTGTTTGAGGAGGTAGTGTCGGTAGCGTAGTTCTAACAGGAGACCAGGTGTGATTGGTTTTGCTTCCTCAAATTGGAAGATGTAAAAATCCTCCTCTTGTTGTTGAGGCTTATGGTAAGAGCCTTGATGGTAATCAACGTCAGAGGGAAGTGGCTCCTTGAAATTGATTATAGCACTCTCTTCTGATGGCTCGGAGGGAGGCGGTATCTCCTCCTTCTCAAGGTTGAGGATGTATCTACCCTCATCTTCTGGGTAAAGCATGGAGAAGGAGGGGAAATAGTAGTGGACTTCAGAGGGAGGAAACTCCATGAAGTCCAAAGAGAAACTCTCTTCTGAGGGGTTGTCTCCATAATCAAGCTGATAGTTGTTTGGTGATGGATTCTCTAATTCGAATAGGAGAGGAGGTGGAGAGTAGCTTATGTCCTCAACATGTTGTTCCTCCTCATGAACCACTTCATTCAGTTGTTGAAGCGGTTGTTCCATGCGTTCGATCTGATCTAGCGTTCTTTGCTGGATACTTTCAAACTTTGAGGTAAAATTTGCCATCATTTCCCTTAAAATGGTGTTGTCTCTCTCTATTGCAACCGTAGGACAATGGGAACTTTCATGGTCTCCTCCACACTCTTGGCAGACACTCCATTGATTGTAGTCCTTTGCGCCATAGGGGTAACCATACCAATCTCCTGCTTGATCGTAGTGATCATCCATCAGAATTAAGTACCTTAAAAAAAAGAAACAAAAATTTATACACAAAAGGGTAAATACGGAAATAAAAGAAAAAACTAAACAGATAATAAACCAGATAGTTGAACCGAAGTCCCCGGCAACGGCGCCAAAAACTTGTTGGGCAAAATAGTAGTTAAACTATCTTGCTAACTATGGGCAGTGAACCCAATCTTTGTAGTACAACAAGGTCGTATCCACAGAGACTTCGCAACTGTCTAATTAATTATCCAGTTTAGTAAATGTACAAAAAGATAAATAAAAGTGCATAAAATGTAAATTGGGGTTTAGCCGGAGGCAAGCTTGATTTTTAGGATCAGTGCAGAAATAATAAAAACAGTAAAATAAAGTAAATGGATGGAAAAAGGTATCCTAGGATAGGGGGAATTGCCTAAATTACTTAAACAATTTTATAATCCTGTCTCAAATATTTATTGTCTATTAGAGTTAATAATTGTCAGTTACGAACTCTTATTAATAGCCTTAGTATTTTCCTGCTCAATCCGGAGTGTAAATACCAAGGTTAATTCCTTTGTGGTACCTTGACTATCTCAAAATCATATGTTGATAGTTACCAAATAAATGCAGTAGTTTGTCACGCTAAGCATTTAACAATATTTGCTGAAAGGAATTAAAACAAGTTTAATAAGTGAAACAGGTGATAAATATTTATTTAAGTACAGACATTAATTATAATCCTAATTTGCTCTTATTTGTCTGTTTAAGAATTTATCTTGTGGCCTTCCTAAATCATAGATAAAGATAACTCTAAATTAATTAAGTAGACTTTTTACAATCAGAAAAAGTCTAAAATCATTAATTAGCATTAAGCAAGAATTCTTTTAATAACAGCGATGGATTTTATCTGCTAATCAAGGAGATAATATCTAACGTTTGTCTTTCTTTGTGGTCTATTCTCAGATTTACAAAATCATTGAAATAAGAGAAACCGTAAATGCATAAAAATGATCAGTTCTTAAGCATTTAATAATTTAGAGAGACAAAACAAATATTTATAAGCAAACTTGGTATTAATAATAAGTCTGAATTATTTGGGGTCAAACCCCGTCCTAGGATACGAGTAAAATCACTCAGACATTAACAGAAATAAAAAGAAAGCAGAGATAGCCATTATTTTGGAGACTGCCGGCGGAGACTGGACTGCGATTCGCTTCTGCTCCAGCTCCCTTTTCTTCTCTTCTTCTTATACTGCTTCTGCTTCGTGGTGGAATGAAGAATGAAAATAAAATGGAGAAGTGGGAGATAAGAGGATGGAATGGATCGTAGGTGTGGAAATGTGGTCGATTGTCTGTAACGGTGGTCTAAGTCTAATTTGGATTCAGGAAGGGATGATTTATTTGAGCAGAGCAGCGTGGGTTTTATAGAAGAAAGGAAGGGGAAGAAGACAGAGGGAACACCGCGTGAGTAACTGTCGGCAGGCGCCTGATATTGCTGAAAAAGCAGTTCGACATGTCTGTAGGCGCCGCAAAGGAAGAAGCAACTTGGGGAAGACAGTCGGCGAAGAAGAAAACTGTCGCGTTAATTTCTGGATCTGCGTTGTATTTACACACGTCCTCCCCGTGTCCACGTTTGTGTCCAGCCATTTCTAGGCGGACGGCTCATGTCCACGTTTGTGTCCAGCCATTTCTAGGTGGACACATTTGCTCTTGTCCGGGTAAAGTTGGGCGGACACAAGCCACGTCCGGGTAAAGTTGGGCGGACACGTTTGTGTCCTACCCCTGTCCACCCTTTGTTATGCAGACAAGTCAAGGACAACACACGGAGAACACACAGACGTGTGTTGTGTCCTACCCCTGTCCACCCTTTGTTATGCGGACAAGTCAAGGACAACACACGGACAACACACGGACGTGTGTATTTGACTTGCGAATTTTGACCGGCTCTAGATTCTTCGTTTGGACTCCGTTTGTAATACCCCCATCCCACATCGGGATATGAGTAGTATTGTGAGTTCCTTATATGCAAACACATGGGTTGACTACAACAACAGGCCTTCCACTTTTCAGCCCAAGTGAGAATTCGGGGCCTAAAGTGGCTAGTTTTCAAGCCCGGATGGCTTGGGATCTAGGTTGTTGGACAGTTGCTCATATGGGGTGTTTCAAATGGTATCAGAGCGGACTCGGGACTGTGTCGGGATGGGTAACCCGACACCTACCGAGGAGGTCCATGGGACTTGGATATTAGGCTTGCGACGAGGACGTCACATTCTTTGAGTGGGGGAGTATGTAATACCCCATCCCACATCGGGATATGAGTAGTATTGTGAGTTCCTTATATGTAAACACATGGGTTGACTACAACAACAGACCTTCCACTTTTCAGCCCAAGTGAGGATTCGGGGCCTAAAGTGGCTAGTTTTCAAGCCCGGATGGCTTGGGATCTAGGTTGTTGGACAGTTGCTCATATGAGGTGTTACAGACACTCAACTTGTGGTTTCCTTTGCCTGGGCCATTCATTTGGTCTATTGAGCATCTCAATGCATTGACTATCATGTTTGCCTCTTTCTTATTCCAGTCACTAACATAGTTTTCTTGTTTGTCCCTCACTTCCCAAATTGCACAAATTACGTGAACACAAGGAATCCCACTCAATTGCCAAGATCTGCAACTGCATGTTCTAGACTCTATGCTTATAATATATTTATCATGTAACGAGTTTGAACTACATTTCACCTCATACTCATCCCTTCCAGTGTATAAACATGACCACTTTCCAGCCTCTTCTTCTTTTGTAGCAAGAAACTTCAAGATCCTAGGACAAACATTTATATCCTTTTCATCAAAGAGTTTCCTTATAGCATTCATTCTCTTAAATTGGGCTTCTCTAAATTGCTCCAACAAACCTAAAATTGGAAATCTTCTAGCCTCAATTATTGACACATTCCACACTTCAGTGATGTTGTTCGTAACACTATCACAACAACTATTGACACTAAACCATGCCTTGGACCATTCAGTTGGATCTCTACTCTCAAAATCATTCGCAGCTCTAGGGTAAAACTCTCTCAATTTTTTCAGCGTATCAGCATACATGTTAGGAGTGGTTGCATTCGTCATTGACCAAAAATAAGATATATACTACAAGCCCCCAAATTTCCTTCTAAAATTAGCATAGACATTTCAAGCACAACATCTATGCTTAGCATCAGGTAATTTGTTTGAAATTGCATTTATTAAACCCCGAACAAGTAAGTTAATGAATAGTTTTAGTTTCACATTATATACTCAAGGAAGTGTATACTGAAATACCCCAAATATGAGGGAACCCTAAATTCCTGAAAGTCTCGGAAATGCTAAAACCCCTAAGTAACGAAAGTCCCGGAAATGATCTAGGAAACCACAGTAACCAGAGATGGAAAACCTTGGAAACCTCAGGAGACCCGGTAAAACCCTAATAGCCGAAATGCTCCCATAGTTAGTTTTACTCCATCATAATTACTTTTCTCCTTGAGATACACCAAAAACAGCTTGTTAAGCACGAGGTGGTGACCTAGTCGAAGTAAGCACGAGGTGGTGACCTAGTTAAGATAAGCACGAGGTGGCGGCCTAGTTAAGGTAAGCACGAGGTGGCAACCTACTTGGAGGTTAGCATGTGTTTGAGGTGCATAGGTATTTTTGTCATATAATCAACTTTTGATTGGAAATTTGTATATTAGAATATCCTGAATAATTAATATGTGTCACATGATCACTGGTGTGAAAATTTAAGGAACCCCCCAGGAAGGAAACCCTCACGGGAACGAAACCCCCTTAGAAAGGAAACCCTCTCAAGAGGAAACCCTCTTAGGAAGGAAACCCACTCATGAAGAAATGTATGTGTGAAAAATTTAGGAAACCCTCTCATTAAGAAACATATTAGGTTTCCCTCACATGAAGAAACATGACTTAAGCAATTACACATATAAGTGCTGCCAAGAACAAGGACTTAGCTAGATTTATCTTGATCTTTCTTCACCATGAAGTAAACTTAGACCACCTAGCCAAACACAGCCTTAGGGGAGGTGTCCAAATCATGCCAAACATGGCCTTAAATGGCCGGCCACATTACTGCACATTTAATGCTCATAAATGCTTGTTTCAGCCCATCATTGCTGCTGCCTCCATCCTAGAAATATTATCCACAAAATAACCTTTAAATATTCAGCCAAAGTGATAGTCAATAGGAGAAGAGATGGTGTCATGAGAGGTGTAACCTTAAGAAAACTTTCCTTTAACTTAAGTAACAGTTTCCTTGCCTATATAAGAGCACCCACAACCTGACATTCTCCATCACACCAATATACTTCCCTAAAAATCTTCTAACATAAAGAAACTCGAGCTAAGAGGTAGAGCAAGCCAGCCAGCCAGCCAAGAGCTCCAAAACCGACACCAAGGAGGTGCTGAAACCGAGTAGAAGTGAGGGATTTTCAAGGTGTTATTGTAACACCCCTCATAACAATTACGTAATAGTCGCTCACGTGAACAGGAATTAAAGGCGTCTCACAGCGGAAGTAATTACATTAATAGCACTCACATGGGTGTTACTTGCCACCACTCGCCCATGCGAGTGATGTAGCAGTACAACATCTTAACAAAATTAAACATAAGAATACAATCCGCAGTGACAACGAGATACCATCTACATTTCTATCTAGGTATCAAAAGCACAACTACTATGAGCATCTAAACATAATCCAAATCTCACAATGTCCTAACTACCCAATCCCGCACTTCGGCTTCAACGTGTTCAGCAACCTGCACAATAAGTGTAGTATCAGCGATAGACGCTGAGTATGCCGGATCTGGACCCTATTGGTCACTTGTCATTTTTAACCATCTTGATATTAGATTGATTTCATGCTTGTCATTTTACAGGTATAACAACTACTGTAACAGCATGCATGATTATATAATCATTCATCCAATCCAAACAGTCATATATGGATATACACATTACTGTCATACATCATACAATACAATGGCATTGAGAACTTATTCATCGTAAATTAACATCATCACATAGTATGAACTCATTCATCGTTTATTAACATCATCACATAGTATGAACTCATTCATCGTATATTAACGTCATCACATAGTATATCACTCGGCCCTCTGGGCCTTCACATATTGTTTGTTTAGGTTAGCACAGTCGGGCGTCAGTTAGGACAACCCGAAATATATTCACTTGGACAGTAGTCCCACGTACACACAAAGGTGCTCACTGCCCTGATCATCCGAAGACTCTGGGACTTATTCACTTTGCCTTTGTAAAGGCGTCCATTTAGGTGGCCAAGGGCCTGGTGCCAACGGTAGCACACTCCGCCTGACGATCTATCTAGGCTCGATCAGGATTTAACTAGGGAAAACCCGATACGGGATATCCCAAGAGATCTCTACGCGCGACCAGCAGCCAGTGACTGTCTGGATTAAGGTACAACATCACATTCATTTACACTCCACTGTTAGCTTTGTTAGTTAGATAGTCAGTTACATTTTTGTTATGGAGTACATCACTTAATTTGTTGGCTGCCCTATGGGTCTTACGCATGCCTAGAATTATTCTAGGTAACATTCACGTTTGAGTCAAAGCTCTAGAGACCGACAATGTCGTGTCCCGTTCCTAAGTATTTTACTTAGGTTATAACTACGTACTTGTAATACTTAGCGTATTAAGTCAAGCAACAGTGGTCACAATCACACATTTCGCATATGTAGTTTTGTATAAGTCGATCTATAGTCGACGTAGTATTAGTCCCGTAGGACGTTCGTGCATAAATAAATAATGCAATGAACATAACTACACATCATACACATGCATCACATACATACACCACATACATACATTCACACAAGTTATTTATCAAACAAATCCGAGCCCGAGGAATTCCTCAGGACAACTCGGATCAAATCCCATTACATACCGTACACCGTTGTCTAGATTCGTGCAGTGCAGACCACTAGAGCTTTCGAGCGCGTACGTCGGAACTGCGATCTAGTAATACAAGGAACACTAAGCGTCAATCCACATGACAGCACAATTCGGTATTCCCGAACAATATTTGAAATCCTAGTACTATGTCCCCAGACTTAACATTTGTTACTAGTTAAAGTATCGTTGTTAATATTTGATAACTCCTTACGCGTTGTGTGAGTTAATTCTCAGTTTACATTAGAGCATGAAACGTTACGTTATACACTTATGATACTTCACTAGGGTTTACTTATCAAACCAAGGTCCTATACTAACCTTAGTATTTTATGTCGTTCTAACTATAGTGTATAACTTTATTTCTTGATACGTGTTTATCTTTGTATGTATGCGTTTAGCATAACAGTTTGAATAACTACATCTTTAGCCACATAATATTATTTGTGTTACGTTTGTTCTATAATGTTATACGGTACGATATTTTATGTGTCACTAGACTTTATTACATGTGGCTTGGCAACTTAGGAGCGTATCGAAAATAATATACACATGTGTCACATTTGAGCTCCTTTATTATATACTTTCATCTCTCACAGAACTACCACATAACTTATAATATATTGTAGATATTTATTTTATAAAATCGGAAACCTTGTGGTAAGATATGACCTAAGGTCTTTTCACACTTGTTTAATTATTGGTTACATATGTATATATGTACATCAAATTTCCTTTCACACCTCAAACTCACCATATTAATTATAGATTGAAGACCCAAGTTTGCATTACAACTGAACCACTCACTGTAACTTAATTGAACAGCAAGAAAACATGACATCAGAAATCTGAAGTTCATGCCTTCGTAGTATATCTTTTTTTTTGTATCTGTTTGGTAATTAAGTTGATTTCCAAATACCTAATGAATGTATCAGTCTAATCCATCCTCTTAGAAGTATTTTAGGTTCAAGATTAATTCTCTCCAACACTCACAAACAATCTGTTCTGCTCACTTACAGAAACAGTTCAGCTTCTGGAATAAACTGAAACATTGTTCATGTATCTTTTCTTCAAGCCCTTGCTCAGTCTTCTGATCGGTTTCCATATGCTTCACATATCAGTCTCACGAGTTAGTTTGGTTTTAAGCTCTTTTAATCACTCAATGCCATCCACTTATACTCCCTGCATCCTAGTTATACAGAGATGGCAAATTCTGAGACTGAAACCAAAACAGAAACTGGTTTCCTGGACTGTTGTTTATCCTTCCTGTTACTTTCTTTCTGTTTCTTTAATCTCATTGCTACTTTCGTAGGGGTTGTCTACCCACTTGGTCAAGTGTGCTATCAAACATATATCTTTGACACAGACCCAATTTATCAAGGTTAACCACCCTGGAAGTCCTTCAGACAGAAGACATAAAGAACCTGAAATGAAATTGGCACTGCTGCAACTTATTCCTGTTGTTTTATTTTCTGTCACCTAAATCATTTCTTAACCTTCCCCCACTTACTTAACGATTCATTTATGTGTCTCAGTATAGTATTAAACTCTTAACAAACCATTGCAACCCTTTTATCTTCTGTAACAGAGTTATACAGAAACATGAAATTTCTGAAGTTGAACTACAGTCAGGAACTAACACTTTCTCTTAGTTTGCTCTCTGCCTGTTTGCTAAACTTATTTGCAACCCTTCATAGCTGTTGTATCCACTCAGTTGACATCTTATCAGGCCTTTAAATTTAAGAACAACCCAAAACAGCTTGTTACAGATGTAGAAATAATTAACCACTGAACTGGAAAGGAAACTGAAGCTGGATAAAACTGAAATCTGAAACTGGTGTTTCTCTACTTTTCTGTTTCTCTTATAGTTCACTCATTTAACTCCCTTTTCCTCCGAATTAGTTACCCAATCAGCTAACGGTCTACTCTGACTTTACCTCACAACAATTCCTCAATCATTCAGGACATTTCTCAGAAAACTCTCCACTCAGAAGCTGGGCTATTCTGTTACCGAAAACAGACATGTAAAGTTGACTGATTCCCTTGTCTCGTGTCCCCTGGTTCCTGAACTTTTTCCCCAGCTCATCACTCTTAATGTAATGTGTTATAGAGTTCTTAGGATACTCAGCTTATCAATTTAGCATCTACAAAGCTTCTGGAAACC
Source organism: Limonium bicolor (assembly GCA_023374045.1). Lineage (NCBI taxonomy): Eukaryota > Viridiplantae > Streptophyta > Magnoliopsida > Caryophyllales > Plumbaginaceae > Limonium > Limonium bicolor. The sequence continues at coordinate 144,616,575 of CM041779.1, read as the reverse complement.
AATTACACAGAAGTGAAAATTTCAGGTTTTTGAGTTCCTTCTTACACCAGTTTTCTTTCCTTCTTCTTCTGATCTCAGCCCCAAGGTATTAGTTGGTTCTCATCATTATCTTGATGTTTAGGGGTTCCTAGGTTTACAGATGAATTAGGACAACACTGTCGGTGTTACTGAAATCTGGATTCCTAAAACAGAAACTAGCCTAGGTTGTTACAGAAGAAGAAACAGGAATGTGAAACTGGTGGATTCTCTCTGCAACGTGCCACCTGATTCCTTAATTTTTCCAGTTTATTTACTCTCAGTTAGGAGTTTCAATACAGTTTATACTTCCCCCAATTTAAGATACTGAGTTAGAGTTACTAAGGCTACCTACACCACAGAAACAGAAAATCTGAAACTGATATACAAACAGACAAACAGGAATTATTATCTGTCTTCCTTTCTGTTACATTTCTTTCTCATGGTGCCCTTCCTGTTCTTAATCTACCCTAACTCTAATTCTTTCTAAATTTCCTTGAATGCTTAGTTGATGTTTATTCGAGGTGTTTAACCCATCTCAGGTCAGAACTACTTGGGTAACATTCCTGAAAAACAAAATCCATACTCTGAAACTAGGATAAATCGAGCCAGGGACCTGACAGGCTCTTTTCTGTCTGGTTTACCAGTTTGTTCTTTTTTTTTTTGTTTTCTAGCCCAAACCATCTGTCTACTTAGCTGTAAGGTTTAACACTTTGTTTGTTTTAAGACAACCCAAGGCAACCAAGAATGCCCCACTGGACATGTCTGTACAGAACACCCAGGGACCCAAAACTGATATGCAACTTTTGCATTTTCTCCTAGCTAATCTAGCTCCTGTTTTCTTCTGTTGGTTGAGTTGTTCAGTTACATGTTTTAACTCAGTTTTAACTCCAAAACCCCAAGGCAAATCTGTTAAAACTTCTGAAATGCTTTAATACCGAAGTGGAAGGAAGCTTGAGGAATAAATTGAAACACTGAAAATCTGATAGACTGAGGAACTATTACAGGTTTCTCTTTTGCTATTTTATTCTGTCTTTTCCGTTTCATTAATGGATCTGGTTCCTACTAACTAACTATATCATCAAATCTAAATCGTGAACAGTCCCAAAACCAAACCCTTAAGCAACCTGACTACGTTTCTGAAACATTTTATACAGAACCCAAAAGGAAACTGAAACTGCTGTCATGCATTGATGCAAGCTCTCTCTCCTGTTGTTTGTTTCTGTGATCTAACTCCTTTCCTTAGTTTTCCCTAGCGTGCTTATGACTTAGCTAGGTATGTTAGTAGTGTACCAGCTGTATTTAAGTTCATAAATAATCTACAAAAGAAGCAACCTTTACTGCATTCAAAATACTCAATAGTTGAACTTGACCGTTTGGTCTTGTTTTCTGGTAATAGTTTCAGGTTAGAGTTAGCTCACCAGTTGAGTGTCTCAACCGTTCCTCTTTGACTAATCCTTTGGTGCCAATGCGACTTCAACTTCTTGGTCACTCGAGCGCAGCTGAGGAAATTTTCTCTCGAGTGAGCAGGCCGGTTAACACAGGTAACAAATCATGAGTAAACTGCTAGGAGATCTACCTGGTTGTGTTTCTTATTGTTGAAACAGAATTGAGTTGTCATGCATGGGATCTTGGTACACTCTTCATGAGTTACAATTCCTGGCGGAGTCAAGCAGCGCCTGAAGAGGAAATGAGTTAAGCAACTGGAGAATCTCGGACAGGAGGACAGAAGAATGAAAGAGTTATTCAACCAGAATTTCCTGGTTTCATGGTCTTACCCTTAGAAGTTCCTTTTTTTTTTGCAGAGGACTTGTTCCATTCCAGGATCTCTAGATATCATACTTGATGGTCTTCTGGACTGATCTGTTCCGGATTTTCAGGAGCCTGAACAGCACCCATTCAGAGATGTAAAAGAGAGTTAAAGACCTTGAGTCAGGAATCAAGAGGTACAGGTTTCATGAGTGACATCGTTTCAGGCTTACCAAGAGAGAAACAAACTGATAGAGCAAGGTGAACAGACAAACATGGAGGGAAATGGCATTACCGTTTTGTGAAAAGAAAATCAGGGGAGCATGGGGAGATTTCCTGCTGTTTTCCTCCTGACCGTGCTGTTTCAAATTTCCTGGATTGCAGCACCCATCACCGGGCAAGCATCAAGAAGAATTAGAAGTGGAGTAGAAGCTTTCGGACTCAGAAGTACGAGGATGGAGAAGAGAAGTTGATTACCCATTCACCTAGCTGTTCTGTGTCAACTAACTCCAGAATTTTTCCAGAATCTTGCGCCAGTGGACAGTGGGTATCAACGAGCTTCTGGGCATGCCAAGACCGAGTTGCATGTAGAGGGAATTGAGAAGGTTGAGTTTCTTTAATAGGCAGTGCCCATACTGGTGGAACAGAGGGTGTCGGGTATTACTTCCGAGACATGCATCAGCATGGGGGAAGAACAGCACACTGTTGAGTAATTCTTTACTTGTTCTGTTCGGTAGTTGAAATTGGAGTTTAGGGACAGTTCGGTAGTAGAGTAGTAGTTCAGTGTGGAATAAGTGGGTAGCTTTGCTACTTGATATAATTCGTGAGTGTACAATACTGAATTCGACAGCGGCTCAATCGGTTAAGGTTTCGGGATTGTTACGAAGGGTCTCGGGTTCAAATCCTGGCTAGAGCATAGTTGCTCTTTTATTTTATTTTTCCAGCCTTGTTATGCCTATTTCTTGCATATAAGTGACTTGTATTAACATGTCACGTTAGTAGTTATATGTACATATATATATACTACTATTTCGTTATGTCACGTTTTTAACTATACCCATATACGGGTACAACCATTTTATTTGTCGTGTTTTAGTTATATGATTTCGGTTGCAAGTACCCATGCGACTATATCATCATGTCGCATTACTAGTTATGTGTACAACGTTATAATAGGGTAACGTTATACATACGTGCATACATACGTATGTATATAAGTGCGTGACCGTATTACTATTTAACCGTTCGTTCATACCTTAATGTAGTAAATTATATATTTAAATCATGTTTAATTAAGTAGGGGTATTTCAATCTACCCCCCTTAAAAAGACTTCGTCCCGAAGTCGCTTTATTTAAATAGGTGTATTAAACTACCCATATAACCCCATAATGTATATCTATGTGATATATCATTTATACACATTGTATTGCACTTATACAGCACATAGCCATCACTTGTGGCGTTAATTCAAACGTATATGGACATAGGCGATCCATCAGCACCATCATTTCCTATCAGTTCTACCAATCCTGACAACCTCCCAGAGGTGTCCACACCATGGCATCATTACACATTCCAAATCTAAGGATTTATTTTGTATCCAGACTATACTATGTGTAATCAATCTACAAGGTACTATAAATATATATATTCCGCATATCATACAGAACAGTACTACATTCATGGACGTAGACACATCATTTCAACAATTATTTCATAAGATACATACCACAAGTGCAAATTTCACACAAACAAATCAACCACGTACGCCCCGCGTACCAAACAATACCAACAAACTGAACAAACACATCACAAACAACGTCCAACAAACAACATCGTATGCCCCGCATATCCACAAACTATTGTATGACCCGCATACGAAATAACAGAATTTAGTGCAAACATGTGCACAGTCAAGAGGCTCTACCCCCCTTAAAAAGGGTTACGCCCCCGTACCCCACAAGTATTCAACAGCCGTTCCACAAGGAGCGCTGGATACTTGACTCTCATAGAGTTCTCTAACTCTCATGTGGTGTTTTCACCTTTGGAGTAGATTATTCTCATATCAGAGAGACAGGTATGACTCTAGCCCCTTCGGCTCTTAAATATGTATAAAGGGTGAGGCACGTATTTGTGCTCTCTCCCAAGTTCGTTCTAATGGGCCCACTCGCTCAGTATGAGGTGCAGACCCATAAACATAGGCTCAATTTCCCTCTTTTCATTACTGTGTAATCTTTTATTTGGATCACTAGCATACATTCGTTTGTTGCAGAGTAATACATTGTTGTAGTTCTTGGATACACACTCTTGTTGGTATCCATTGCATCTTTCTGTATTTCTACTAGATTAATAACTGCACAAGTGCGATACCAAAACACTCAGTCCTACAGAGTGCAGAGGCGTAAACTCTCAGCAGCTAATACCTAAAGAGTCAAACAGATAAGACGAGTGAATCATCATGTGAGTGGTACATTCCAAGTCCATTATTCCTTCTTAAGGTATCTGCTAGCACTTAGCTTGTTTCTTATCATTGTGTAGTCACGCGTTTATGTTCACATCATTTGGTAGATTCCTCTGGATTGCAAGAACTTGCATGATCCTTATATAGTGGTTTCTTGTGTCTGTCGTTTGCTTCGTCATCTCTGAAGGGTCTCCTTGTCTTTAGTGTGTGTCGTCTGCTACTTTGTGTTGTAGGTTCTTGGTTTCTCTAGCCCGTTGGTTAACTGCGGTTCTTCTCGTCCATCTTCGAGGTAATCTGCATCACTGTCCGTAGTACGGAGTTGACTACTTCTCGTGTTCCTAACACTACTTGTCGACATGCATGGGGTACCGTACTGATACATTACTACTTACCTGACTAACCTATAAATAAGTCTGTCAGGCCCACATGCTCCTATTGGAGTGCGGTCGTCCCATGTCTCGTTTAGTAAACTGGTAGCGTCTGTTACACGACTATTGCGAAGTATTCTATTGTCAACCTCCCTTTTGATGGATGTCCTTGTTGTAGCTTGATGTTGATTGGTCCGCAATGTCGGTTATCTTGTTGTAGTTTCTAATGTTCTGGCAGTATGGTGGTGAGGTGGTTGGAACATTATTTTTGTTCTCTAGACTCATGTCCTTAGTAACATGTTAGTGGTAGCACTTGGTTGGTAACCAGTTGAACGTTAAACGTTGATTCGTCTGTATGGTTGTACTCGGTTTATGTAATATTGGTGCTGAGGTAGCAATGTCAGTTCTCCCATCTCGATTTCCATGAGTATATACATAATTATTTCCTCTAGGTTTAATCATTATCATATCTTCCCTATGCTTCCCGATACGGCGTAGGGTAGGTTCTCACACTTGAGTATTTATATGTGTTTCCCTCTCCCTTTTAATTGGGTGTATTGTAGATTGCATGATTGTTTGAGCAGCTTGGTTCTTCATCTTTCCAACTATTCTCATTGATGGTACTGCATCCACAAAGGGTATGCTATTTCTCATAAGATTTGGTTTGTCCATTAGGACTAAACATTTATCACCATTAGTGATTAGCATTACATGCTCGTTATTCAGCTAGTAAGTAATGTCTTTGTTGTTACTTATTGTTTAGTGCTAGTTACTTGTAACTGCAGTTATTTATATTTCGGTTGCGCGGTATGGCGCCCGTTAGTAATTCATCATTGTTATTTGTATTGCTTATAGTGTGTACCGCAGCTTCCTTGTTTCGTTATTTTAACGTTGATCTTACTATTTAGTAGTGTACCTAGAAAGGTAGTTGGAGTCAGTGTTCCCGGCCTCCTGAGCTTATGCCTTTTATTTGTACATTAGGTACTTGCGTACCCGCGCTATTTAGCGTTTGGTTAAGTGTTTGCCATAATTTTAATTTGAACATTCGTTCATCACCGACAGTCGTCACAACTGTGAACGACATGTTTTTAACATATATCGATACTTATCGTTTTCTTTACATGGCGGGACGCCCATGGCGGTAGCCCTTCTTCTACTTAGAATTTGTTTCATAATCGGTATGATATTGATAATACATCTTAATTTAATCCTGATGTTGATTAGTTGCAATCGTACATAACAATATATGGCACTCCTTGGTAAAGGTGGTGCTCAAAGGTGGTAGTTATTCACGCGTTCAGCGTTGATTCGCGTTCATTGTTGCGAAGGTATTGGTAATGTCCGTATTACGGTAGAATTGTTCTTTTCACTCTTGGTCTTTCTGTGGACTAATACGTTTCACCAATTTCTTTATGTTCATCATTGGTTGGTGAACACGTACATATAGTTAGTGAACTATAAGTTTATAAGATTAAATATGATATGTATAGTATTTTGTTAAATATGTGGCAATACTGTAATGGGAATCCCGAAAACGTTCGGGTCGAAATATGGTGTTCAAATTAAGTTCCGAATTAGTGGATGCTGCCAACGGGAGTGGCGGTGACATACGCAAAACGGAAGAGGCTCATAGAATGGCAGAGGTAGATTGAACTTTTGCATATTTTCATTAATCCCTGCACAGGATCTATATGGTAGATATTATTAGTTGATGGAAATAAGAGTGACAAATTTTTTTTTTTGATGTATAAGCTTTTTGGCAATAATATAGTTTTTATTAAAAGTATGGGTTATAGTATATGTAATGAGAAAACGGAATTTATCACCTAAAGTTAGTATAAAATTGAAACCTTAGGAATTTTAAATTTTGCCCCGAAATGTGACAAGATATTAAGATAAAGTTCTTAGTATATATTGCATGATATAATGCGTCAACTCAAATAATCATCTTACATTAAGTTGATGATGAAAATGTGTCCTATAATATAGGAGAGTAAATCATGAGATATGAATATAAGTGGATAATATAAATACTGCCCATACGATATAGTTGGATATTGTATGGCAGCGATCGTTATACGATCGCATTCTCCTCATAGTTTTATTTGTATGATCTAATACATATATATAACGTAGTAGTTAATCGCAAGTTTCCTTTGTTAGTTGTTTGTAATTAGAATACTGCAGTTTTGTTTTTCCTTACTATAATTAATGTTGGCAACTTGTGAAGAGTTTCAGGAGTCATACGACTCTGGTGTGATCAGCACCAGTGTTGCACTAACCTTTCACCCCAATTCGTGGTTGGTTTTCCCTTGATCCCCGGGAATCAGGTTTCACCGTCCACTTCCAATTCAGCCATTTAATGGTTTGTTAACTAAATTACGTTATCTTGGCTCTCAGCCTGTGTCATTTGACTCGTTTTGCTTAATAGTTATAATTGTAATGGGCTGGTGTGCCATTTTCATTGCGTTATTCGGACTCGTCGGGTCCTTCAGAGGCTGTAGGCCTCGTATCTTAGAGATTTATTGTAACAATTGCAGTTATGTAGTTTATACTAGAGGTGTACCATTGTTTGGTGATTATTGGTAGCCATGGTGTCGTACCATAGGTCTACGCAGTTTACGGTATTCGTTTGTATGATAATGGCAGTGGTATCTGCAGTGGTAATTATTTGCAGCACTTGCAGTGGCAAGTGCGTGGGGTAGACGAAATTATTGGTACATTGTTCAAATCAGCGCTTGCTGTTGCAAGCGCACCATGCAAGTAGAGTTGTCGGTTTCCGACTTATTTGTCTCACGGCTGCATTGGTTGTTTAAGTACTGTTAGAAAGGTTGTTCATGAATAAGCAGATATTTGGATTTGGGAAATTTTCCTGAAGACATTGTCATTACCTTATCCAAGTCTCCTCTTACGTTAGGCTCACCTTAGCATAAACGCTCGAAATTTGTTTCTCCAGATGTGTCGTCACGACAAGGTCCTAGCGTCACTGTATTGTGTGTACACAATTCTAGGATTGGAGTTTGAACACAACAGGGCGGTATACTTATAAAATTTTTCCACGTTTTTAAGATAGTTTCTTTTTACAGTTGGTGGTTAGAGGTCTCATTACGGGCGACGGTCTCGCGGAGTTCATGGTGCTCCCGGTCCGCTTGCCCCGATGTTCTTGGGTGATCCTTTCCACGACGTTGTAGTAGTGGTGCTCGCCTCTGGCAGTGCCTATTGATACAGTGCTTGGTCATCAATGGAGGTATGGCATTGAGGTCGTGTTGATGTCACAGGAGCAGGAATTATTATTCGCTGCGAGTGTGTCTAGACGGTCTCTCGGGCTTGGTAGCCCTCTTCCCTATATCCGGGGATTAGATTTCTCCATTGTATTATATTCATTGGGTTGTAGCGGGAGGGATACTGTGGTGTAGTTCGTACTAAACTTCCTCATGAAAGTGGACTGTCGCCAACGTACTCATGACGTTTGTGTTTCCTCCTGGCTGAGCTCCCAGCTGGTTCTTAACAGAGGTAATATTCCCGGGCCTTTATGCCCATGGCCAGCTTCCTGGCTCACGCCACCACTAGATGTCGGTATTACCGTCCGTCTTCTCAATAACGCACCATAATACAATCAACTCATTGGTGTGCCCCCAAGGGCTAGCACCTGCAGGCCAAAGGCTCTGCCAACACATAATTCCATTAAGACACAGGCGTTTCGTACCTCACAAACGTTTTCCCAAGTTTCCCAAATCCTAAGCTCACTGTCTTAACCTAGTATCTCGTCATCAGAGCGGTACTCCGCTCTGATACCACTTTTGTAACACCCCTCATAACAATTACGTAATAGTCGCTCACGTGAACAGGAATTAAAGGCGTCTCACAGCGGAAGTAATTACATTAATAGCACTCACATGGGTGTTACTTGCCACCACTCGCCCATGCGAGTGATGTAGCAGTACAACATCTTAACAAAATTAAACATAAGAATACAATCCGCAGTGACAACGAGATACCATCTACATTTCTATCTAGGTATCAAAAGCACAACTACTATGAGCATCTAAACATAATCCAAATCTCACAATGTCCTAACTACCCAATCCCGCACTTCGGCTTCAACGTGTTCAGCAACCTGCACAATAAGTGTAGTATCAGCGATAGACGCTGAGTATGCCGGATCTGGACCCTATTGGTCACTTGTCATTTTTAACCATCTTGATATTAGATTGATTTCATGCTTGTCATTTTACAGGTATAACAACTACTGTAACAGCATGCATGATTATATAATCATTCATCCAATCCAAACAGTCATATATGGATATACACATTACTGTCATACATCATACAATACAATGGCATTGAGAACTTATTCATCGTAAATTAACATCATCACATAGTATGAACTCATTCATCGTTTAACATCATCACATAGTATGAACTCATTCATCGTATATTAACGTCATCACATAGTATATCACTCGGCCCTCTGGGCCTTCACATATTGTTTGTTTAGGTTAGCACAGTCGGGCGTCAGTTAGGACAACCCGAAATATATTCACTTGGACAGTAGTCCCACGTACACAAAGGTGCTCACTGCCCTGATCATCCGAAGACTCTGGGACTTATTCACTTTGCCTTTGTAAAGGCGTCCATTTAGGTGGCCAAGGGCCTGGTGCCAACGGTAGCACACTCCGCCTGACGATCTATCTAGGCTCGATCAGGATTTAACTAGGGAAAACCCGATACGGGATATCCCAAGAGATCTCTACGCGCGACCAGCAGCCAGTGACTGTCTGGATTAAGGTACAACATCACATTCATTTACACTCCACTGTTAGCTTTGTTAGTTAGATAGTCAGTTACATTTTTGTTATGGAGTACATCACTTAATTTGTTGGCTGCCCTATGGGTCTTACGCATGCCTAGAATTATTCTAGGTAACATTCACGTTTGAGTCAAAGCTCTAGAGACCGACAATGTCGTGTCCCGTTCCTAAGTATTTTACTTAGGTTATAACTACGTACTTGTAATACTTAGCGTATTAAGTCAAGCAACAGTGGTCACAATCACACATTTCGCATATGTAGTTTTGTATAAGTCGATCTATAGTCGACGTAGTATTAGTCCCGTAGGACGTTCGTGCATAAATAAATAATGCAATGAACATAACTACACATCATACACATGCATCACATACATACACCACATACATACATTCACACAAGTTATTTATCAAACAAATCCGAGCCCGAGGAATTCCTCAGGACAACTCGGATCAAATCCCATTACATACCGTACACCGTTGTCTAGATTCGTGCAGTGCAGACCACTAGAGCTTTCGAGCGCGTACGTCGGAAATGCGATCTAGTAATACAAGGAACACTAAGCGTCAATCCACATGACAGCACAATTCGGTATTCCCGAACAATATTTGAAATGGGGGGGGTGGGGCCCCCAGACCTTAACATTTGTTACTAGTTAAAGTATCGTTGTTAATATTTGATAACTCCTTACGCGTTGTGTGAGTTAATTCTCAGTTTACATTAGAGCATGAAACGTTACGTTATACACTTATGATACTTCACTAGGGTTTACTTATCAAACCAAGGTCCTATACTAACCTTAGTATTTTATGTCGTTCTAACTATAGTGTATAACTTTATTTCTTGATACGTGTTTATCTTTGTATGTATGCGTTTAGCATAACAGTTTGAATAACTACATCTTTAGCCACATAATATTATTTGTGTTACGTTTGTTCTATAATGTTATACGGTACGATATTTTATGTGTCACTAGACTTTATTACATGTGGCTTGGCAACTTAGGAGCGTATCGAAAATAATATACACATGTGTCACATTTGAGCTCCTTTATTATATACTTTCATCTCTCACAGAACTACCACATAACTTATAATATATTGTAGATATTTATTTTATAAAATCGGAAACCTTGTGGTAAGATATGACCTAAGGTCTTTTCACACTTGTTTAATTATTGGTTACATATGTATATATGTACATCAAATTTCCTTTCACACCTCAAACTCACCATATTAATTATAGATTGAAGACCCAAGTTTGCATTACAACTGAACCACTCACTGTAACTTAATTGAACAGCAAGAAAACATGACATCAGAAATCTGAAGTTCATGCCTTCGTAGTATATCTTTTTTTTTGTATCTGTTTGGTAATTAAGTTGATTTCCAAATACCTAATGAATGTATCAGTCTAATCCATCCTCTTAGAAGTATTTTAGGTTCAAGATTAATTCTCTCCAACACTCACAAACAATCTGTTCTGCTCACTTACAGAAACAGTTCAGCTTCTGGAATAAACTGAAACATTGTTCATGTATCTTTTCTTCAAGCCCTTGCTCAGTCTTCTGATCGGTTTCCATATGCTTCACATATCAGTCTCACGAGTTAGTTTGGTTTTAAGCTCTTTTAATCACTCAATGCCATCCACTTATACTCCCTGCATCCTAGTTATACAGAGATGGCAAATTCTGAGACTGAAACCAAAACAGAAACTGGTTTCCTGGACTGTTGTTTATCCTTCCTGTTACTTTCTTTCTGTTTCTTTAATCTCATTGCTACTTTGTAGGGGTTGTCTACCCACTTGGTCAAGTGTGCTATCAAACATATATCTTTGACACAGACCCAATTTATCAAGGTTAACCACCCTGGAAGTCCTTCAGACAGAAGACATAAAGAACCTGAAATGAAATTGGCACTGCTGCAACTTATTCCTGTTGTTTTATTTTCTGTCACCTAAATCATTTCTTAACCTTCCCCCACTTACTTAACGATTCATTTATGTGTCTCAGTATAGTATTAAACTCTTAACAAACCATTGCAACCCTTTTATCTTCTGTAACAGAGTTATACAGAAACATGAAATTTTGAAGTTGAACTACAGTCAGGAACTAACACTTTCTCTTAGTTTGCTCTCTGCCTGTTTGCTAAACTTATTTGCAACCCTTCATAGCTGTTGTATCCACTCAGTTGACATCTTATCAGGCCTTTAAATTTAAGAACAACCCAAAACAGCTTGTTACAGATGTAGAAATAATTAACCACTGAACTGGAAAGGAAACTGAAGCTGGATAAAACTGAAATCTGAAACTGGTGTTTCTCTACTTTTCTGTTTCTCTTATAGTTCACTCATTTAACTCCCTTTTCCTCCGAATTAGTTACCCAATCAGCTAACGGTCTACTCTGACTTTACCTCACAACAATTCCTCAATCATTCAGGACATTTCTCAGAAAACTCTCCACTCAGAAGCTGGGCTATTCTGTTACCGAAAACAGACATGTAAAGTTGACTGATTCCCTTGTCTCGTGTCCCCTGGTTCCTGAACTTTTTCCCCAGCTCATCACTCTTAATGTAATGTGTTATAGAGTTCTTAGGATACTCAGCTTATCAATTTAGCATCTACAAAGCTTCTGGAAACCAATTACACAGAAGTGAAAATTTCAGGTTTTTGAGTTCCTTCTTACACCAGTTTTTTTCCTTCTTCTTCTGATCTCAGCCCCAAGGTATTAGTTGGTTCTCATCATTATCTTGATGTTTAGGGGTTCCTAGGTTTACAGATGAATTAGGACAACACTGTCGGTGTTACTGAAATCTGGATTCCTAAAACAGAAACTAGCCTAGGTTGTTACAGAAGAAGAAACAGGAATGTGAAACTGGTGGATTCTCTCTGCAACGTGCCACCTGATTCCTTAATTTTTCCAGTTTATTTACTCTCAGTTAGGAGTTTCAATACAGTTTATACTTCCCCCAATTTAAGATACTGAGTTAGAGTTACTAAGGCTACCTACACCACAGAAACAGAAAATCTGAAACTGATATACAAACAGACAAACAGGAATTATTATCTGTCTTCCTTTCTGTTACATTTCTTTCTCATGGTGCCCTTCCTGTTCTTAATCTACCCTAACTCTAATTCTTTCTAAATTTCCTTGAATGCTTAGTTGATGTTTATTCGAGGTGTTTAACCCATCTCAGGTCAGAACTACTTGGGTAACATTCCTGAAAAACAAAATCCATACTCTGAAACTAGGATAAATCGAGCCAGGGACCTGACAGGCTCTTTTCTGTCTGGTTTACCAGTTTGTTCTTTTTTTTTTTTTTTCTAGCCCAAACCATCTGTCTACTTAGCTGTAAGGTTTAACACTTTGTTTGTTTTAAGACAACCCAAGGCAACCAAGAATGCCCCACTGGACATGTCTGTACAGAACACCCAGGGACCCAAAACTGATATGCAACTTTTGCATTTTCTCCTAGCTAATCTAGCTCCTGTTTCTTCTGTTGGTTGAGTTATTCAGTTACATGTTTTAACTCAGTTTTAACTCCAAAACCCCAAGGCAAATCTGTTAAAACTTCTGAAATGCTTTAATACCGAAGTGGAAGGAAGCTTGAGGAATAAATTGAAACACTGAAAATCTGATAGACTGAGGAACTATTACAGGTTTCTCTTTTGCTATTTTATTCTGTCTTTTCCGTTTCATTAATGGATCTGGTTCCTACTAACTAAGTATATCATCAAATCTAAATCGTGAACAGTCCCAAAACCAAACCCTTAAGCAACCTGACTACGTTTCTGAAACATTTTATACAGAACCCAAAAGGAAACTGAAACTGCTGTCATGCATTGATGCAAGCTCTCTCTCCTGTTGTTTGTTTCTGTGATCTAACTCCTTTCCTTAGTTTTCCCTAGCGTGCTTATGACTTAGCTAGGTTAGTAGTGTACCAGCTGTATTTAAGTTCATAAATAATCTACAAAAGAAGCAACCTTTACTGCATTCAAAATACTCAATAGTTGAACTTGACCGTTTGGTCTTGTTTTCTGGTAATAGTTTCAGGTTAGAGTTAGCTCACCAGTTGAGTGTCTCAACCGTTCCTCTTTGACTAATCCTTTGGTGCCAATGCGACTTCAACTTCTTGGTCACTCGAGCGCAGCTGAGGAAATTTTCTCTCGAGTGAGCAGGCCGGTTAACACAGGTAACAAATCATGAGTAAACTGCTAGGAGATCTACCTGGTTGTGTTTCTTATTGTTGAAACAGAATTGAGTTGTCATGCATGGGATCTTGGTACACTCTTCATGAGTTACAATTCCTGGCGGAGTCAAGCAGCGCCTGAAGAGGAAATGAGTTAAGCAACTGGAGAATCTCGGACAGGAGGACAGAAGAATGAAAGAGTTATTCAACCAGAATTTCCTGGTTTCATGGTCTTACCCTTAGAAGTTCCTTTTTTTTTTGCAGAGGACTTGTTCCATTCCAGGATCTCTAGATATCATACTTGATGGTCTTCTGGACTGATCTGTTCCGGATTTTCAGGAGCCTGAACAGCACCCATTCAGAGATGTAAAAGAGTTAAAGACCTTGAGTCAGGAATCAAGAGGTACAGGTTTCATGAGTGACATCGTTTCAGGCTTACCAAGAGAGAAACAAACTGATAGAGCAAGGTGAACAGACAAACATGGAGGGAAATGGCATTACCGTTTTGTGAAAAGAAAATCAGGGGAGCATGGGGAGATTTCCTGCGTTTTCCTCCTGACCGTGCTGTTTCAAATTTCCTGGATTGCAGCACCCATCACCGGGCAAGCATCAAGAAGAATTAGAAGCTGGAGTAGAAGCTTTCGGACTCAGAAGTACGAGGATGGAGAAGAGAAGTTGATTACCCATTCACCTAGCTGTTCTGTGTCAACTAACTCCAGAATTTTTCCAGAATCTTGCGCCAGTGGACAGTGGGTATCAACGAGCTTCTGGGCATGCCAAGACCGAGTTGCATGTAGAGGGAATTGAGAAGGTTGAGTTTCTTTAATAGGCAGTGCCCATACTGGTGGAACAGAGGGTGTCGGGTATTACTTCCGAGACATGCATCAGCATGGGGGAAGAACAGCACACTGTTGAGTAATTCTTTACTTGTTCTGTTCGGTAGTTGAAATTGGAGTTTAGGGACAGTTCGGTAGTAGAGTAGTAGTTCAGTGTGGAATAAGTGGGTAGCTTTGCTACTTGATATAATTCGTGAGTGTACAATACTGAATTCGACAGCGGCTCAATCGGTTAAGGTTTCGGGATTGTTACGAAGGGTCTCGGGTTCAAATCCTGGCTAGAGCATAGTTGCTCTTTTATTTTATTTTTCCAGCCTTGTTATGCCTATTTCTTGCATATAAGTGACTTGTATTAACATGTCACGTTAGTAGTTATATGTACATATATATATACTACTATTTCGTTATGTCACGTTTTTAACTATACCCATATACGGGTACAACCATTTTATTTGTCGTGTTTTAGTTATATGATTTCGGTTGCAAGTACCCATGCGACTATATCATCATGTCGCATTACTAGTTATGTGTACAACGTTATAATAGGGTAACGTTATACATACGTGCATACATACGTATGTATATAAGTGCGTGACCGTATTACTATTTAACCGTTCGTTCATACCTTAATGTAGTAAATTATATATTTAAATCATGTTTAATTAAGTAGGGGTATTTCAGTTATTGGGTGAGTTCTTGGAAGGTATTGGAGCTATCCTAGTGAAGTACCTAAATCGTGGTGAAATGTTATGGCAAGAAGGAGCCAGGTAGTTCTTGTGTACAACAATTCTTTCCTTAAGTGTCAATTCTGGCGACAGTTTCTGTTTTAGTTTGTTTCGGCAGTTTATGCTGTAAATCTCTTCTAACTCTTTTCATGGTTCGAAAGTAGAATTATTTGTGGTAATTTTGACATATGGCAGTGCCGAAGAAGGTCTGGGAATCTGGGTGAACAACCCTTGTTAATTCGGTGTTAAATCTGGTGAAATTTGTGTTTTGACTTGGAGCTAATTGTGTGAATGATTTTCGTGAGTAAACTCTGTGGTTTTTGTGCTATAAATGATGTAGTTATAACTCTTTAATACTTCAGTTCGTGGGTGAGTTCACAAGTTGAGTTTTGAAAAGGTGAGATAAAAGCTAAAAACATGCTTTAAGACCTTTCTGGTTTCTATTAAAATTATGAGGATGTTTACGGTGGTATCATGCCTTGATTTCGTGGCTATTTACTCATAAGATGATGATATTATATTGGTATAAAGGTAGGTTGAAGTTACACAGAGGTAAGACCTTAAATATGGATTTGTTTTAAAGTTATCTTAAAGGTGATTTATAAGTGCTTTAACTTGGTTAATGTTTATTTAATAGTGGTTATATGCTTTGATCTTCTTGGTATGTTGTTTGGATGTTTGAATATGTCTAAGTACATGGTTGGACATCCTAAGCACTTGGTATTGACAATGGAAGTTGGTATTACAAGTTGATGAGCCCTCGGATGCCAGACACTGATTTTTCCCCAGTACGAATGTATTGTGGGTAAGCCATCATGATCTACTCTACTCTATAGGATGATGATCTATAGGGGGTGTGAACACTTAAGGACATGGGGTGAGGTAAAAGTGGAAGAGGTCGGACTCTATAAATCCGGGCGTATGGGCATTGAGTAAAGTGGAAGAGTTCAGACTCTGTAAATCCGGGCATACGGCCATTGGTTTTCTTGGATGTTGTACTTGTGGTGGAACTTGGTATTTGTTATGGAACTTGCTGGATCTTGCTATGATTATGCTATGTTTATATTTGTATTGCTATGGTATTGTATACTTGGAGTTTTACAAATATAAAATGTATTTTACATATTGTGGCAAGAATTACTCAGCTTTGCTTTGCCTTTATGCCCTGTGGTCTTTTCTCTGTGATTGTATGAATGACCACAGGAACAGGTTAAGAAGTTACATGAGAAAGTGAAGCTAAATGGGACTAGAGACTGAAGTTAGAAGGTGATGTAGAATTTCTATAAATTCAGTTGTAATAGGTTTAAACTATTTGTGTAACTAGTAATGAGATTTAAAAGAAAATGATAGTTTATGGATGTATAAGTTGTTAAAGTTTATGGTTGGGTTTTTGAAAATATATATAAGAGTTTAAAAGTTTCAACTTAGTTTGGTATAGTGGTGGTAATAAGCCTTAACATCCACAGTGAGTGTGGGTGTAGAGGTAGCACTCCGACTAGCTTTGTAAGTCTTCCGCTGTGAGAATAGAAATAAAAGAAAAAAAATTAGAGCTGGAAAGTGGGGTGTTACTGTTTGGTATCAGAGCAATAGGTTATAGATCGGGGAAATGATAGGTGACTATTGTCTGAATGTTTTTTTTGTGAATGTTTGACTGAATGTTTGAATACTTGATTGTTTATGATTTTATGACTAAGATATATGTGTGTAGAATGGTGACCACACAGGAAGGGAGGCCAAAAGGGGCCAGCTTGAAACCCTAAAGGATTTAGCACTTAGCATGAGTAGAAATCAGAGTAACGCATCGGAAGCGTGGTGTGGAGAAGCCACTTGTGAATTAAAGAGTGAAATGAGGGAACAAACACCCACATCTTTTGGTTGAGGTTAGTTATTAAGTTTCAGGAGAAACTTTCTTTTAAGGAGGGGAGAGCCTAAAATAAAACTGAAATAGTAATTAGACATAACTGAAATTAATTGTTTGATGATTTCTTGGTAATATGTGCTTTGGTATGTATGAAATCTTGGAAACATGTTTTAGGTTAAGTTATTTAGAATCATTATTATATGTGATAATGTTATTTATGGCATAAGTGAAATTTTTGCACTGGTGGCTAAAGTGTTTTGTGGTATTACTGAGTCTTGTGGTAAGCTTAAGCTTCGGTGACGAAGCCTTGTGTAAGGAGTGGAGGATGAAATACCCCAAATATGAGGGAACCCTAAAGTCCCGGAAATGCTAAAAACCCTAAGTCCCAGAAACGATCTTGGAAACCATAGTAACCAGAGATGGAAAACCTTGGAAACCACAGTAGACCCGGTAAAACCCTAGTAGCCGGAAATGCTCCCATAGTTAGTTTTACTTCATCATTATTACTTTTCTCCTTGAGATACACCAAAAACAACTTGTTAAGCACGAGGTGGTGACCTAGTTGAAGTAAGCACGAGGTGGTGACCTAGTTGAGGTAAGCACGAGGTGGCAACCTACTTGGAGGTCAGCATGTGTTTGAGGTGCTTAGTTGTTTTTTTTTCATATAATCAACTTCTGCTTGGACATTTAAACATTAGAATATCTAGAATCATTAATAGGTGTCACATGATCATTGGTGTAAAAATTTAAGGAAACCCCCTCAGGAAGGAAACCCTCTAAGGAAGGAAACCCTCTCATGAAGGATACCCCTTTAGGAAGGAAACCCACTCAGGAAGGAAACCCTCTTAGGAAGGAAACCCACTCATCAAGAAACATATGTGTGAAAATTTAGGAAACCATCTCATGAAGAAACGTATTAGGTTTCCCTCACATGAAGAAACGTGTCTTATGCAATTACACATATAAGTGGCGTCAATAATAAGGCCTTAGCTAGATTTATCTTGACCTTTCTTCAATGAAGTAACCTTAGACCACCTAGCTAAACACAGCCTTAGGGAAGGCGTCCTAATCATGCCAAACATGGCCTTAGATGGTTGGCCACATTAATGCACATTTAATTCTAATAAATGCTTGTTTCAGCCCATCATTGCTGCCGCCTCCATCCTATAAATACTAGCCACAAAATACTTTAAATATTCAGCCAAAGTGTTAGCCAATAGGAGAAGAGATGGTGCCATGAGAGGTGTCACCTTAAGAAAGCTTTCCTTTTAGCTTAAGTAACCTTTTCCTGGACTATATAGAGCACCCACGACCTGTAATTCTCCTCTCACACCAATATACTTCC
Organism: Limonium bicolor; assembly: GCA_023374045.1. Lineage (NCBI taxonomy): Eukaryota > Viridiplantae > Streptophyta > Magnoliopsida > Caryophyllales > Plumbaginaceae > Limonium > Limonium bicolor. The sequence goes on along the minus strand of CM041779.1, from coordinate 144,598,215 downwards.
CTAAACATCTTCTAACACAAAGAAACTCGAGCTAAGAGGTAGAGCAAGCCAGCCAGCCAAGAGCTCCAAAACCGACGCCAAGGAGGTGCTGAAACCGAGTAGAAGTGAGGGATTTTCAAGGTGTTCTTGGGCAAGTTCTTGGAAGGTATTGGAGTTCCCTTTTAGCCTAGTGAAGTACCTAAATCGTGACAAAATGTTATGGCAAGAAGGAGCCAGGTAGTTCTTGTGTACAACAATTCTTTCCTTAAGTGTCAATTCTGGCGACAGTTTCTGTTTCGGTTTGTTTCGACAGTTTATGCAGTGAATATCTTCTAACTATTTTCATGGTTCGAAAGTAGACTTCTTTGTGGTGATTTTTACATATGGTAGTACCGAATAATGTCTGGGAATCTGGGTGAACAACCCTTGTTAATTCGGTGTTAATTCTGGTAAAATTTGTGCTTTTTGGTTCTAATTGTGTGAATGATTTTCGTAGTAAAATCTGTGGTTTTTGTGCTGGAAATTATGAATACTTATCACTCTTAATATTTCAGTTCGTGGATGAGTTCACAAGTTGAGTTTTGATGAGTTAAAGGTGAGATAAAAGCTAAAAACATGCTTTAAGACCTTTCTGCTTTCTATTAAAATTATGAGGATGTTTACGGTGGTATCTTGCCTTGATTTCATGGCTATTTACTCATACGATGCTATTGTATTGGTATAAAGGTAGGTCGAAGTTACACAGAGGTAAGACCTTAAATATGGATTTGTTTTAAAGGTATCTTAAAGGTTAATTATAAGTGCTTTAACATGGTTATTGTTTATTTAATTGTGGTTATATGCTTTGATCTTCTTGGTATGTTATGTGGATGTTTTAATATGGCTAAGGACGTGGTTAGACATCCTAAGCACTTGGTAATGACTATGGAACTTGGTATTACAAGTTAATGAGCCCTCGGAGGCCAGCCACTAATTTTCCCCACTACCAATGTATTGTAGGTAAGATATCATGATCTACTTTATAGGCTGATGATCTATATGGGGTGTGCGCACTTAAGGACATGGGGTGAGGTAGAAGTAGAAGAGGTCGGACTCTATAAATTCGGGCATATGGCCATTGGATTTCTTGGATGTTGTACGTGTGGTGGAACTTGGTATTTGTCATGGAACTTGCTGGATCTTGCTACCTTTATATCTGTGTTGCTATGGTATTGTATACTTGGAGTTTTACAAAGATAAAATGTATTTTACATGTTGTGGCAAGAATTACTCAACTTTGCTGATTTTAGCTTAATGCCCTGTGGTCTTTTCTCTGTGATTGTATGACTGACCACAGGAACAGGTTAAGAAGTTACAGAGAGAGTGGAGCTAAAGGGGACTACAGACTGAAGTTAGAAGGCGATGTAGCATTTCCTATAAATTCAGTTGTAATAGATTTAAACTCCTTGTGTAACTAGTAATGAGATTTGAAAGAAAATGATAGTTTATGGATGTATAAGTTGTTAAAGTTTATGGTTGGATTTTGAAAATATATAAGAGTTTAAAAGTTTCAACTTAGTTTGGTATAGTGGTGGTAAATGGTAATAAGTCTTAGCATCCACAGTGAGTATGGGTGTGGCGGTAGCACCCCGACTAGCTTTGTAAGTCTTCCGTTGTGAGAAATAGAAATAAAAGAAAAAAAATTAGAGCTGGAAAGAGGGGTTTTACATATACAAAAAAGCAAATCCTAAACACTTAGTTACCTTCTGCTTATCACTTAGCACAATCAGACCTTGACCTTCCCTTAACTCCAAATCTGTAATGACATGTTGTAGAAACCATGTCCATGTATCTTTTGTTTCTCTCGACACCACAACCATGCAGCTGGATACATTTGGTTGTTACCATCCATACCCACGGCTGAAAGGATTTTCCCTTCCAAAAATCCTTGTAACATTCAAGAAAAATCATATGTGATCAAATAACATTTACAACAAAAACTAGTTGAGAAAGTGTGTTTTACAAATTGTGTTTCATCCTTGCGTCACCTTTAGAAAGCAACCATCAAAACCTATGACTGGTATGCAACCATGCTTCCATCCTTGCTTCAAGGCATGAAAGTAAATGTAGATGCTTTGAAATGCATTACTTCCTTCTTTCAAGATGAGATAAACCGAGTTATTTTCATTAGCTCTCGTGATCTCCCGGTATAATCCCAAAGCAGTTTGAAATGATCTCTAAAATCCCCTCTAACTTGTACTTGCATGCTCTTAATGCATTATTGCAAGTATCGAGTGAAACATATAACCTCAGCTCAGCCCATATAGTCCTTCTAAACTCTCTCACATGCCAACTTGGAGTCAATTTGACTCTTTCCTCATAGTGCTTTGCAAGCCACTTAGCACTTAACCTTTGATTCTTATGCATGGCACATTTACATATATGCTCAGGCCCTAAGCTAATTATTTGGAAGCTCTTTTTCTTTTGCATCCATGAAGCTGAAATAAACCATTGACATGGTCTATTTTCCGCACTCAGTCCATCACATTAGCTTACAATGTTTGAAAGCATTTTTGGTATACCTGAGATCGTAACCATTCGTGATAGCATAATCATCAATTGTATTCTTAAATTCATGATTGTCCTTAAATTGCATACCAATCTCTACTTGAATTTGATCCGCTCTAGCCTTGTTGTTGAAAACTGGAAGACTGGTTCAACAATAGCTGATCTTCCCTCTATGTCAGCAACAAGTTCTTCTTCTGAGTTGTATTGAGGTGGGCTCGGTGGGTATTCTTCATTCCAGTACTCCTCTTCTGAATCTATGGCCTCATGTCCTTTATATCCAATAGCTTTGCTTTCCAATATCCGAACCCTTCTAACATTTTGTCTTACTTCCTGAAGCTTTTCATCATCGGTGCTAAAACCGTCATCACTCAAAATTTCATTATCTCCCTCCTTGATTAAAACATTATTTTCCTTTCCATCGATTTGTGAACCACTACAAATAAAACATAACAACCGTATCAATCACAAAATAAGATATTCTCAAGTTTTGAATCATATCAGCTCATGTTAACTTCAACAATAACAATGGTCTATTATGTGATGCAAGAATATCGTCGCGAGAGAAATACCAATTATTAGGCAGTGTAGAAATAGCATCATATCTATTTGTATCATTTTGTGACCTAAAAATAGTTATTTCTTCTTCATGTAATCCATTCAGCCATGAAGTAACTAACTGTTCATCTTCATTAATAAAGCTGGTAACTTGTGTTCTTTGTTGGCACAAAAAAATTACAGATTAAAATTTTCTCATCAGTGGTGACTTGTCCGGTGTCTACAACCTATGTTGCACCAGATGTGGAAACGGCATATATCAAAAATATATGGAAACATGGAAACCATAAAGAACATATAAATATTCTTTTAGAGAAAAGCTAGTTTTTTTGTAAATTACACTATGAAAATTAGTAATTATTTTAGTAAATTGAATCATGAAGATGTAATTACTAGATTAAATACCTTTACTGTAAAGAAAAACGAACAAGGATGAGTAAATACCTGCAAGTTGTAATTACTATATTGAATACCTTCGTTCCTCGTCCGCTCGATTTCACCAATTTTTCAAAACTGCAGAGGAGACAAGGAAACAGATTGAAAACCAAAATCATATCAGAAAGCAATTTGAAAACACATCTAGGAGGACGGTATATGGCAATATCTATGGACAGGAGAGCATCCAACAGATTTCTGGATTTCACCAAGTTGGACAAATGTAGAAGAAATTGAGAATAGCATACTGAAATCGCTTCGCTGTTTTGATTCACGCACAATTCCCTATTCTGCAAGTGTTCTTTTTGTTTTGTACAAGAGAACAGTAAGTAGTTACCGCAACTTTTCTACTTCCATTTTTATTTTATTTTTTATTTTTCTAAGTTCAAATAATTAGTGAATAATGATTATTAAAGATAACTTTGACATGAAAATTAACAGCCAATTAATGGGTTTCCTTATTATCTCTAAACTTAAAACATTTGTGCCTTAATCCGGACAAAAAAAAGAAGGTTTGTTCCTTAGTCCGGACAAAAATAAAATGTTGTTTCCTTTTTAACCCAGTTTGTCACATGATGTAGGTGATTGTCTCGTGGTTGCCCATTCTTTTGTAAAGTTGAACCTCATAACTGATGTCAGTTGCCAGCTGCTAGATTAGAAAAAAAGAAAAAAAAAGGTACGAGAAAAGGTAAAAAAAATGATATGACAACATACAGAGAGAAAAAAGTAAATTGATCAAATAAACTTATTTCCATAATCGCGTAAAAGAATGGGGCCTAAAAGCATGATTATATTGGGAGTAGATTCAAATCATACTCCCTTCGTCCCACATTGGTCGTCATGTTTGCTTTTTGACACGTTTTTCATTTAGTATTTACACATATAAGATAAAATAATTTTACACCTAGTTCTACGATATATAGTTTTATCACGTAAGGAATTAATTACAAAACTTAGATTTGTAAAATTATACTGCCTTATATTTTAAATAATGAAGTCAAATGACATGCTCAAATAATAAGAATGACGGTCAAGAAAGAACGGAAATAATAATTTCTTTAAAAAAAATTGTGAGACGCAAGAAGGTTGCTTATTTTATTCTATTACATTTTACGGGCATTTGCATACTTGGTCATTTGTGTCAGTTGGTTTGGGTTAGGTTCAGATCTTTCAGGGTCAGGTGCAGAAACATAGCCAGGTGAAGTTGTCTAATGGCGCCTATAAATAGAATATAAATCACAACGTTTGGAGTGTAGCCTATTGTAGTCGGTAGACACATCTCGTGTCCGCCTTGCCCTAGGTTTTCTTTTCTTTTCCGTTTTACAATCAATCCCAGTCGAGAAGCATGGAAATTCCGTCGGGGAAGACAAGCACGATTATTGAGAAATTTGAGGAAGCGCGCCAAGTAGCCAAGAAAGCTCACAATTCAGGCGAATTTCGGGAGACTGAAGAGTCGAATCAACAGATTATAGTTGGTGATGCTGTCATGACATTCAAAGAAGCAATTGCTGGGGATGGCGCAGAGGCTAGATCCCAGGAGGTTGAAGATTTGTATGATGGTATCTCTGATGATGATGCGGATGAGATGGACGAGGAAGATCCCAAATGTCCGTCAATCTGCCTAACTAAGGAACAAAAGTTCAAATACAGGCTTCCCTGGAGAAACGCGCTTATTGTGAAGCTTCTGGGTAAATCCCTTCCAATGCATATTCTTTTAGATAGACTCAGAGCTAGATGGAATCTCCAAGGAGAGTTTTTCATGGACGGCCTCTCGAATGGTTTTTTCAAGGTCACGTTCAATAATCAAGAAGACCTTAATTTTGTCTTGACGGAAGGCCCATGGCCTGTTATGGATCATTATCTGTCGATAAGGAGGTGGCGACCAAATTTCAACCCCAACACTGAGGCTTCATCTTCTTTGGAAGTATTGGTTAGATTTTCAGACTTACCTAATGAATACTACAACGAAGAGTTTCTATCTTTGGTTGAGGCGAAAGTTGGAAAGGTAAAGAAAATTGATCTCTCACCTTCTCTGTTCGGGAAGTCTCGGCTTGCTAGGGTTGCAATAGAAGTTGATCTCACGAAGCCTCTGTTGGCGAAGTATAAATTCCGGCGTCATATCATGAAGGTGGAGTATGAGGGACTGCATATGGTTTGCTTCAAATGCGGCTGCTATGGTCACAAGAATGAGTCGTGCCCGTTTCAGGAAGGGGATGGGCAAGTTTGTCAAGAGGAGGGTGTTAAATTGGTCAGAGAAAATAATGTGTCTCAGGTCAACCATATTGTCAAGGAATATGGTGATTGGATGGTTCCCAAGAAAAGGAACTTATCTCGGAAGTTCCAAAAACCGGTCCCAAATAAAGAGAATCCAAAGAAACGTGACGTTTTTACAAAACCTAGTTTCAAGGTGCTTGAGTTAGAGGATGAGACACAATCTGGTGTCAAGGCGAAGCCGTCGAAAGAGAAGCGGGACTTTTTGGGACCGCAAGAGGCGATTCGTATCGAGGAATCCCAGAAGCTAGCTCACGCCCCTAATCAAACAAGCGGTGGTAATCAGCCGCCTAGTTCGAATTCCAGAGCTTTAGTTGATGGGGGGAGCAGATCTAAGACAAGACTCAAGTCGGGTTTAGGCCAATCTTCGACTTCAGCCCCCATGGAGATTAATAAAAAAGGTAATGATTTACCATTAGGGGAAGAGGATTCAGAAGTTTTGCCGCATATCGATGGAAGTGGCAACTTGGGGCCGGATCCCGCATCAACCCTAAGCCAGAATCGGGTTTCAGTTCAGAAGGCGGCTTCTCGACGCAATAAAGGTCCACGGTTGAGTGGTGATGGTACGTGACCCCTTCCTTTTTTTATTTATCTTATGTTGAACAATTTTATTTTGTGGAATGTTAGGGGTGCGCTAAAGGCTAATTTCCATAGAGCTATGAGAGAGTTGATTAGAACTCATAACCCGAGTTTGTTTGTTATTGTGGAACCTCGAATCAGTGGTAATGTTACAGATGCTGTGTGTGGAAAATTAGGGTTTGATAATGTTTTCCGTGTTGATGCTTCTGGTTTTAGTGGTGGGATTTGGGTTCTCTGGAAGAATCACATTAGTGTTAGGATTTTAGGGAGTGATGCTCAATTTGTTCACTATGAGATTAGGGAGGGTAGTATTTCTTTTCTGTTTACTGCGGTCTATGGTAGACCTGTTGCTAGCATTAGAGATCATCTTTGGTTAGCCCTGAATAATATCCAGCCTAGGGATGACATTGCATGGTTAGTTGGTGGCAATTTCAACGCTACTCTTTTCCCTTCTGACAGAAACCGTTCTAATCGGAAAAATTTTGGAATTGATAGGAAGTTTTCTAGTTGGTTTCATGGGAGGGGCCTTCTTGATATTCATGTAGTAGGAAATCAATTCTCTTGGTCTAATGGTAAAGCCTGCACCAAACTAAATAGGGTTGTGAGCACGGTTGAATTGAATAAACTGTTTCCTGAAGCTTATGTTGATATCCTCCCTAGATTTGCTTCTGACCATAGCCATCTTTGTTTGTTTTTCGCCCTAAACCTTATACTGGTTCCAATCAGAGACTGTTTAAATACTTGGCAGCTTGGGATTCTCATCCTGAGTTTTATAAAACTGTTATGGCTAACTATTGTGAATTCTGATTTGAGTGAGTCTATCAATCTTCTTAGTTGTCATTTAAGTAACTGGAACATGGAGGTGTTTGGCCATATTACATTGAATAAAAAGAGGCTCATGGCTAGGATCAAGGGTATTCAGTGTGCTATTGACTCTGGTAGAGGGAACCACCTGGTTGGTCTTGAAATTAAATTGACTAAGGAGCTTGATTTGTGGTTGCAGAGGGATAAGACTCTATGGAAACAGAAGTCTAGGGACCAATGGGTGCGTCTGGGTGATAGAAATACCAAGTACTTTCATACTAGAACCAAGCTTAGAAGAAACCATAATAGAATTTCTAAACTCTTGAATTCTGATGGTGAATGGATTTCTAATGAGTCTAGTCTCAAGCAATTGTTGGTCTCTTATTTTGTGGATCTTTTCAGTGCGGAGCAGAACCTAGTCAGGGTTAATTTAGGCAATGATTTTAGTCCCCTTGATCTGGAGAGCTTTAACAATTTAGCTAGACAAGTCGATAGTGATGAAGTCAAAAGAGCTGTTAGTAGCATGAGTGCTTTTAAAGCACCTGGTAAAGACGGGTTCCCAGTTGCTTTCTATAAGAGATTTTGGAGTTTAGTTGAACCTAGTGTGTTGGGGTTTATCAGAGAGAGTTTTAGAACCCATCAGATTGACCCTAAGATTAACCAAACTATTATCACCCTTATTCCTAAGGTGGACCACCCCACTACTGTAAATCAATTTAGGCCCATATCTCTCTGCCAGGTGCAATATAAGATTCTCACAAAAGTTATCTCTAAAAGGTTAAAGCCTTTTATGTCTCAATGGATTTCAGATAGTCAAAGTAGCTTTGTTCCTGGAAGGAACATTTTTGAAAACATTATTTTGGTTCAGGAAGTCTTACATTTCATGCAAAATACCAAAGCTGTGGATGGATGTTTAGCCATGAAAATAGACCTAGCCAAAGCATATGATAGATTATCTTGGTCTTTCATTAATGAAACTCTTTTATTTGTTGGTATCCCTGATAGTTTAAGACTGCTAATTATGAACTGTATATCCTCAGTCACTTTCCAGATTTCATGGTTTGGTTCCCTTTCCGAGTCCTTTTCTGCGGGGAAGGGAATTAGGCAAGGGGACCCCTTGTCCCCCTATATTTTTGTCTTATGTATGGAGCGGCTGTCTCAAGTCATCTGTAATAGTGTCCATAGGAAGGAATGGAAACCTGTTACACTGGGGAAAAAGGGGATTGCCATCTCACATTGCTTCTTTGCGGACGACTTAGTCCTGTTTGGAAGAGCTACTCCCAATCAAGTTAGGATAATGTGTGCCTGTTTAAATGATTTTTGCAGGGCCTCCGGGCAAGCTTAAGTTTAGAAAAATCTTAAATCTTGCTTTCCAAGAACCTTAGTCCTGAAAGGGCTAGAATTTTGGGTATGGAATCAGGTATGCCAATCACTAAAAAGTTTGGAAAGTATCTAGGAGTCTTTCTCAAGCAGGATAAAAATAGTGATTTGAACCATGACGAATTACTTTCTAAAATTAGGAAAAGACTAGCTGGTTGGAAGTGTAATAGTCTTTCCATGGCTGGAAGACTTTGCTCAGTTAAAAGCTGTTTATTTTCCATTCCAAGTTATACAATGCAATGTCAACTGATCCCAAACAGAATCTGTGAGAAAATAGATAAGTTATGTCGGGACTTCTAGTGGGGTCATTATGAGGATAATAGAAGACTGCATGATGTTGGATGGGATACCATCTGTAAATCAAAATCTGATGGGGGATTAGGAATCAGGAAAGCCAAGCTCATGAACTACGCTTGTTTTGGCAAAAATATCTGGAATCTAGTCAGTAAGGGTCATAGCTTCTGTAAAGAGGTTCTCCTCAGGAAGTATCCTAATCCTAAGTCTAGTAGAGGTTCGGTCAATTGGAAAAATATACAAAGCTGTGCAAATCTGGTGCAGGGTGGTCTCGGTTGGTCTGTGAGTAATGGTTAACTTATTAAATTATGGCTTGACTCCTGGGTTGATAACAAGAATCTTCTGGATCGTGCTATTTGTGATGTTCCTAACCAGCTTTTGCAGATGTCTGTTGCTGATTACTGGTCTGATGATACAGGGTGGTTGTGGGACAAGTTTGATAAGTATCTTTCTACCGATCTTTTAAACTCCATTAATGGCTTTTCTGTTTTTTCTGACTATGAGAATTATTATATTCATTGGAGTTTAGAAAACAATGGCAGCTATAGTGTAAGTTCAGCTTATTGTTTTTTGTCAAAGCAGAACTTGAACTGTAGTGCGTCCAAATCGGGAAATAACAGTGCAAGTATCTTTAGCTGTATTTGGCGTTTGCAGATTCAGGAGAGAATCAAGTTATTCTTGTGGAAAGTATGCCATAACAAACTCATGACCAACTCAAGAAGAGTTAAGATGGGTTTGACCTGGGATGCTTCGTGTCATTATTGTGGGGAGCATGAATCGGTTTTACATATTCTTCGTGACTGTCACATTGCGAAGAGGATATGGGACATGATTCTCCCTCAAGCTAGTTGTTCTTCCTTTTATGGTAAGGATTTGATGTCCTGGTTATCAGACAATATAATTCGGTCAGGTAGTTTCCTTATGAAGGGGAGTAACTCTGTTATTTTCTCTACAGTCTGCTACACTCTTTGGATTTGGAGGAACATAAATTTTTTTCAGAATTTGAATGATATTTTCATCCCTTTTAGACAGGTTGTTCTTGCTGTCTCCCAACAGACCAAAATAAGGCGAGTGGAGGATTCGGTCTTCCCGGTGCAGTCACAGGTTATTGGCAATAATCGGCCCCAGAGGAGGAGGTGTTGGACCCCCCCTGAGGAAGGTCATTTTAAAATCAATATTGATGGAGCTTTTAATTTGGCTGCAGGTAATGGTGCGGCTGGGGGGATCGTTAGAGACCATAAGGGTAGATGGGTTGCTGGCTTCATCAAGTCTTTTGGAAGAAGAAGCATCCTGCACTCTGAAGCCTTGGCCCTACAGACAGCAATTAAATTCGCAAAGGAGAAGAAGTTGGAGCATGTTACCATCTGCTCAGATTCATCATTGCTGGTTGATTATTTCCACAGTTACCCTGATCACCTGTCGATCCGTCCTATTATTATGGAGTGTCATAATATGTTGTACCCTGATTGGGATCTGAAAGTTGTGTTTAATTCTAGACTTTCAAATAGAATAGCAGATAGTTTAGCAAAGCTTGGGATTCACAGATCCCAGGGTATGTACGAGCTGCTGTCTCCTCCTTCCTACATTTTTCATATGCTGGAAGATGAACAATGTCCTTAATTCTGAAATAATATGAGGCCCGCCCTCCCTTTTTCTGACCAAAAAAAGAAAGTGATAATGCAAGCAATGGAAGTAGGTCAACTTGGTTCAACCCTGTATACATCTGGTCTCAAGTTTCACTTTAAGATTCTAACTTACTAAACTGAACTAGGTAACTCAAATCAATATAAGTGAATAGGCAGGAATGAGCATGATCAATAGAAAAACAACAGACTTATTGGACAAATCCCTTAGCAACTGGAGGTCAGACCTAAGATCCCTTCTGGAACCTAAGGAGAAGTGCCTGTGTAGGATAACACCATTAAATTACGGTGTTGTTTATGGGAAACGAACAACAAAAACGGCAACCACAACCATGCATGGATTCAAAGATTTATATTCAAAGTTTTCATAACATATAACAAGATACTTAACGAAATGAAAATTGCCAGTAGTTGAGACTCTAACAAATAATATTCACACCAATAACAAGGAAGTGTGTAATTCAGGGAGAATATGTCTCCAAGGATGATCTGAAAAGTCTCTCGAGGATCTCAAATAGTCAATAACTGAGGAAATCGTTAAGAGTAATAAGAAACTACAACCAGAGCTGATGCAGAGTGATCTCGAATACTGATAAACAATCAATGAGACGACTGAGAGCATTGAAACATTGTGAAGAAACGACTCTTCCTAAAGTATTTGAAGGAAAAAGAAGCTCTTAACCACTTCAGGCAATGATGACAAAGATGCCCTCGACTAGAGTTTGTATTCATTTACTGAGAAGATCCGGAAAGCCAACTTATCGTCGCACTTCGTCAACTAGGGCTCCCCCTCAGCACATGCAAAAGTTAATGTTTGCCATGAACACAATAAACTTGATGGCTCTGTGCAAATTATTCCCGTGGACACTGACTGAGAGATCTTTGAGTGAGATCTTAACCAGATCTTCCCAATCTATTAACAACTTCAAACAATTGATTGTGGAGTATTTTGCTACTAGCAAAAAGGTTCAGAAGGAGACCATCAAGCTCTTGGACATTAAGTTGTTGAAGAGAGAAATAGTCAAAGAGTAATGGAAGGTTCCACAAACAGGTGGTAGAGATTGATGATGTCGAATAAAATATCAAGATCAAAGTTTTTGCCAATAGGTTAATGCATCCAAGATTCATTGGAAGGATCACTACAAAGAGGCCCAAGATTGATGATTGTTGTCTGAAATGATCTGTGAGTTTGTCAAGTTTGAGATAGTTCAGAAAATGTTGTTCCTAACTTCTTCTATAACATTATGTTATAATGTCAGGACAAAATCCCTCTCGACTCCAACTGATGACTGGGCACTTGTCCACTGTGTTCATCGATGGCCTAAGCCCCTCCTCTACGACTACATCTCTATGAAAGGCGTTCAGCCCCTTTGGTAGAATCGTCGGAATTCGAACCCCTAGAACCCTCCGTCTCGCATCCAAAACAAGATATGGGTTCATAGAATATCGAGACGCTCAGGAGGAGAGTTACGCCATCTCACGGTGTAATGGCCTTATCCTGGACGGCAACAAAATCTCCACTAACCTGGCGAAACCTAAACGTACTCTTCCCCAGAAATCCCACCCGCAAGTTTGGAGGATGTGCGTACCCCAACCAGCAACAAACTCGAACACCTTAAAAACCAGGGAATACGATCCACGACAAAGACCATCCATGTTTGTGTGTGAGCAAGCTGAAGAGTTCTTGCTAGAAGAACCAAACCACATCATGGAGACCCTAAGCAAGAGCGCCATCATACTCTCCCGTATCCAGACAAACTCTAATGAAATGGAAAAAGAGCTGACGCTGTGGGCAAGCTTCATCACAAGCATTCTAGCTTTATCAAGACACAAGTTTGTAGTAGCTTTTAAACATAGCCACGATCTCTCCATGTTCATTGAAAGTAGGCCACGAAGAGACCTGACTTGGGATGTTAGGAAATGGAGGCCTGAAGATCAACTAGAATCCAGAGTCACAAGCATCACCCTCAGAGGCTTCCCAATTCATGCTTGGTCAGAAGGAAACGTCCATACCGTAGCCAGCAAGTTTGGCCATGTGCTCGAAATAGAAAATGATATGGAGAAATTTCTGCAATCTCTGGAGGTTTTTGTTCACATTGAAACACACATTAAACAGATTATAAACCAAGAAATTCATGTCAGATTGGACAACCTCAAACTCTCGATTGGTGTGGTAGAATTCTGGTCTGATGAACTCACACAAAAAAATTCCACAAAAACTCCCTATCACAGCAGAATTCTCCCCCGCCGGTAAAAACCCCACTTCCTAGCCAAATCATCGATCGACAGTTACAGTCACGCGCCCCCTCAATGGAAGTCAAAACTGCAGAATGCACCCTCGCCAATTCGTATCAGTGGAAGATTTTCCTAGTATGATTTTGACTGCTACCGAAATATCTCTATCCTATGCTCCTGGGAAAGAACAATTATCCTTATCTCTATACATCCCCCCCTCCGTACAACCGCCCTATGCTGTCTTGTTTTCGCTAGCCAACTGGCTAAGCCATGTAAGGATGCACTTAACCTATGACCCACCAAATCATGACTACCCAAAAACCACTCTCTCCTTATCTCTCCATAACCCACATCACCTGACAAAAAGCAAACCTCTCTCCCCCTCCCCCCTCCCACTCCTGCCTTCCCCCCAAAATACTCATTACGCATGTTCCCCTCCCTCACACCCAACTGTCGACCAACTCCCCCTTACTCCAACCTCGACAAATGACCAAACTGTTGACTTTCCTACCCCAGCTTCTTGCAGTCAATCACAATCTCAACCCACTACATCCTTATCTCCCTCTCTCCTACCCCTTCCGCTGGCCATTAACCAATTAAACCCCTCCCCTGCTGAAATTAATCTTGAAGTGTTTCTGGGCCCACACTGTTCCCCCTTCCCCGCTAGTCCATCGGCCTTCCAGTAGCCGACCAAAATTTTATGATCCAACAGACTGCCTTTCTTATGGAAAAAGACTTGGAGTTTGCTTCCCAAACCCATCTGTTTCCGTACAGAAATTTGAGCAAACACTTTCCAGGAGTAGCCGCTCAAAGAGCTGTGCCCATGAGAATCGCATTCCAGAACATAAGGGGAATAAACAAGAGAGAAAGATGGGCAATACTAAGGCAAGAAATAAAGGAAAAAGACATTCAAATGGTGGGCCTCTTCGAGACCCATCACACTAAACCTCTAGCTGACACCAAGGGCCTATGGGGACCCAAAGGCACATCTAACTGGATTGAAGTGTTCTCCATAGGCCAATCAGGAGGTTTGGTCCTGATGTGGCAGCAATCTTCCCTTCATGTATCAAACCCACGCACTGGAAGTCAATGGATATCAGTAGATGTATCATGGCCGCTAAAAAATTTCAACTCCACCATCCTCTTCATCTATTCCCCAACCTCTCCTTATGACCGTGTCTTGCTTTATCAAGAGCTGCTCTTGCTAAAACAACAAAGACCTCAGCCGATACTAATCCTAGGAGACTTCAATAAAGTACTCCATGCTGGTGAACGTAAAGGTGGGTAGGCATTCCATGTTAATAGAAGTATGAGAGAGCTGAGTGATTGGATTGAGGTGATGGAAGTCGCTGAAATTCCCCTCCAAGGTTGCAAGTTTACTTGGCGAAATAAGAGAAGCATGAGTAATATAGACAAAGCCTTCACACATCCTGATTGGTTTGCAATGTTCCTCGCACTATCCCTGCATGCAAATCCCTGGAAGCTATCTGATCACCGATTCTGTTGGGTTGATTTGAATGTTGTTGAATGGGGTCCAAAGCCTTTTAGAACGTTGAATGTATGGACTGAACACCCCAGATTTAGCAAGTTTTTTAAGGAGGAGTGGGCCAAGCTGGATGGTCTTCCCCTCCGAGACAAACTCAAACAGATAAAGAAGCCTCTCAGAGAATGGAATTCCACCGTGTTTGGACACTTGGAGAGAAATCTTAAAATAATACTAAAAGAGCTGGAAATCCTAGACACTTTAGATGAGCAACAGGGTACCGACACAGGCCGTGAGCTGAAGCGATCTACCCTACTTCAAAAGGCCTGGCAGGCCGTTCGAACCAAGGAACGATACTGGATCCAACTTTCTAGGGAAAAACACATCAAAGAAGGGGATGAAAATACAAGCTACTTCCATAGGAAAGCTTCAATGAATAAAAAACACAACCACATCAGCTGCCTCTAAGTTCATGGTCGAACCATCTCTAAGCCACGGGATATCAGGAAACACTTGGTGAACTACTTCAAACAAATTTTCAAGCCTCCTAGTGTTTCCGGAGCATTACTCCCCTTTCTAGGATGCCACAAGCTAACAACATCAGAAGCAAGCATGCTGAGCTCGATACCCTCATTTGAGGAAATCAAGAAAACTGTGTGGCTATGTGAAGGCAACAAGGCACCGGGCTATGATGGCCTAAATTTTCATTTCATCAAAGCAACTTGGCAAACTATTGGAGTGGATTTCTCAGCCTCAGTCCAAAAGTTCTTCACCGACAACACCCTTCCTCAAGGATCAAATGTTACTTGGCTCACCCTTATCCCCAAGACCCCAAATGCTTGCAAACCCGAAGAGTTCCGCACAATCAGCATGATTGGTGGAGTTTACAAAATCATCTCAAAGTTAATGGCGAATAGACTCTCCAATCTCATGCCCAAACTTATGGGAGAAACTCAAACTGCCTTCATAAGAGGTAGACACATCCTAGAAGGACCGCTCATAGCAAATGAAACCATCTCATGGCTTAAACGTAAAAAACTACCAGGTATCCTCTTAAAGATAGACTTCTCCAAAGCTTTTGATAGAATTTCATGGGATTTCATAGATAAGATGTTGGTGTTGTATGACTTTGATGATAAATGGCGTGGCTGGGTGAGCACTTGCTTGTCAACTACAAGTCTTTCCATCCTAGTGAATGGCTCACCAACAGTTCCTTTCCAACCCAAATGTGGACTTCGTCAGGGAGATCCCCTCTCCCCTCTACTTTTTGTGCTAATGTTAGAAGCATTGAGCTGGCTCTTAGATCGTTCTATGCAACTATGCGATAGAAGAGGCATCATTGTTGGCATCAACCAAGTCCGCCTTTCCCACTTATAATTTGCTGATGACGTCCCTATATTCAGTCATCCAAATGAGCAAGACCTTGGCACAATAAAATGGTGCATAACACTCTTCGCTGATATGTCCTCACTTGAAGTAAACTGGGCCAAATCCAGAGCAATATGTATAAACCTTTCTCCACAGCAAGAATCCATGGTCAAGGAAATCTTGGAATGCGAAATTGAACATTCTCCATCCGTCTACCTTAGGTGCCCTCTTGGGGCTAACCCAAAAAAAATCACCACATGGGCACCAATTCTATAGAAGCTAAGATCTAGGTTGGCCTCGTGGAAGGCTAGTAGTCTCTCTCGGGCAGGAAGGCTAGTCCTAATTCGGACAGTCTTGGACAGCCTACCACTATACTTCCTCAGCCTTTTCAAAGCTCCCAAATCTGTCATAATAGAAGTCTACAAAATCCAGAGGAATTTCCTCTGGAACACAAAAGCAAGGAGTGGTTTCCGCCTAATGGCTTGGAACAATTTAATCCGACCGCGTGACCAGGGAGGCCTAAACCTATGTGATATTGAAATTCGAAATGCCTCGTTATTATTCAAATGGTGGTGGAAATACAACAGTGATGAAGCAAAATTGTGGAAACAAGTGGTAACATCGGCCTATAATGTAGACATCAATCTCCCCCTAAGCGACCAAGCCTGGACAAACAACACTCACACTGGTATTTGGAAACAAATAATCTCTGTATGTGCTTGGTCCCCGGAGAATACCCAAGTTATTCAATCAAACATGAGGTGGGCAATCAACAGCGGCAAATCTGTACGATTTTGGTTGGATAGTTGGTTGGGCGATCACTGTCTTTGCATTGACTTCCCGCGCCTCTACTCTATCTCTGTGCAAAAAACAGCCACCATTTTTGACTTAGGTTGGTGGAATGGGCAGCAATGGTTGTGGAGCTTTACTTGGAGGTGCCGGCTGTTTACACATGAAGAAGAGGATTTCTCACGATTGTTGTCTCTCCTTGACAACCACAACCCCCTCCCTACTGATGTCGATGATGTACAAATCTGGTGTGCATCTCCGACCCTTGGTTACACCTCCAAAAGCTTCCATTTTGGCAAGCAAGATGAAACCCATGTCCCTCCCCTCTTGGAATAAACATTTCTGGCATCGGCTGGCCCCCCTAGAAAAGAGCTACTTGTTTGGTTCTTGCTACAAGACAAATTGGCAACCAAGTACAAGTTCTACTTTGAAAATATGATCCCCTTGTCCCAGCTATACTGCCCCCTTTGTTCAGAATCTTTCGAAACCACTGACCATCTGTTCATACACTGTCGTAATGCCGGTCTCATATGGTCGCCAATCCTCCAGTGGTGGAGCGTCCCTTTTGTTACCCCGAGGTCTTGCGCGGAGTTGTACACTCAGTGGGCCACCATTACTCTTCCCCCCAAGGTACGTAAGGTCTGGATATCATCTCTCATTCACCTCCTCTGCAAGATTTGGGAGACAGAAACGAAATCATCTTCAATAACTCCCCACTTGATTGGCCGTCTGCTGTCTTAGCTGTAAAACGTGGAGTGTGGGAATGGAGTAACCACAAGATCCTCCATAAATCTGTAGCTCTTCATGCTTTCACCAACTGCCAATACCTGTTGTCTCTGTTGCTTTGATGTGGCTGTATTTGTCTTGGTCTCTATCAATTTAGTAGTTGTAATGGCTTTTTTATCTGACAAGTGCTTCCTCTGAAGCGTACTTTGCCGTAAACTGCAGTTGCAGTAATCTATAAAAAAAAAATTATGTTATAATCTCAGACCATATAGACCGGGAGTTGTTGAACCAACTATTCAGAGAAAGTTATACATTATTTTCAAAAATTAATTAACTATAAATGTCAAAGTATATGTTGATGATATTGTAGTCCACAATGACACAAAAGAGCAACACATGAAGACTCGCAAGACACATTCAAAACTAAAAATAAGTATCAGATAAACTCAATCCGGAAAAATACGTCTTTGGAGTAACAAAGGGATATTTTTTGGATTCATTATGGAACAAAAGAGAACCGTGACTGATCCGGAAAAGACTCAAATAGTGTTAGACCTCTCTCCACCCAAAAATATTGAATAAGGTTTCGGTGGGGGAAAGAGTGTGTTAATGCATTCACAAAGATAAAGAAAATGATAATAGAGCTTTCCAAGCTAGAGGTTCCAAAACCAAGGCAGTATCTCTTTCTGTACTAATCAATATTAGAGTGGGTAGTGCCAGTAGTATTGGTTATGAAGGACAGAAAGAAAGAAGCTCCAGTGTGTTACACAGGAAATATTTTGTGTACCTCATAAACCAGATACACCAACTTAGAAAAATTATGTATGCCCTGCTAATTACTTTTAGAAAGTTAATTAAGGTCATATTTTCAGTCGTATTGAGTGTTTATCCGGACCAACTGACCTAAAACGTATAACAAACAATCCAAATGCTTCTCAGAAGGAGGGTGAAATATACAGTAAAACTAATATAGTATGAAATTTATTATACTCCCAGAACAACTATCAAAACCATGGCATTGACAGATTTTATGATAGAATCAAACTTCATTCTAAATAAAACGAAATTGGAAAAGACGACTCATTATGTTCTATTTGTAGATGGAGCCAAGTGCGAAATAGTATAGGGGTTGGTTTGGTAATACAAACTCCAACCAAGCAGACTTTAAACTATATAGTGCAATTGGAATATTAGACCACGGATAGTGAGGCATAACAAAACATTAATAACTGGTTTGGAAATTGTTTTGACAAGGTTTACAATAAGTTAACTAAAAATGTCTTTCAAACACTCATACCAGGAAATGTTTTCCGAAATGCTACCTTACATAATTCTTTTACAATGCTTTTATAAATCTGAAACTTAAATTAATTGGAGTACTTACCTATCCTGTTTCTTTTTCAAATGTTGAGATATATCGTGATTCAATGATTATTATGAGGCAAAATGAAGAACATTAATGAATAAAGAGAATAAAGGCTTCAAAAATATATGACTTGGCATAAGCTGAATACGTTCACCAGGGGCGTCCTCACGACGCTGCCCGGGCTATGCATTTTTTTATAATTAGAAGTATATTAATCAAATGGAGAATCTCCAAACTTTACAAACTATAGGTTGCTAAGAGCAACCTTTCTAATGACAAGGTTTGCACACGACTGTGCAGTGCAAGAGGTATTCCTAAATATTCTGTTATTCCTCTCTCTCCAAACAAAGTAGATAAGTGAAGTGAAGACAAAAGAGAAAGTTCTATGAGCGTTACACTTTTTCCTCCATCTATTGCTAACCCATCTAATTAGTCTAGGCCAATCTCTAGGTGTTATAATACCCCCGAAATGATTCCAGACGGCATTCCAGATGTCATAAGTAAAGTTGCAACTAAATAGCAAGTGCTTCAGAGTTTCCCTTTCTCTACGACATAAGACACACACTTCGTCCGTGGTTATTCCCCATTTCCTCATTCGATCTCGAGTGGCCAACCTCCCATTAACAGCTAGCCAGGAGATAAAAGAGTATCTGGGAAAGTTCCCTTTACTCCAAATCACTTTGCTCCATTGAACTTTTGGGTTAGTCACATGCAACTTTCCATAGCACTTTTTTATAGAGAAGTTGTTACCCAGGATGGGCCAGACAACTCCATTGCCTTCTGAGAGATGCCGAATGGCATGCTGTCTAAGATTCATAAGATTCCTCCAACACCAAGAACTGTCACTAGGGATGCTTACATCCCAGATAGATTGTCCTTTTAGGTAATAGCCATTAACCCATTTCACCCACAAGGTGTATTGCTTATTCTCAATCTGTCAGATCTGTTTGAACATGGCGGCTTTGTTCCAGGTGTCAAGGCACTTAATACCAAGACCACCTCTCCCCACAGGTTGACACACTGTCTTCCAAGCCACACTTGCCTTCTTAGAATTAGTATTCCCCGTCCATAGGAAAGCTCTACAAATAGCAATGATATTCTTGATAACCTTCCTTGGGAGCGTAAAGATACTCATCCAATAGATCTGCATGGATAATAGCACTGATTTGATGAGTTGGAGTCTTCCTGCATAGCTGAGGAATCTAGAGGGCCAGCTCTTGATCTTACCAACCAACTTATCTATCAAATCTTGGCAATTTGTAACAGAGAGCTTGGTAGGGCTAAGGGGAACCCCAAGGTATTTGATGGGTAGCTGGCCTTCCTCCAGACTGAAGTTAGAGTAGAGGTAAGCTTTGAACTCCTCATCATCTCCAGCCATGAAAACCTTGGTCTTGCTAAGGTTTGCTTCCAACCCCGAGGTTTGGGAGAAGGTGGTAAAAAGCCTCATCATTTTGTTAACTGGGCCAGCTTTAGCTTTACATAAAAGCATAAGATCGTCTGCAAAGAAAAGGTGGGTAAGTTTCATCTTTCTGCACAACGGATGGTAATAGAAGCCTTTTTCAGTCTCTAGTCTGATAAGAAGTCTGCTGAGGTACTCTATACAAAGTACAAAAATATAGGGAGAGATAGGATCCCCTTGCCGAAGCCCTCTTTTCCCCTGGAAGAACCCCTTAAGGTTGCCATTGACAACTACTGAGAAACTAGGAGTGGTGATACATTCCATGAGCCATCCAATAAAGATAGGAGGGAAATTGAGAGCTAAGAGGAGTTCTTGGATGAAATCCCAGCTCACACTGTCAAAAGCCTTTTGGAGGTCGATTTTAAGCATACACCTGGGTGATACTTTATTTCGTTTGTAACCCTTGATAAGCTCATGGCATAGCAGAACATTATGGGAGATGGATCTTCCTCTGACAAAAGCAGCTTGGTTTGGGCTTATGATGGTTTCCAAAACCTGCTAAAGCCTATTGGCCAAAATCTTGCTGATAGTCTTATAGACCACATTACAACAGGAGATAGGTCTATAGTCATTAGGTTTGCTGGGATTGTCCTTCTAGGGTACAAGAGTGATAGCTGTGCAGTTAATGCTTTTCCTCAAGTAACCTGTGTTAAAAAACTCTTTGACCGCCTGCGAAATAAGTGGACCAGAAATATCTCAAGTGTCTTTAAAAAAAACGATGCTGTATCCATCAGGACTAGGAGCCTTGAAATCAGGAATAGAGAAGAGAGCCTTCTTTATTTCCTCATTCCCTACCTCACTACAAAGGCCAGGTATATCTTCATCAGAAATGAGTGCCCCTTGGTTCACCACCTCATTGTCTAGCTTCAGGCAATCAGGAGAAGTGCCCAATAGGTTTTGGAAATAAGAGACACGTTTAGAGGAGATATCCTCTGGATTGCTTTTTAGTTGCCCATCGCTTCCAAGGATAGAAGTAATAGAATTCCGAGCATGTCGTCTTTTGATGACAGCGTGGAAATACTTATTATTTCTATCCGTAGATTTGAGCCAGTTGCACTGACTTTTTTGTTTGAGGAAGCTTTCCTCCGCACGATAGAGTTGCTTGAGCTTGCAAGCTGCAATCTTTTCTCTTCTGATTAGGTCGTCGTTGAAGAGGTCAGACTGAAGATCCTCTTGGATACCTTCCAGATTTTTCTGGGCCTCCTCCACTCTCCCACTGATATCAAAGAAAGGCTTCAGGTTCAACTGCCTGAGGGGGTTCTTTAACTCCTCCAGCTTGTTGCAAAGTTGGCTCATAGGGGCCCCATGGTGGGTTTTTATCCCAAACTGCCCTAACCAAGTGGTGAAAATCTGCATGAGAACTCCACATCTTTCCGGGCTATGCATTGAGCAGGAATAATTTAACCAAAATGCGTTGAGCAGGATTCGAACACGGGAGCAACGCATCTTGACAAGATTTCAGCAACCCTGAATATCCGACTGCATTATGTCCATACGGGCTCAAAAATATATGACTTGAGTCCAAGGGTCGCTAACCAATTTCGAAAAATATGTGAGCTTAAACATATATGAACGGGCATAATTCTTTCAATCGATGTGCTAGCAAAGCTGGCATGCATGGCCAAAATAATCCAAACAAAGTGTTACTTGAAACAAGAGAAACGACAAGTATTTAAGAAGGTAGATTTGGCCTAAAATGTTCAGCACGTATTCCGTCAGATTAAATGGAAGATCACCTGAAATATCCCGGCATCCACTCTCTGCACGTGCCCCAAGTAGATACGAATCGAATAATTGAGATCGCAGCCTACAGCTGGCAAGCTGGATTTAATCATCACATGAACATCAAAGACTTTCAAAGTGTCTGCCTGCCTGCCAAACAGTGTGAGCATTCTCCCACCTCGTACCTGGTGTGTAGAGTGTATTGATGTTGCGAGTCTGGGGGTTATGGTTTAAAAATTCTATTTTATTACTATTTCATTTAGATCGGTTAATCGGATTCGATTAACAGTTTAATTTGGTTTTTAAAATCCAATTCTGTTACTATTCTGTTTTGACCGGTTAACCTTTAGTTCGGTTTGAATTTTATCGGTTAACCTTGTAACCATATTTTTTTATTAATGTAACACCCCTACCGCTAATACCATCATTACTGTACAATACTTACCGTCGCAGCGGATACTCCATACACAACGGCGGGTGCACAATGCCGTTAGTCACCCACGTGACTAACAAGGCGAGTTACAATACTACATACTATCGGTCTGATGAATTGAACATACCGAGTACTCTACACATTACATTACTTTCCCTTGCATACTCCACCATAATTCAAATACAACTCCAATACAATACTATACCGAGTCTACTACAATTCTTAAATTACCGATACAGTTTGGAACTCCCAATTTCCCAATACATTACAAATACAATCCCTATTATACAACTACCCATGCTTACATAGCAGTCCCCGTCCTACTCTCTCGAACGGTGGTCAGCTTCGAGTACCTGTACACTAAAAACGTTCCCCCTAGGGGTCAGCTTACGCTGAATATTAATTTCGCATATCCGCGTGCTAACCGCGGTACGCCGACTACTTTGGGTCGGATATACATGGAGTTCATTTTACATGCATACATACATACTCATGCTACAACAATACACTCAACAATACCTACATACACATACAAGTTCAATAATTCTAAGGAAGACAATCGATAGTCAACCATTCGTATTTGTTATTCATTCATTACTCCTCGTACAGTGTTCGATATTCGCTACTCTACTCATACTTACTCCTTACTCTTGCATACTCATCACTCCATGTTCAATACCTTACTCGTACATGATCCTTACTCTGTACTCGTTACTATACTTGTGCATACTCACTACTCACTTCTCCATACTTACTCATACGTACTCAATACTCACTGCTTACTCATACATACTCGATACTTGGTACTCATTACATACTCATACTCGCTTCTTACTCAATACTCATTACTTTACTCATACGTACGCAATACTCAATACTCATTACTTGGCCTCTGGGCGGAGTCATACACAAGACTCACTGCCGGACCTACAATACGAGGGCTATACGCTTAGCTCCTCAAATACTCAATGTCCGTTCCTACCGGACTACTCAAATTCCCAACACTCTTCTCTCAGAGTATAATACAATCTCATGGGTTAGCCTAGAAGTATCTCTCTTGATAACCTCCACTAGCTTAGGGAATTACAACCGACTAGTATCCTCAGATTTAAGGGTTTCCCCAACGTATCGAATACTCTCATGTTCGGGACATACTTACATCAGTCGGGTCCTCTCATAATGGGTCGACTAATTGCTAAGGGGTTTGATGATCCCTCATCATTCTTTACTACTCTCATGGTTCATGTCTTGCACCAAGATTAATTCCTCTAATAGAGGTTACTTATATACTTCCACTACTTGTTATTTGTGGATTATTCATTTCGGTGCTCCTACCGTTATCGAAGGTTATTACTCCCGTACACTCTCTCACATTCTAGTGAGTTCATTGGTTTGCGTTATCGTTTATGATTCGTTAGTTTAATGCGTTGCTACGGTTCCATTAATTCACAACATGACTCTTGCTACGAGTCACTACACAACAAGACTCATCCATGAGTCGATCTACGCACTAAATGAAGCCACACAATCAATCAAGAAGGGTTAGCTCACACAACATACAACAAGACATATAATGAATGGCGATAAACCATTTTCATGCTTTAGTCTTGATTAGCCGGCATACAGCACACAAATCAACGTAACTCGGTTAGCATACGGGGCATGAGAAACTCATACCTTTCACCGGTGTTAGCTCTACCATGTGTTCCCTCGTTCCTTGGTTCACACTTGTTCCACTGATAATGTTCCAACATTATTATTAATACTATACTCTTACGATACACAAATAATTACTACTTCCGTACTTACCCCGTTATCCCGGTATACTTAATGTTCTCATACTCTCAACCTACTTAATTACTTTTCATACTTGCTTTCCTATTCACATACTTACTTCCTTACCATTGGTGTCACATTAATGGTATATTACTAAGGTCCTTTATTTATGTACTTACCTACATACATACATACATATGATTACTATGTTGCTACTATTATATATATATATATATATATATATATATAATAATGTTGGGGCCGTCCGACCCACCGTCCGACCCAACCTATGGGTCGGCCCATTCCAGTAAGTTTTCCGTCTTCTGAAATTGTCCCGTCCGACCCAGAACTGTTCCGTCCGACCCATACACCTCTGGGTCGGACCATTCCAGTAGTTTTTGGTTCCGTGGTCTGTGCCCGTCCGACCCACCGTCCTCCCCAACCTCTGGGTCGGACCGGTCCAGAACCTACCTACAGATTTTGTTTTTCACTTCTTTTCTTACCCATTTCTTCCCCAATCTTCCTACATGTAATCCTACATGTTTTAACACTAATTAAGCCCTCTAAATCACCTTTATTCATCCACCAAATCCATTACTAAATCCATCAAATAACTTACACAATTTCCTCACTTCTCCTCCAACACATGTAACAGTTTTTGTTACACTTATGCTACAGATTTTACAATTCAATTCTCCCATCCAATACTTCCTCAACCAATGCCATTCCTAGCATTCTAAATACCTCTACTTACCATGCCCATTCATTTCCAAGCCAATACACTTCCTACACCAAGTTCAAACACCCATTTTACAAAATCCTGCAGACCAATTTCTTCTTAGTTCAACAATGCATCTTGATAACTCTCTTGCTACAGATTTTGTATCTTAACCTCACATACTACCATCATCCATCCATGGTCGTTATACCTCTCTACTATCCCCAATACACATCTTGGTTCTCCCATTCACCAAGTCATTCTTTAATGCACAATTCCTACCAAAATTTCGCCATAGTTCACCTTCTTTTTTTACATCCTCAAATACACATTCTCTCATCAAATCCAACTTAAAGCTAGCCACACCCAACAAGGGTCCTACCAGCACACATACAAGATCCTAATACACCAATGCTTCCTCAATTACAATACCAATACATCATTATTCCTCAAATAGCATTACTAATATACATACACCATTCATTTGGCTCTAAGTCCTACAAATCCACACATTTACTCACTAGTACTCAAATTTCCACAAACTACAATACCAATACAATAGTTTAGGTTCTTTATTTTTTCACCCTTTCCCATTACTCTAATGCATTAAAATTAAGCATTAAGAAGAGGCTCTTACCTTGAGCTTATCATTTCCTCAATTCCTTTCCTATTCTCTTCTTCCTCTCTTTCTTGTCCAAATTGGTTTTGTGGGGAATGGAGTTGCCAAACTCCATTCCCATCACCCAAGCACACAAAGACAAGTATAAATTAATACACTAACCCTTGGATTTATGCTAGTTCATTGAAGTATTCAAAATACAAATTCTAGGGTTTACCTTTGGAGATCTTTGAGAGGGATTCTCACCCTTGAATCAAGAAGGGGATTACTCCACCATTGGAGGGTTGAGACAGTGCTCCAAACAAAGAGAACAAGGCATTAAAAGAAGCCAAAATCGGCCAAGGCATGGAAATGGAGAAAATGAGTTTTTCTCTTGAATCTTTTTACCTTAAGTGGAAGAGGAGACTCCAAGCTTCAAGAATATGTGGTTTACTCTTCAAATGCCCAAAACCCATGGAGGTTAAACTCCTCCATTTGGAATTTTGAAAAGATAGAAATGTAAAGCTTGATGAAGGGAAGAAGAATATGCAATTTATTTTCGTTTTGGGGCTTTAATGAAGCTAGAGCATGGAGTATAAGAGGAGAAGCCATGGGAGCCATTTTGAGGTCTTCAAAATCGTCCCCAACCAGAGGGGAGAAGAGAGGAATCAGGAGGGGGGGGGGGGTTCTCACGCAGGAAAAGAAAGGAATGGAGGAGAGAGAGGGAAAAGGTAAGTATTTGTTACTTTTTACTTTATTGCTTTATTGACTTTTCAACTCATGAATTAATTAACTAGTCAAGTGTGAGTGTGAGAGAGGGCTGTTTACACCAGTAAAACCGGCCCCCACTGTTATACTAGCTGGAGCGTTTTTCGTCTTTTACAGAAAACGCTCGTTATTTTACCCGGTTTTGATACTATTCACTAACCGGGCCCGTTTCCTGGAATTTTCTCGTTTCTTTATTTTTATTGGTTATTAAGCTTCCATTATTGCTTAATAATAGGTACTTAATGATTCATAATTTTTACGGGTTCGTTTGACCACTTAAAATCATGTTTTCGGGTTTTCTCGAAAAACGTGCGCTAAAGCTCTATTAGCGTTTTAATACATTATTTGGATCCGTTTTCTTCGGGGATCATTCCCGTATTTTAATTAGGCATGAATGAGCCTTAGGAATCCTTACGATACTATAACCGAGGTCTCGTACCTCCTATGGTTATTTAACGCTCATTTTAGCGTTTTCCGCTTTCTAAGCGTTTTTCTCATTTCTTTTGGATTTATTTTCTTTACCAAAGACTACTTAGGCACTATTAGGCCCGTAAATACTATATTAAAATATTCTAATCACCATATTTAAGTTTGGGGTATTTCAATCTACCCCCCTTAAAGAACTTTGCCCTCAAAGTTGGTGAATCTAATACTGTTACTCGTACATATACTCTATGCTAAGGTTATGACCTCTACATATAACTTGTCAAACTCCAAATGTCTGACATGATGCATACTACGCATCCAAACAGCATGTCACTGCATGCATAGCAATCAAAAATATCCGTTTTACTTCTCTCCAAGGGGGTCCATCCGCAGACAATTAGGTACAATCCTCCCCCAATGGCGAGTAATCCCTCAGGTACCGGTCATGTTTGAACACTTACGCTTTCTGGTTCACGGCCGTCATGACTTGAGCACTTACACTTTCTGGCTCTACGGTCCTTTGGTTCTGATCAAATTCATTTGCACATATAGAGATCCTCAGGCGTTTACTCATACTTACTTACTCATACTTACTCATACTTACTCGGGACTACGCTACCTCAGTGCCCTTGGAAAAATACAAAACACACACTGTCACCGTACGATCGGTGTAGTGGTTTCAAAACTAATCAACACTCCCACCGACTCAAAACTAGCTTCTCCTCCTATGGTTTCGACCGGATACCCGTGCCTAGGCATGGAAGATCCACTAGCGCCCGTGGGAGCGGTTTCAAAACCGATCCTCATTCTCCAGTTTGAAGAAAACATTGTACCAAATTAGTTTTGGAAATTCATTTTGGAAATTTGCATACATCTCCCAAATTCCATTTATGATGATTATACCTATTACTAATGTTATTTCTGTGACCACTTAAGGGGAGCTGTAACACCCCATCTACTAACAACACACTTAATAACATATCGCAGCGGAATTCATAACTCACAACATCACTTAACTCTTTGGTGTTACACGCCGTTAGCCACCCACGTGGCTAACAAGGCAAACATACATACATTGTACCGGTCTGATGGACTAAATTCCCGAGCGACTACACATAAATCCCGTTCCATGTCCAACAGTCATTATACACTTACTTTACAGCTGTACCGAGTAATTACCAACTAACGCCGATACATTTTCGGTCTTACTACACCTATAATACATCCACATTCTCATGACTACCACATACAACACTACCCCGTCCTACTCTCGAACGGCTTCCAGTACCTTGTACCTGAAAAGTATGGGAGCCCCCAAAGGGGGTCAGCACCTTTGCTGGTATGGTAATCCCGCAGCCCGCATGCTACCGGGCCACGCACAACTATTTGTCGTCTTAGCATGCGGTTGATTTATTTCAACATGCACAAACTCACATACATATCATGCTTATAAGCAAACATCATTAATAGGGCACAAACACAAATTAACACACACTCAATAACAGTACACTTCACTTTATAACATACTCAACTTAATTTCTCTCCTCTGAGAGGATATAACTTTATTAGGGAATGCGGGGTATATAAGCCCGAGCACAACATACATACATTTCCTTTACTTGAGTGGCGGCCTCATATAGGACCGATCACAACATACATAATTTCCCCCTAACTCCAATAGTGATGAGGTAGGTAAGCCTTGGTTAAGCTTGTGGGTGGTTGTAATTCCAGAGGAAGAACAACCGTAACATAACAAAGAGGGTCGAAGCGAACTTAGGCATCGACACCCTACCAACATTATACATAATTTCCCTCCTAGCCCGATGTGGAGGTCGGGTAGGTAAGCTTTGGCTAAGCTAGTGGGAGGTCGAAATCCAATGAAGGAAAACAACCCTAACATAACAGGATGGGAGTTAATTCTCATATATGTATTAACTCCCAAACAACGCGCGACCGGAACAACCGGATTCCTCTCCATACATAACATATACTTATTAGTTAGAGGTTCCCTTATGGAACTTACCACATACATACATCACATAGTGTTACTAACTCGGTTAGACACATATGGGGAGTAATATCCCTTTTTAACAAACATGAATAACTGTATCCAATAACAACAACAACATATCCAACAAGTCACATACACTCTAATAACAAACACACACTACGCACTGATAGCCGTAGTTAGAACGTTCCCATGGGTTGGGACGTTTATTCCGAATACCGATCTCTTATGTGAACCTAAAGTCGGTTAACTATTATTTAACACATAACTAAGGTTAAGCGGTATCGGAATTAATTACGCCACAATAATGAATTACTGTAAACTCATTTCATGCTTTATCTTGCAAGGTGGCAAACACACAGAAAAACACATTGGCATACAAGCCGGTGTAATCCGGTAGGACACAGGTTGCAAGAAAACCATACCTGTCACCAAGGTCCACTCTATTGTGTCCTCCTATGTTCCTCGAACAATCCTTGAACAACTGGTAACAATACAATTACTTTCATTAACATTGGGGTAATATGTTGTTTAACGTCTATAGCGCCCATAGTTAACCCCGTCATCCCGTTATACTTAATTTACTCTTGTGATCTTAAGTTTACAACTCTCACACCAAACCTAACACTTGTTTACCCACTTTAAGGCCTTTACATGTCACCAAACAGGGCCTAAACATCATCTAAAACCATTACCATTCAATCCCCCATCATTAGGAGCCTTAAACAAATTTTTTTGTGTTTCTCTGGTATGGACCGCCCCTCTGGGGCGGTCCCAGGGGCGGTCCACAACAGAAGCTACCCGTTTTTTCGTTTTCTACATTTCTGGGCACTGGACCTCCCCACAGGGGCGGTCCAGAACAGAACCCATTTTAAAAACCGTTTTTCTACACATTCTGAGCTCCAAATTCATCCAAATTTTTTTCCACTTATTCCACAATCTTTCCACATGTTTCCTACATGTTTAAACATCTTTAAACATGTATTAAACCTCTCCAAATCATTGGTTAAGTCCTTACCCCAATTCTTGCTCAATTTTCAACAAACTAAACGCTCACAATTTGCATTCTTTACACTATTTTGCATTTCTTACTTCTTCTTGCTTGTTTTTATCCCTTACCAACCTCACCAAAACCATCAATGACCATCACAAATCATTCCTACATAAATGCACAACCAAAACCCACATTTACTCCTTGTTTCACAAGTTATAAACACTAACTCTCTTCTAGCATTTCTAAGCTCCACATGTGTAACTTGCTACAGATTTTCATCCTTCTCTTCCCAATTTCCCAAATACCATTTCAAGGCTATTAAACCACTCTACTCAACACTACAACACCAAGGTTCCCCCATTCACCAAGCCATCATCAATACACTCATTTTCTACCAAAATTTCGCCATAACCTCCCCATAAACTTAGCATCTCCCAAACCTCATCTTGTCATCATTTTTCAAACCTAAACTAGCCAAACCCACAAGGGCTCTATCAGAGCATAATATATCCTCAAAATTTCATTAAACAACAATATAGCTCCAAAATCAAATGCATTGGCACTTAGCCTCTTAAATCAACACAAGTTCACAATTATCTCTTAAATCAATTTTACACACTCCCCCACATAGATTCCAACTCATAATTTGGGTTCATTAATTTAATTACCCATCTCAAATCCTAAAGCAACTTAAAACAAGCCTTAAGGTAGATTTCTTACCTTAATTTCACAAGTCTCCTTAATTCACCTCTTGCTCCTCATCTTCTCCAAAATCGGTTAAGAGGGTATGGAGTTTCCAACTCCATCCCAACATCCAAGAACACAAAAACATACTTAATTAATTATCTAAACCCTTGGAATATCTCAATTCAATAAAAGGGCTAGAACACAAAGTTAGGGTTTACCTTTTTGAAGTTTATAAGAGGAACTCTCACCCTTGAATCAAGAAGGAAATTACTCCACCATTGAAGGGTCAATTTGGAGCTCAAGAACAAGAAGGAAAACAAGGTATCAAAAATGGTGAAAAATCGATTACACCATGAGGTGAAGGAAAGATGACTTTTTCTTGGAAATTTTTACCTTAGAAGGAAGAGGAGACTCCAAGCTTCACATTGGTGCCATTTTCTCTTCAAATGGGGAAAACCCATGGAGGTCAACTTCATTATTTTCGGATTTTGAAAAGAGGGAAGCGTAGAGCTTGAAGAGAGGATCGCAAATATGTAGTTATTTTTGTGATTTAAGCTTGGAGCTAGCTTGGACAAGGAGGAGAAGTGGAGGAGGCCATGGGGCTCCATTGTCGTTCTGCACAGCGAGAGGGAGGAGAAACAAACGATGGGAGAAAGAAAGAAGGAAAGAGAGAAGGGAAAAGAAAATAAAGGAGAGAGAGAGTGTGGGTGGGGGTATAAGTTACTTTTTATTTTATTGCTTTTTGACTTATTTAACTAGCTAACTAGTCAAGAGTGTGAGAGAGCTAATTAACATATTAAAACCGGCCCCTTACAGTAACACATGCTGGAGCGTTTTTCATCTTTTTACAGAAACGCTCGTTTATTTACCGGGTTTTAGCACTATTCGCTAACCGGGTCCGTTTTCCGGAATTTTCTCGTTTAATTAATTTTAATGGTTATTATACTCCCATTAATGTTTATTTATAGTTATATGATCAACTATAATTTTTTACGGGGTCTTTTGACCATTTAAAGTCACGTTTTCGGGTTTTCTCGAAAAACGCGCTTTAGACTCCGTTAGCGTTTTAACGCATTATTTGGATCCGTTTTCTTCCGGAATTTTTCCCACATGTTCTTAGTATGTAGTTAGGGTATAAAAATATTTTAAACCCTAGTGAAGGTTATATGCCTCCTAAAATAATTAAATATGCGTTTTCATGTTTTGTGTCTTTTACGCATTTTCTTTTTCTTTTTGGTTTTTATTTCTTCACCAATGATCTTAAGGACTTAATTAGCCTTAGAAAATCATAATTACACAATTAATTAACACATTAAAGTTTGGGGTATTTCAATCTACCCCCCTTAAAAGAACTTCGTCCTCGAAGTTCACACTTCCCACACTTCATTGGTTAGAATACGGGGATTGCTTGCAACATAAAACTTCCATAACAAACATATTTCACATCACAACCTCGGACTTAACGGCCCGGGTAGCACATCCATGCATACATAACATACTTACTTAGTAACCTCGGACTTAATGGTCCAGGTACCTTAACAACATTTGCACATACATAACAACCCTTAGACTCTTGGTCTGGGTAACATAACAACATTTAGACCCGTAGGTCTTGATAACACAACACTTTCGGAACTTAACCACATTAGGACTCAAGGTCCAAAATAATTATTACACATACCACACAACATGTCTTAGCATGTATATCAACCAGAAATTCCTTTTCCATCTCTTCACGAGTTCGAGACCCATGTAGAGTACATATACACTGTGATCCCGCAGAACCGGTCGCGATGGACACTCTGGTCCCCGTTCCTTTGGGAGATCAAAATATTTGCATACATCTTTAAAATATACTTCTCATGTCACCGGTCCTAAGACAAAGGCTCGTACGTCCTCAGCTCGTGAGCAAGTAGTAGGAAAATACCCTCTATGAGGTTAAGTATCATGAAATCTTCTATTGGAAGGATACAAGTTGAAAATCCTCTACGAGGTCACATAAAGGTAGTCCTTCCTTTGAAAATACCACTAAAGAATCTTAAAAATATTAATTGAAGTCTCGAAAATACCAATTGAAAATCTGAAACCACCATTTTAAAATTCCTTTGAAAACACCATACAACTCCAAGTCCAATTATTGTTAACTGCATCTTATTCTTGATGTGATTATTTCTGACCACTTATAGGGAGTTTCAAGAATCATCCAACCCTAATGTGATCAGCATCAGAGTTGAACTATCTTTCCACCCCAATTTGTGTTCGGCTTCCCTTGATCTCATGATAATCAAGTTTCACCTCCCACTTCATTTTCAAACAACAACTAATTCAAACATATGCCATCTTCTATCTTTTAATCCATCTAGTCGTAATCATTACATCTCCAAGGGATAGAACTCCGTCTATCAATCATTACCCGAATTCGACTTAATCAAGTTACCTAGGGAATTTAATTCTCACTAGGTTCTACGTTGGTGTCATACCTCTTCCTAAATCACAATACTGTATATATACATATATCCATATATATATTTTTATCAAAATATAATACACAATATTACATTTGGTATCATATGAACATACACTGTCGGGGTTTTAGTTCCCCGGGAGTTTCTTACTCCCTTATACTTATACTTTCACACACATCCGTTAACACAACAAACACACTTATCACAATGGTATTCGCATCTTCTGTGCGCAATTACCACAATTAACCATGAATGAATGCGTATGTTTATGTAACACGCGCACCAATCATCAAAACAAAATCATTTTGTGCTATGCACATCATAGTTCACGTACACTTGTACGGTAAAAGACACTAAGTGGTTCTGCGCTCTACCCCCCTTAAAAGGGATTACGCCCACGTAATCAATCAGTTAATCACTGGTTTAGAACATTCTACCGTCGTGAAGTGTTTTATCTCCACGCGGTTTATTACACAATGTGTTCTGGTTTGAGGATCTTAGCCATATGGGCGGTTTAGTCCATAACCAAGAATTCTCACTAGAGTTTGTTTTAACTCTTAACTGGTTTCGATTCTGGCCTGTGAGGCTTTTAGGCATCATTAATTTGCCATTCACTCATGTTCACTATTCGCATTCAATATTTGAATCACTGGTTCACCAGTTTCTGCTGCGCAACTCTTGATAATTTAAAGCTTAGTTTGCCCCATACATTATTCTTACTGTATTGTATATCTTCGATTATCACCTTCATCTTGGTAATAATGATTTCTCAACCGACGCGTGGTATCACTTACCATGAGCGAACTCGGTGAGTTACAGACTTACTATCCACTTCCATGATAACTCACTGTATTCCACAATAACTTACTTGATTTCTCCGACTTATTGTTGGTTAAGTCTGAGCTACTACCTATTGTGTAGTACTCTGTCGATCATTCCAACACTTGAGGTATATTCCATACCGATATTTAATAATCGTGCTACAGTAGCCGCTTATGTCAACCAAGTACCTTTTGATTGGTACGACCGTGCTTGTCTTGTGCATCGGTTTTATCACACCATAAGTCTTGTTCTTCTATCACCTTTAACATTTCCAATTTCCTAGCTATCTCACTCGATTATTACCGTGCAAGCGCAATACCAAACACTCAGTCCTACAGAGTGCAGAGGCGTAAACTCTTGACAGTAAATCTCTTATGCGATTGCAATAGGAATTCACACTGCTTTCCGTATCACATAGTATTAATTACTGGCTTATTGCCCAGTCTGTTTATCATCACTTACTTGTATGTTCATTGAGTTTCACTCGTAACTGGTCTTATTTGCCACATTGTTATTTAACAATACTTCTACAACGGTCGCTTACTGCGCACCGTGCTCTTACTCATTGCATAACATTAACTTACACTGCATCCACTGTTATTTTAGCTTTCGCCACTACACAGTGTTTCGCCATTTATTTGGCTGATTACTGAATGCTTTACTCTTCGAGTCTTTGTGCTCACTGAGCGTTGTTCATCACACATTTAGCATCACACACCTATGGTGATTGTTATCAGACTTATTACTCTTCCGGTCTCCACAACTGGTGCAACACTTCCTTTCGTATTATTCCTACTCACATCATTGGGTAATAGCAACATAGTCAACTCTTAACATATTCCCTGAACTTAGTTCACATAACTACCGCTGTTGCGGTTTCACATATCACGAGGTATCCCCACTCTTTAAGCAGTGGTTCGTTATCCGCTTTACTTACTTATATTACATAAACTTCTGTGATCAATAACATTTTCTTAACACATTCTACTTGTGGCTCATAAGCCTTATTGCCTCGAGCTTTGCTCTTTGTAGGCTATCCACACACATTTACTTCTCTGTACAACATTACATGGTTTATAGGTTGCATTGAGCTCCATGACAAGGTTGTTGTTCCTTTCATGGTATGCTCCTTCAAGGATGTCAGACTTCCTCCTGACGACTTATGTTTAAACTGGGTGTTAGTTTCCACCCTTGCGTTTCTGTCACGTTATCTTGTTCAACCATTGTTGATCCAACCACTCTTCTAAGGATAGTTCCTGGGTGTTACTAGGTTGTGCCATTATATCCGGCTCGCACTTATGAGTACGTTTCATTAGCTACATCGCCCTGCGTTCTTGGCTGGGTTAAATATCATTTCCAGTGAGATTGATATTCCCTTAGTTCAAGTGATCACTTCGGGAGTCTCATCCCGATCATTGCACATTAACGTATCATAGTAGGCATCTGCCTCGTCATATTTAGGCTGGGTACTTACTCCAGCTATTGCGTCATCCTTCAGGATTGTGCGACGTCTTTACTTACTAACCAGTGCACTTCGCACTTGTTCACCTTTAAACATTTCCTTAAAATGAATTTACTAATTCCCTTAGTCTTCCTTAACTTGACTGGGTTCCTTTACTTCAACCATTTAATGTAATCCATTGCTCTTGCTTGACTTTTACTTCGGACCGTAGTATGGAGTCGACTACTTCCCGTGTTCTAGACTCCACTCGTATACATACATGGGGTATCCTACTGATACATTGCTACTTACCCGACTACCCCATAAGAAGGTTTGTCAGGCCCACAAGCTCCTATCGGAGTGCGGTCGTCCCACGTTTCAGTTGGTACACTCGTAGTGCCCGTCACACGCCTAGGTGAAGTATTCTGTTGTCAGCTCCTCTTATGTTATCCTGTGATAATATGCATTCCGTGTTTCCCGAACTTAATCAAGGGAAATATATCCACTGTTGTGCTATGACGAACTCAATCCATTCCCTCGGGTTGTTACCCTTGGGTTTACCGGTTTCCATCCGGTTAATTAAAAGTAACTGGGTAAAACTTACCTACCATATGGCACTGAGGCCGGTGTAGGTCTTCTGGTTTGGTTTAAAAGAAGGTTGGAAATAAAAGGGGTTTGAAAGAAAATTTTGGTTTTGAAAAAGGTTTTGAAAATAAATTTAGGTTGAAGAAAAATTTTCGTGGTTTTACAACGTTTCCTTGTCTTAACCAAGTCTAGCTTCTTGCTGACTGGTGTATTTCCAAGCACTGAGGTCAGGCTATTAAGCCTTTCCACGGTTATGATAACCCCACTTAACTTCATGGTACTTTACTAAGTACCGGTAGTTGTTTAAAATTCCGTACAGATTTGTTATAGCAGCACTTGCCAGGGCAAGTGCGCCATGCAATCTGGTTATCGGTTCAATACACACTGGTTGCGGTATTGCTTTCATCCGCACTGACATCAGTGGCCCTGCTGGCCCTTGCTTGATCTTACAGTCTTAACAATAAATCTTCTGAATACTTCTCACTGTCTTCACATGATAACCATTGACTAGGGTGTTTCCCATTCTGGGAGACCCCTTTTCCTTAGTTTTGTATCCTCCTCGTACTGTGTTGTAGTTCCTTAATCGGTTGGTATATCGTTGGTGTATTAGTTAACATTTGTAGTCCCGTAGACACTCGTCTCGGGTTCTACTACTTCACTTCTCCACTGTTGCACGTTAGTGCGTTGCAAGCTGGTTGTCCTCGACTGCTCCGCATGTCGACCCAGGGTGCTGGAAATTCCATTCTCTGTGCATAAGATTCTTCACTTTTCGCTAACAAGAGCGGTTAATTTTGTTAAAATGGAGACCGTCTTCGAGATCACACCTTTCGGGATCTACCGTATGACAGGTCCTCCGTACTTAAGACATTTAAATCAGCCAGATCGGGTATTCCCGAGTAAGAGAGGATTTTCATCTCTCTGGCGCTCTTTCCGAGTTATAATATGGGTTTGTGGAGGGCGGGATGGATACTGTAGGTATCCAGTACACACTGGTATTTCCCTAACTAGCGTACCTCACGCTATCACTCAACCCTTAACCCAAAGTACTAAACTCTTAACTCGGTACTTCCTAAGCTCGGTATTTCAGTCATCAGAGCGATACTTCGCTCTGATACCACTTTTTGTAACACCCCCTAACTAACAACACACTTAACAACATATCGCAGCGGAATTCATAACTCACAACATCACTTAACTCTTTGGTGTTACACGCCGTTAGCCACCCACGTGGCTAACAAGGCTAACATACATACATTGTACCGGTCTGATGGACTAAATTCCCGAGCGACTACACATAAATCCCGTTCCATGTCCAACAGTCATTATACACTTACTTACAGCTGTACCGAGTAATTACCAACTAACGCCGATACATTTTCGGTCTTACTACACCTATAATACATCCACCATTCTCATGACTACCACATACAACACTACCCCGTCCTACTCTCGAACGGCTTCCAGTTCCTTGTACCTGAAAAGTATGGGAGCCCCCAAAGGGGGTCAGCACCTTTGCTGGTATGGTAATCCCGCAGCCCGCATGCTACCGGGCCACGCACAACTATTTGTCGTCTTAGCATGCGGTTGATTTATTTCAAACATGCACAAACTCACATATCATGCTTATAAGCAAACATCCATTAATAGGGCACAAACACAAATTAGCACACACACTCAATAAACACACTTCACTTTATAACATACTCAACTTAATTTCTCTCCTCTGAGAGGATATAACTTTACTTAGGGAATGCCGGGGTGATATAAGCCCGAGCACAACATACATACATTTCCTTTACTTGAGTGGCGGCCTCATATAGGACCGATCACAACATACATAATTTCCCCCTAACTCCAATAGTGATGAGGTAGGTAAGCCTTGGTTAAGCTTGTGGGTGGTTGTAATTCCAAGAGGAAGAACAACCGTAACATAACAAAGAGGGAGTCGAAGCGAACTTAGGCATCGACACCCTACCAACATTATACATAATTTCCCTCCTAGCCCGATGTGGAGGTCGGGTAGGTAAGCTTTGGCTAAGCTAGTGGGAGGTCGAAATCCAATGAAGGAAAACAACCCTAACATAACAGGATGGGAGTTAATTCTCATATATGTATTAACTCCCAAACAACACGCGCGACCGGAACAACCGGATTCCTCTCCATACATAACATATACTTATTAGTTAGAGGTTCCCTTATGGAACTTACCACATACATACATCACATAGTGTTACTAACTCGGTTAGACACATATGGGGAGTAATATCCCTTTTTAACAAACATGAATAACTGTATCCAATAACAACAACAACATATCCAACAAGTCACATACATCATCATAACAACATACACTAACGCACTGATAGCCGTAGTTAGAACGTTCCCATGGGTTGGGACGTTTATTCCGAATACCGATCTCTTATGTGAACCTAAAGTCGGTTAACTATTATTTAACACATAACTAAGGTTAAGCGGTATCGGAATTAATTACGCCACAATAATGAATTACTGTAAACTCATTTCATGCTTTATCTTGCAAGGTGGCAAACACAGAAAAACACATTGGCATACAAGCCGGTGTAATCCGGTAGGACACAGGTTGCAAGAAAACCATACCTGTCACCAAGGTCCACTCTATTGTGTCCTCCTATGTTCCTCGAACAATCCTTGAACAACTGGTAACAATACAATTACTTTCATTAACATTGGGGTAATATGTTGTTTAACGTCTATAGCGCCCATAGTTAACCCCGTCATCCCGTTATACTTAATTTACTCTTGTGATCTTAAGTTTACAACTCTCACACCAAACCTAACATTTGTTTACCCACTTTAAGGCCTTTACATGTCACCAAACAGGGCCTAAACATCATCTAAAACCATACCATTCAATCCCTCATCCATCATTAGGAGCCTTAAACAAATTTTTTTGTGTTTCTCTGGTATGGACCGCCCCATAGGGGCGGTCCACAACAGAAGCTACCCGTTTTTTCGTTTTCTACATGTCTGGGCACTGGACCTCCCCACAGGGGCGGTCCCAAGGGGCGGTCCAGAACAGAACCCATTTTAAAAACCGTTTTTCTACACATTCTGAGCTCCAAATTCATCCAAATTTTTTTTCCACTTATTCCACAATCTTTCCACATGTTTCCTACATGTTTAAACATCTTTAAACATGTATTAAACCTCTCCAAATCATTGGTTAAGTCCTTACCCCAATTCTTGCTCAATTTTCAACAAACCAAACTCTCACAATTTGCATTCTTTACACTATTTTGCATTTCTTACTTCTTCTTGCTTGTTTTTATCCCTTACCAACCTCACCAAAACCATCAATGACCATCACAAATCATTCCTACATAAATGCACAACCAAAACCCACATTCACTCCTTGTTTCACAAGTTATAAACACTAACTCTCTTCTAGCATTTCTAAGCTCCACATGTGTAACTTGCTACAGATTTTCATCCTTCTCTTCCTAATTTCCCAAATACCATTTCAAGGCTATTAAACCACTCTACTCAACACTACAACACCAAGGTTCCCCCATTCACCAAGCCATCATCAATACACTCATTTTCTACCAAAATTTCGCCATAACCTCCCCATAAACTTAGCATCTCCCAAACCTCATCTTGTCATCATTTTTCAAACCTAAACTAGCCAAACCCACAAGGGCTCTATCAGAGCATAATATATCCTCAAAATTTCATTAAACAATAATATAGTTCCAAAATCAAATGCATTGGCACTTAGCCTCTTAAATCAACACAAGTTCACAATTATCTCTTAAATCAATTTTACACACTCCCCCACATAGATTCCAACTCATAATTTGGGTTCATTAATTTAATTACCCATCTCAAATCCTAAAGCAACTTAAAACAAGCCTTAAGGTAGATTTCTTACCTTAATTTCACAAGTCTCCTTAATTCACCTCTTGCTCCTCATCTTCTCCAAAATCGGTTAAGAGGGTATGGAGTTTCCAACTCCATCCCAACATCCAAGAACACAAAAACATACTTAATTAATTATCTAAACCCTTGGAATATCTCAATTCAATAAAAGGGCTAGAACACAAAGTTAGGGTTTACCTTTTTGAAGTTTATAAGAGGAACTCTCACCCTTGAATCAAGAAGGAAATTACTCCACCATTGAAGGGTCAATTTGGAGCTCAAGAACAAGAAGGAAAACAAGGTATCAAAAATGGTGAAAAATCGATTACACCATGAGGTGAAGGAAAGATGACTTTTTCTTGGAAATTTTTACCTTAGAAGGAAGAGGAGACTCCAAGCTTCACATTGGTGCCATTTTCTCTTCAAATGGGGAAAACCCATGGAGGTCAACTTCATTATTTTCGGATTTTGAAAAGAGGGAAGCGTAGAGCTTGAAGAGAGGATCGCAAATATGTAGTTATTTTTGTGATTTAAGCTTGGAGCTAGCTTGGACAAGGAGGAGAAGTGGAGGAGGCCATGGGGCTCCATTGTCGTTCTGCACAGCGAGAGGGAGGAGAAACAAATGATGGGAGGAAGAAAGAGAGGAAAGAGAGAAGGGAAAAGAAAATAAAGGATGAGAGAGAGTGTGGGTGGGGGTATAAGTTACTTTTTATTTTATTGCTTTTTGACTTATTTAACTAGCTAACTAGTCAAGAGTGTGAGAGAGCTAATTAACATATTAAAACCGGCCCCTTACAGTAACACATGCTGGAGCGTTTTTCATCTTTTTACAGAAACGCTCGTTTATTTACCGGGTTTTAGCACTATTCGCTAACCGGGTCCGTCTTCCGGAATTTTCTCGTTTAATTAATTTTAATGGTTATTATACTCCCATTAATGTTTATTTATAGTTATATGATCAACTATAATTTTTTTACGGGGTCTTTTGACCATTTAAAGTCACGTTTTTGGGTTTTCTCGAAAAACGCGCTTTAGACTCCGTTAGCGTTTTAACGCATTATTTGGATCCGTTTTCTTCCGGAATTTTTCCCACATGTTCTTAGTATGTAGTTAGGGTATAAAAATATATTTATAACCCTAGTGAAGGTTATATGCCTCCTAAAATAATTAAATATGCGTTTTCATGTTTTGTGTCTTTTACGCATTTTCTTTTTGGTTTTTATTTCTTCACCAATGATCTTAAGGACTTAATTAGCCTTAGAAAATCATAATTACACAATTAATTAACACATTAAAGTTTGGGGTATTTCAGGAGCTTCCAGAGTCCTTCAACCCCAATGTGATCAGCATTGGTGTTGAATTATCCTTCCACCCCAATTTGTGTTCGGCTTCCCTTGATCGCTAGCAAATCAAGTTCCAGTACTTCCCACCTCAATACAAACACACAACTCGTCAAACATCATTTCATTTTCTTTCTTTTTAATCTTGCTACTCATAATCATACACATACATTTTCCAATTTATATGATTCACTTACTTACTTACTAATCATCTCATCATCTATTACTACATCTTCTCCAACTACTATACTTAAGAATTCATGGGTATAATATCCCATTAATTTGCTATACTCCAATTTATACTCATAAAATACATCGGTTGTATACCGATTTATACTCATTACATACATCGGTTCCATACCGATTTATACTCCGCAAGTCTCCCATACATACTCATTCCTCATACTATTACCAATCGGGGTCCTCATTCACCTGGAGTTTCTCTACTCCTTTTTCCTGTACTTACTTCTCAAATAACAACAATTGCACGATGAGTGAATACAAATGTTTATGTAACATGAGTATCAATCATCAAAACGAATTCTCTTGCGCTATGCGCATTGTAGTTTACGCACCTATCACGTAAAACATACATTTCGCGGTTTTCGCTCTACCCCCCTTAAAAGGGATTACGCCCACGTAATCTACCATGTGTCAACATTGGACATTGGTCGAAGGCATTCAGCCGTCAAGGAGTGGTTCAATTTCCATGCGGTCTATTATACAATGTTTCTTGGTCAACGGGTCTTAACCGTATTATCGGTTAGTCCCTGCATCAAGAATTTTCATCGGAGTTATTCAACTCTTAACCGGATTCGGTTCTAGCCTAAACGGCTTTGAGGCATTGGTGATTAGCCTTTTATTCACTAGGTGTATTTCGCTTAGAATTATGGGCCCACTAGCTTCTGCTGCGCGACCCTGATAACTTGGGTTATTCGCCCTTCTTGTTATCTTAAACGTGTTACACATCACCTTTTTATCCCTCTTATTGTGGGAACAAGGTTTATTAACCTAGTGTGGTATTCCTTTACCGTGCTCGAACTCGATGAGTTTTAGATTTGTAACCAGTTCTCTGGCGATCTATATACATACTGTTGTGTTTTGTAGTGATCATTCCTTTGGTTCCTTCGACTTATTATCGGTTGAGGTTAAGTCACTACTTAGTTGTTATGCTTCCTCTATTGTTAGTAGCTTCTGAATTATACCCGTTTCTCTGGTTCATTACAAGTGTTATTTACTTGTATGACATTGCATTTTCAATGCGTCGGTCCTTGTGACTTTCTTAAGTCCCCTTTCACCTTTATTCCAATGGAGTTCACATCCCGTGATTGTTGGTGTGTTTCACACTCCTCGTGCTTCTTTAGCCTTAGGCCGCACGGTTTGTATCTAAGCTTTTGCTTAACTGGTTTATACCATGTTCACTGGTGAAAGGAAGAATTTCCCACTACTTACATTTTCCATATTTCTACTCTTTGGCAGTAAATCTCTTATGTGATCGCAATAGGAATGGACATTACTTCCCTTGTGAGGTGTTTCATCATTTAGTGTGGACTCCTGGCTTATTGCCAGGTCTGTCCACCATCTTGTATTAACAACCCCATAACATTGGGTGATTATTTGCATACGTTGGTCGCCTGCTGCGCACCATGTTCTTACTGATTCCACAGTATTGGTTTACATGGCATCCACTGTTGCTAGCTTCAGCTCATGCATCTCTATCAATTATACGATGGTTCCCCATGTATTTGGCAAATACAGAATATAGTATTCCTTTATTTTTCTGAGCTCCCTAAGCATCATTGGTTTTATAACCGGTTACTCCTTGGTTGTCAACAATTGATGTTGAAGCTTATTTCACATTGCTTGACAATAAATGTATGCTCAAGCTTGACTACATTAGTAGTTCTGAAAGGAACATATTTCCCGACAGTTACTGATGATATCCCCTTCTTGGGGTCCATGTGTTCACCGCTCATGCGGTCTCACATTTATGAGGGGCATCCTCAATTATTGGTTGTTACTCTTTTATCGGTGTCATCCTTGACCACTTTCCATATAGTTCACATTGGTTTTGCAACCGTTGGGTTGTGTGTGGTAATAGTTTCATGGCCTACTAGCCATATTGCCTAGAGCTCTGCTCATCATAGGTCATTCCCATGTGGTTACTTCTCCATAAGACATTGCTGGGTTTGGAGGTGATACTGGGCTCCACGGTAAGATCTTCGCATCACGCTTCCGTTTGTTGGAGGCCCTTTTTGTATCTTGGTATTGATCGATACCATCTATTAATTTGGGGTATCCCTTGTCAAGTGGGGATCCCTTCGGTGTTCTAACCGGATGTTCGTTCCGATTGTGGTGTTCTTACCACGACGTCTCGTTCAACTGTGTTGCCTTGATACCCTTTATGGATTGCTCCTGGGTAGTACTGATTATGCCATTACATCTGGCTGATATTTATGAGTATGTCCAGTTTGTCATCCTACCTTGCGGTTCTGGACCTGAGTTATCCGTTGAGGGTTATGACGTCTCCCATTCTTAGGGTAGATCACTGGTGCTTCTCCTTATGTTATAACGGTTTTGGTATTCCCTTCGGTGATGAATGGTAATTTCAGTACCATATATGATTACCCTGTGTATTTGTGGTAGTTGTTCTAGGAATTCTATCCCGTTCATCGTACACTGATGTGTTAATGTTAGGCATTTGCCTTACTGTGTTTAGACTGGGTATTCCTTCCAATCATCATGCTTTACTTTAATATATTCAAGAGATATCCAATGTCTTTATTCAGTTGTTAGTGCTTCTCGCACTTTTAACTCTTAATCATCCTCCTGTAGTAGGTTCTTGACTCCTTAGCTGGTAAGCTTATCTGAGTTCCCTTTGCTCGTTTGAGGTATCCAACTGTTCTGTTTCGAATTTGCTTATGGTCCGTAGAACAGAGTTGACTACTTTCCGTGTTTCGTACACTACGTGTATACATACGTGGGGTACCGTCTTGGCACGTTACCACTTACCTAACTATATGTTAGGCCCGCAAGCTCCTTCGGAGTGTGGTCGTCCCACATCCCGTATTTGGGTACACTCGTAGTGCTCGTCACACGCCTAGGTGAAGTATTCTATTGTCAACCCCTCTTGTATCATTCTATGATACTCACCGTAAATCCGTTAGTTTGGTTTTTTAAAAATCCAAGGTTTAAAAGAAGGGTTTGTGGTTTTGAAAGAAAAATTTGAGTTTCGAAATAACGGTTCGGTGTGAGAAGTAATTCTTCATGGCGTTGCCATGTCTGAGGTCTTGACCAAGTCCAGCTTCTCGCTGACTGGTATGTTCTTAATACAATGGTCGGGCCGTTAGGCCTTTCCGAGGTTTCATTATTTAATCCTTAGGATTGGTAATCCTATATTTGCTCCATTCGTCATAGCGGTGCTTTAGCAAGTATTTGCGGGTTGTTAAAAGTCTTCCAACCGTCTTGTAGTTGCTGCACTTGCCCTGGGCAAGTGCGCGGGTAGGTTGTTTTTCGGTTAACGTATACCGGTTACGGTATCGTTTCCATCCATAATTGGTGGTTTTATTAGATCTTTCTTTGATCTTTTGATCTTGGTGATCAGTCTCCTAAGTTGCTTCTCAGTGTACTCGACATGATTGTCTTCAATCCGAGTGTCTCACACCTACACTGTGGTTAACGACACTTGACTTATCCTTAGGAACCATGTTGTGGTCCTATAGGTGTATGTTTATGGATACTTTCATAGTTATCTGAACTATGTTGTTCGGTTATTACTGTCTATTGGCGTGTAGGTTTGGTGTTAATCCAACCTCGACTAATTCCTTAGTCAGTTTGCATACCGTTGTTGGCATTATCAAACATTACAGTCCGTAGACTCTCTTGTCTCGGGCTTGCTACTCTATCTTCCTTGTTTCGTTGCGCGATTGTGCTTCTCTTCTTGCTGGCTACTCATGGTTCTCGCGACTGCGAAGCATGTCGCCCCATGGTGCCATAAATTCCATTATCCTTGTGTTTAGGATCTTCATTTCTCCGCCATTAAGTGCGGTCCTTGTCATTCAATGGAAACCGTCTTCGGGACTTCCAGTTCTTGGACTCTACCGTATGACAGGTTCTTTTCCTAATGAGGTTTACTTGCA
Source organism: Limonium bicolor (assembly GCA_023374045.1). Taxonomy (NCBI): domain Eukaryota; kingdom Viridiplantae; phylum Streptophyta; class Magnoliopsida; order Caryophyllales; family Plumbaginaceae; genus Limonium; species Limonium bicolor. Next base: position 144,553,483 of record CM041779.1, on the reverse strand, counting down.
ACTGCCAGATCGGGTGTTACCCGAGTGTGAGAGGTCTTTCCATCTCTCTGGCGTTATTTCTCCCAACTTAATACCGTGGGTTGCGGAGGGCGGGGTATGGTTGTTGTAGGTTTCCGGTTCACGCGGAAGTTCCCATCTAGCGTACCTCTCATGCTAACACTCAACCCTTAGCCCTAAGTCTCTAATTCCTAACTCGGTATTTTCCTAAACTCGGTATTTCATCCATCAGAGCGATACTTCGCTCTGATACCACTTTTTGTAATACCCCTACCGCTAATACCATCATTACTGTATAATACTTACCTTCGCAGCGGATACTCCATACACAACGGCGGGTGTACAATGTCGTTAGTCGCCCACGTGACTAACAAGGCGAGTTACAATACTACATACTATCGGTCTGATGAATTGAACATACCGAGTACTCTACACATTACATTACTTTCCCATGCATACTCCCCCATAATTCAAATACAACTCCAATACAATACTATACCGAGTCTACTACAATTCTTAAATTACCGATACAGTTTGGAACTCCCACTTTCCCAATACATTACAAATACAATCCCTATTATACAACTACCCATACTTACATAGCAGTCCCCGTCCTACTCTCTCGAACGGTGGTCAGCTTCGAGTACCTGCACACTAAAAACGTTCCCCCTAGGGGTTCAGCTTATGTTGAATATGAATTTCGCATATACCGCGTGCTAACCGCGGTACGCCGACTACTTTGGGTCGGATATACGTGGAGTTCATTTTACATGCATACATACATACTCATGCTACAACAATTCACTCAACAATACCTACATACACATACAAGTTCAATAATTACTAAGGAAGACAATCGATAGTCAACCATTCGTATTTGTTATTCATTCATTACTCCTCGTACTGTGTTCGATATTCGCTACTCTACTCATACTTACTCCTTACTCTTGCATACTCATCACTCCATGTTCAATACCTTACTCGTACATGATCCTTACTCTGTACTCGTTACTATACTTGTGCATACTCACTACTCACTTCTCCATACTTACTCATACGTACTCAATACTCACTGCTTACTCATACATACTCGATACTTGGTACTCATTACATACTCATACTCGCTTCTTACTCAATACTCATTACTTTCCTCATTCGTACGCAATACTCAATACTCATTACTTGGCCTCTGGGCGGAGTCATACACAAGACTCACCGCCGGACCTACAATACGAGGGCTATACGCTTAGCTCCTCAAATACTCAATGTCCGTTCTTACCGGACTACTCAAATTCCCAACACTCTTCTCTCAGAGTATAATACAATCTCATGGGTTAGCCTAGAAGTATCTCTCTTGATAACCTCCACTAGCTTAGGGAATTACAACCGACTAGTATCCTCAGATTTAAGGGTTTCCCCAACGTATCGAATACTCTCATGTTCGGGACATACTTACATCAGTCGGGTCCTCTCATAATGGGTCGACTAATTGCTAAGGGGTTTGAAGATCCCTCATCATTCTTTACTACTCTCATGGTTCATGTCTTGCACCAAGATTAATTCCTCTAATAGAGGTTACTTATATACTTCCACTACTTGTTATTTGTGGATTATTCATTTCGGTGCTCCTACCGTTATCGGAAGGTTATTACTCCCGTACACTCTCTCACATTCTAGTGAGTTCATTGGTTTGCGTTATCGTTTATTGATTCGTTAGTTTAGTGCGTTGCTACGGTTCCATTAATTCACAACATGACTCTTGCTACGAGTCACTACACAACAAGACTCATCCATGAGTCGATCTACGCACTAAATGAAGCCACACAATCAATCAAGAAGGGTTAGCTCACACAACATACAGCAAGACATATAATGAAAGGCGATAAACCGTTTTCATGCTTTAGTCTTGATTAGCCGGCATACAGCACACAAAAATAACGTAACTCGGTTAGCATACGGGGCATGAGAAACTCATACCTTTCACCGGCGTTAGCTCTACCATGTGTTCCCTCGTTCCTTGGTTCACACTTGTTCCACTGATAATGTTCCAACATTATTATTAATACTATACTCTTACGATACACAAATAATTACTACTTCCGTACTTACCCCGTTATCCCGGTATACTTAATGTTCTCATACTCTCAACCTACTTAATTACTTTTCATACTTGCTTTCCTATTCACATACTTACTTCCTTACCATTGGTGTCACATTAATGGTATATTACTAAGGTCCTTTATTTATGTACTTACCTACATACATACATACATATGATTACTATGTTGCTACTATTATATATTTTTTTTCATAAGTTGGGGCCGTCCGACCCACCGTCCGACCCAACCTATGGGTCGGCCCATTCCAGTAAGTTTTCCGTCTTCTGAAATTATCCCGTCCGACCCAGAACTGTTCCGTCCGACCCATACACCTCTGGGTTGGACCATTCCAGTAGTTTTTGGTTCCGTGGTCTGTGCCCGTCCGCCCACCGTCCTCCCCAACCTCTGGGTCGGACCCCGGTCCAGAACCTACCTACAGATTTTGTTTTTCACTTCTTTTCTTACCCATTTTCTTCCCCAATCTTCCTACATGTAATCCCACATGTTTTAACACTAATTAAGCCCTCTAAATCACCTTAATTCATCCACCAAATCCATTACTAAATCCATCAAATAACTTACACAATTTCCTTACTTCTCCTCCAACACATGTACCAGTTTTTGTTACACTTATGCTATAGATTTTATAATTCAATTCTCCCATCCAATACTTCCTCAACCAATGCCATTCCTAGCATTCTAAATACCTCTACTTACCATGCCCATTCATTTCCAAGCCAATACACTTCCTACACCAAGTTCCAACACCCATTTTACAAAATCCTGCACACCAATTTCTTCTTAGTTCAACAATGCATCTTGATAACTCTCTTGCTATAGATTTTGTATCTTAACCTCACATACTACCATCATCCCTTCATTCTCGTTATACCTCTCTACTATCCCCAATACACATCTTGGTTCTCCCATTCACCAAGTCATTCTTTAATGCACAATTCCTACCAAAATTTCGCCATAGTTCACCTTCTTTTCTTACATCCTCAAATACACATTCTCTCATCAAATCCAACCTAAAGCTAGCCACACCCAACAAGGGTCCTACCAGCACACATACAAGATCCTAATACACCAATGCTTCCTCAATTACAATACCAATACATCATTATTCCTCAAATAGCATTACTAATATACATACACCATTCATTTGGCTCTAAGTCCTACAAATCCACACATTTACTCACTAGTACTCAAATTTCCACAAACTACAATACCAATACAATAGTTTAGGTTCTTTATTTGTTCACCCTTTCCCATTACTCTAATGCATTAAAATTAAGCATTAAGAAGAGGCTCTTACCTTGAGCTTATCATTTCCTCAATTCCTTTCCTATTCTCTTCTTCCTCTCTTTCTTGTCCAAATTGGTTTTGTGGGGAATGGAGTTGCCAAACTCCATTCCCATCACCCAAGCACACAAAGACAAGTATAAATTAATACACTAACCCTTGGATTTATGCTAGTTCATTGAAGTATTCAAAATACAAATTCTAGGGTTTACCTTTGGAGATCTTTGAGAGGGATTCTCACCCTTGAATCAAGAAGGGTATTACTCCACCATTGGAGGGTTGAGACAATGCTCCAAAACAAGAGAAGAACAAGGCATTAAAAGAAGCCAAAATTGGCCAAGGCATGGAAATTGAGAAAATGAGTTTTTCTCTTGAATCTTTTTACCTTAAGTGGAAGAGGAGACTCCAAGCTTCAAGAATATGTGGTTTACTCTTCAAAGCCCAAAACCCATGGAGGTCAAACTCCTCAATTTGGAATTTTGAAAAGATAGAAATGTAGAGCTTGATGAGGGGAAAAGAAGCAATTTATTTTCGTTTTGGGGCTTTAATGAAGCTAGAGCATGGAGTATAAGAGGAGAAGCCACGGGAGCCATTTTGAGGTCTTCAAAATCGTCCCCAACCAGAGGAAGGAGAAGAGAGGAATCAGGAGGGGGGTTCTCACCCAGGAAAAGAAAGGAATGGGAGGAGAGAGAGGGAAAAGGTAAGTATTTTACTTTTTACTTTATTGCTTTATTGACTTTTCAACTCATGAATTAATTAACTAGTCAAGTGTGAGTGTGAGAGAAGGCTGTTTACACCAGTAAAACCAGCCCCCACTGTTATACTAGCTGGAGCGTTTTTCGTCTTTTACAGAAAACGCTCGTTATTTTACCCGATTTTGATACTATTCACTAACCGGGCCCGTTTCCCGGAATTTTCTCATTTCTTTATTTTTATTGGTTATTAAGCTTCCATTAATGCTTAATAATAGGTACTTAATGATTCATAATTTTTACGGGTTCGTTTGACCACTTAAAATCACGTTTTCGGGTTTTCTCGAAAAACGTGCGCTAAAGCTCTATTAGCGTTTTAATACATTATTTGGATCTGTTTTCTTCGGGGATCATTCCCGTATTTTAATTAGGCATGAATGAGCCTTAGGAATCCTTACGATACTATAACCGAGGTCTCGTACCTCCTATGGTTATTTAACGCTCATTTTAGCGTTTTCCGCTTTCTAAGCGTTTTTCTCATTTCTTTTGGATTTATTTTATTTACCAAAGACTACTTAGGCACTATTAGGCCCGTAAATACTATATTAAAATATTCTAATCACCATATTTAAGTTCGGGGTATTTCAATTTTAGCCCAGTAATCAACCCACTTGTGAGATATTGTCCGCTTTGGGCCGCAGCCCGCACGGTTTTGCTTCCGGGGTACCATCCCTAAAAGGCCTCTCACAAGGCAAGAGTATCCCCACACCTATATGGTGTGGTTCATGCGCTCTCCCGATCGATGTGGGAGGTGACCCCTACACTGGGTATCACACTCCACCCCCCTTGGGAGCCCAGCGTCCCCGCTAGCGCACCGACCTGAGCCTGGTTCTGATACCATCTGTAACAGCCCAGTAATCAACCCACTTGTGAGATATTGTCCGCTTTGGGCCGCAGCCCGCACGGTTTTGCTTCCGGGGTACCATCCCCAAAGGCCTCTCACAAGGCAAGAGTATCCCCACACCTATAAGGTGTGGTTCGTGCGCTCTCCCGATCAATGTGGGAGGTGACCCCTACACTGGGTATCACAATTAATAAGACCCAACTGCAAATATTATAGTATAACATTAATCATTCACCAAAATCATGAGTGACAAATCAAACTCATGTGACAAAAAATATAATAATATATATGGAAAATTCACGATATACCCCTGTTTTCTTTCGTAATTCACAATATACCCCTGTTGGTTTTCGTAATTCAACTTTAAACATGCTTAAATGTTGTCCAAAATTGATGAAACTTTACATGGACGATTCTAAAGTGTTATATTTTAGTCCAATATCAAATTTGAAGTTTTTTAAGCTCACATGTGACCTGTAGGACCCAATGAAAATTGTGACATGTTCATTGGGTCCCACATGTCACATATGAGCTTAAAAAACTTCAAATTTGATATTGGACCAAAATATAACACTTTAGCATCGTTCATGTAAAGTTTCATCAATTTTGGACAATATTTAAGCATGTTTAAAGTTGAATTATGAAAATCAACAGGGGTATATTGTGAATTACGAAATAAAACAGGGGTATATCGTGAATTTTCCCTAATATATATACTCCCTCAATAGCTAACATTAATTATTATATAAGATGAATATTAATATTTGAAGCTTTTCATTATTTATATAATTGGTTAACCACGGTTATCCGTTCTAGAAAATTCAAAACTCTTACTGAAATACCCCAAACCTTAAGATGTTAATTAATCATGTAATTATGATTTTCCAAGGCTAATTAAGTCCTTAAGAACATTGGTGAAGAAATAAAAACCAAAAAGAAAAAGAAAATGAGTAAAAGTCACAAACCGTGAAAACGCGTATTTAATTATTTTAGGAGGTATAAAACCTTCACTGGGGTTATAAATATATTTTATACCCTAATTACACACTAATAACATGTGGGAAAAATTCCGGAAGAAAACGGATTCAAATAACGCGTGGAAACGCTAACGGAGTCTAAAGCGCGTTTTTCGAGAAAACCCAAAAACGTGACTTTAAACAGTCAAATGACCCCGTAAAAAAATTATAGTTGACCATATAACTATAAATAAACATTAATGGGAGTATAATAACCATTAAAATTAAATAAACGAGAAAAATCCGAAAGACGGGCCCGGTTAGTGAATAGTGCTAAACCGGGTAAATAAACGAGCGTTTTCTGTAAAAAAATGAAAAAAGCTCCAGCATGTGTTACTGTAAGGGGGCCGGTTTCAATATGTTAATTAGCCCTCTCACACACTTGACTAGTTAGCTAGTTAAATAAGTTAAAAAGCAATAAAACAAAAAGTAACTTATACCCCACTCACACCCTCTCTCCTCCTTTATTTTCTTTTCCCTTCTCTCCTTCCTCTCTTTCCCTCTTTCTTCCTCCCATCGATTTTTTTTCTCCTCCCTCTCGCTGTGCAGAACGGCAATGGAGCCCCATGGCTTCCTCCACTTCTTCTCCTTGTCCAAGCTAGCCCCAAGCTTAAATCACAAAAATAATTACATATTTGTGATCCCCTCATCAAGCTCTATCATTCCCTCTTTTCAAAATTCGAAAAGGATGAGTTTCATTTCCATGGGTTTTCCCCATTTGAAGAGAAAAGCACATCATCTTGAAGCTTGGAGTCTCCTCTTTCATACAAGGTAAAAATCTCTATGAGAAACCTCATTTTTCTCCGTCTTGTAGAGCTGGCCGATTTTGCCCTCTCTCACACCTTGTTTTCTTCTTGGTTTTGAGCTTCAATTCAACTCTCCAATGGTGGTGGAGTTTCCCCTTTGATTCATGAGTGAGAACCCCTCTCAAAAATCTCCAAAGGTAAAACCCTAACTTGTGCTCTAAGCCCTTTTGTTGAATTAAGACTTCCTAAGGGTTTAGATAATTAATATAATGTATTTTGTGTTTCTTGAATGTTGGGATGGAGTTTGGAAACTCCATTCCCTCTTGACCGATTTTGAGGAGAGGAGCAAGAGGAGAATTAAGGAGAAACTTGTGAATTAAGGTAAGAAATCTACCTTAATGCCTATATTAATTGTTTTAGAATTGGGTTTGGGAAAAATAAAATGAAATAAAATCTGGAGCAATAATGTGCTTGATTGGGGTTAGTTGGATTTTGTAAAATGTTGGTTTGAATTGAGGGCCTAGGAGCCAAATAAATTGAGTTTGTGGTTATATTGTGGTTCATTAAGTTTTGGAGCTATATTGTGATATTGTTGAATTTTGGATTGATATGGTGTGCTGGTAGGACCCTTCAAGGGTGTGGCTAGTTTAGGAATGGAAATTGATGAGGATGGTGAATTTGGAGATGCTAAGTTTATGGGGAGGTTATGGCGAAATTTTAGTAGAAGATTAGTGTTTTGATGATGGCTTGGTGAATGGGAGAATCTAGGTGTTTGTAGTGTTGAGTGGAGTGGTTTAATAGCCTTGAAATGGTATTTGGAGAACTAAGAGGGGTAGTACAAAAATCTGTAGCACAAGTGTTAGAAAAGTCATGGATTTGGCTAAGAATGAATAAGAGTGTTAGGCTTGAGAAACAAAGGATGAACTTGGGTTTGGAAGTGTATTGGTCTAAGAATGTGTTGGTGTGGTGAGTAAGAGATTTAGTAAGGTTGGTGGAAGTTTATGAAACAGCAAAAGAAGTTTCATGTGCACTGTTGTGCTTAAGTGTAACGGGGAGAATGGAAAACTTGTAGAAATGGACAAGAATCGAATGGTGAGTTTTGACCAATGATTTGAGGAGGTTTAGTGAGTATTTTAGTGTGTTTAAACATGTAGGAAACATGTGAAAGATTGTGGAATAAGTGGAAAAAAATTTGGGGTGAATTTGGAGTTCAAAATGTGTAGAAAAACCGTTTTTAAAATGGGGTCTGTTCTGGACCGCCCCTAGGGACCGCCCCTGTGGGGAGGTCCAGTGCAGAGAAGAAGAAAAAAAAACCCGTGTAGCTTTTGTTGTGGACCGCCCCAGAGGGGCGGTCCATACCAGAGAAGAACAAAAAAATTGTTTTAAGCCTCCTAATGATGGGGGATTGAATGGTAATGGTTTTAGATGATGTTTAGGCCTTGTTTGGTGACATGTAAAGGCCTTAAAGTGGGTAAACAAGTGTTAGGTTTGGTGTGAGAGTTGTAAACTTAACATCACAAGAGTAAATTAAGTATAACGGGATGACGGGGTTAACTAGGGGCGCAATAGACGTTAAACAACATATTACCCCAATGTTAATGAAAGTAATTGTATTGTTACCAGTTGTTCAAGGATTGTTCGAGGAACATAGGAGGACACAATAGAGTGGACCTTGGTGACAGGTATGGTTTTCTTGCAACCTGTGTCCTACCGGGTTACACCGGCTTGTATGCCAACTTGTTTTTCTGTGTGTTTTCCACCTTGCAAGATAAAGCATGAAATGAGTTTATAGTAATTCATTAATGTGGCGTAAATAATTCCGATACCGTTTAGCCTTATTTATGTGTTAAACCGTAGCTAACTGACTCTAGGATCACATAAGAGTTCGGTATCCGGATTAAACGTCCCAACCCACGGGAACGTACTAACTACGGCTATCCGTGCTTTAGTTGTATATTGTGGTTATGTGTGTTATGTGTTGCCTTTGTTTAATGTATAGTTGTTTAACGAATGTTGTTGTCCATGTTTGTCGAATGGGATGTTACCTCCCTGCTGTGTGATTAACCAAACTTGTAACACCAAATGGTGCATGTATGTGATAAGTTCCATAGAGGAACTTCTAACTAATATGTATATATTATGGGGGGTGAGGAATCCGGTCGTTCCGGTCGCGCGTGTTGTTTGGGAGTTGATGTATACAGTTTCTTTAACTCCCTCTCTGTTATGTTATGGTTGTTTTTCCTTCTTGGAATTCAATCTCCCATGAGCTTAACCAAGGCTCACCTACCTGACTTTTATTTGGGCTAGGGGGAATCATGTGTAAAGTTTGTTTGGGAGTTGATGCCAATATTCGCTATGACTCCCACTCTGTATTGATTGGTTTTCCTTCTTGGAATCAATCACCCACAAGCCTAAGATCAATGGCTTTCCTACTCGATTGTTGTTCGGGCTAGGGGGAATACTGTTATGTTATGGTTGTTCTCTTTCTTTGGATTACAACCACCCACAAGCTTAACCAAGGCTTACCTACCTCATCACTATTGGAGCTAGGGGAAATTGTGTATGGTGTGATCGGGCCAATATTAAGGCCGACACATCTATGTGAAGTATGTTGTTATGTTATGTACGTTGATCTCCAAAATCAACCCCGTATAAATATAAGGGGTAATTAAGTATAACCCGATTAAATGGGTATGTGTCGTCTAGCAAGGAATAGCTCCATTAGGGTAAAACCCTCAAGGGCCAAATGATGCAATAATGTGATCTAACCAATGTGATGTGTTAATTTATGTTTGTATCCTGTTCATCGGTTGTGTGATTTATAAGCATGATATATGTGTATAGTTTCGTGCATGTTTTAAATATAATTGACCGCATGCTCAGACGACAAATAGTTGTGCGTGGCCCGGTAGCATGCGGGCTGCAGGATTACCATACCAGCAAAGGTGCTGACCCCCTTTGGGGGCCCCCATACTTTTCAGGTACAATGGAGCTGGCAGCCATTCGAGAGTAGGACGGGGTAACTGTTTATGTATGGGTGGTTATTTAGTTTTGGCGTAATATCGATAATGGAATGTATTAGACTCGGTACAGTTCGGATTGTAGATGTTTTTGTATTCAGTTTATAATGGATTTGTAAATGTAAAGTGTAGTGCTCGGTAATCTTGTCCATCAGACCGGTACATTGTGTAAGTAATAGCCTTGTTAGCCACGTGGGTGGCTAACGGCGTGTAATACCCATTGAATTAGTCAGTGTTTATGATGTGATTTCCGCTGCGATTAAAGGTTAAGTGTACAGTTTGTAGTTGGGGTGTTACACTTACCGAAACCAAAACCGGTCAATTTACACAGTTCGGTTAACCATCCCGCAAGAACCGGTACGATTAGCTTGAAAACATGACCCACTTCGGTTTGGGTCAGATACCGTGGTTTCAGAATTTTGTAGACAGCCCTATTTGGGGTCACTTCTTGGTATATCTAACGATTGGCAGGAGATTCATTTAAAAAATTGTCATCCCTATTCCGTTCGGTGATGGTATTTTTGTGGTATATATGTGGTATGTCTTGAGTTGGTATTTTTGACAAAAATACTAAACAACCACACTGCCAAACAACAGTTTTCAAAACAACCACAAATATACCAGCACAAAACAACCACAAAACAACCAACAATTTATGTTGTAAAGAGAATGAATACCGTATATTTATAGTTATATTTATATCTATATATATATCTATATTTATATTTATATTTATACTTATATTTATATTTACATTTATACTTATACTTATACTTATATTTACATTTATATTTATCTTTATGTTCATATTTATCTTTATATTTATATTTATATTTATATATATATTTATGTTTATATTTATGTTTATGTTTATGTTTATGTTTATGTTTACCTTTATGTTTATGTTTATGTTTATGTTTACATTTTTTTTAATCGTATCACAAAAATCGACAACACACTGTATGTAACTAACTTAATTAATTTATTCAAAAATGTCGGACGAAACAACCACACTGCCAAACAACATTTTTAAAACAATCACATATATACCAGCACAAAACAACCACAAAACAACCAGTCAAAACAACCAAACTAAAAGCTACAAAACAACCACAAAAAACCATGCCGAACAGAGCCTAACTCCGTCCCGTTCACCGCCTTCTTTATTTTTTGACACGTTTTTTCACTTTAATTTTAAAGATATATAAGTTATACAATATATAGCTTTTCATATAATAATATCATTCTAAAACTTAGATTTATAAAATTGTATTTTGTCAAATGACACGTCAAAATAATAGACAAAATGGTAAAAGGCATATATGTTTTGTTTGACCATTTAGAAAAATAAGAAAAAGGCGTCGTGGAGATTTAGACCATGAAAGTTTGTTACCAGCACGAAGATTGAGGACAAAAAAAAAGATAAAAATGCATTTCATTTGTGGGTAACCTGAATATATTTTATCACTAAAATAAAACTTATCGCGATTTCGAACCTGGCGCCAGGTTCTAATATGGCGATAGGCAGTTCTGTCATTTACTTTGAGGTTCAATTGTAAATTCTATATCGAAAATCTCTTCTTCTCCCTCTCTTTTCCTGCTCCCGGATTCACGCAACGAAGGACCCTCAACTCTCGACTATTCTGTGTTCATGCATCTGTCCCTTCTGAATCTTTTCTATTGGTTACGTTTTCGTCTCGTCCCATCTTCCTCCACCAAACGATCATCGTCGCCGTGCTCCTTCCCTTCTCTTCATCTTCTCCTTCCCTAACCCTCATCACTTCCACCTGCCTCAACTCCAATCCATAGTAAGTCTCTATTTTTTTGTGTTTTCTCTTCGTTTGCTCTTGTACACTTTCTAACTTCACTAGTTTTAGTAGTTCTTGTGTGGTGTTCATTTAACTTTGAACTACTAGGGCATAAAGATAACCTCAAAAACTGTATCGGTAGCCCTAGAATCTCTTCTGTTGCTCTATACCCATTAATCTTGAGATTCACTGAAACCTTCTTTATTTATGTTTTTGTGTTGAATCTAGGTTTTTTTAATGTTAAGCCTTTTTTGTGGTGAATCGATCTGTTTCTGGTTGCAATGTTTTTTTTTTGTATATGTTTATCTGCTCATATATTCTGTCATTTTGTTTGTTGTTTGGATTAGCTTGAAATATGGCAAAGGGTAACAAGCGTAAACTCATTCATGATGATATTTCTTTTGAAGAACTAGATGCTGTTATAACAAGGTATGTTTAAGTGTTTTTTTGATGTTGTTTCTGTTTTTGTTTGTTTTTTGGTTCGTTTAGCTACTGTTTTTTGTTCACAATACTAATATTTTTTTATACAGAGCAACTAGTTTTGCTAAAGGCAAACAGAAAGCTGTTGAGGAAGGCCCTTCAGTTCCTGTGACAACATCTCTTGAACTGCCCAAATCAAAGAACCAAAAACTGTGTTGTTCAAAAATCAGAAAAAGAAAGGAGAAGGTTGGCCCTTCTCTAAAGGTTGACAAACCTAAAAAACCGAGGCAAGTAAAGGAACTCATTGAACTTGTTGATGATGTGAAAATGAAAATGAGTTTTCTCGGGTGCCATCTCGTATGGCCTTGCGTAATATGATTTATGTTATCCGAAACCTAGATGAGGATCAAATGAGATGTGTTGAGGAGCTAGGTTTTGGATCGTTGTTACACCTTAAACTTTCTCGGTTGAATGGTTCCTTGAATTTTTGGCTTGTTAATAACTATGATTGGGCACAAAGCTGTTTGTGGATGACTGATGGTGATAAGATCCACATCACCACTGATTCTGTTTATGCTTGTTTGGGACTGCCTAAGGGTGTGCTCCCCGTTGTAGAGGCTAATAGTCAGTTTGAGTCTGATGCTTTTTTTCAATTTATTGCTGGTTGGAGGGATACTTGGAATGTGAAGGTGAAAGGTCCAACCATCAAACAAATGGCTGAGATCTTGCATACGTTTAGAGGGGCTGAGTTTAAGAGGAATTTTGTCTGTTTTGCTATTTCTTGCCTGATAAGCTCTCAACAAACTGGCCATTGCAATTGGAAAGTTTTGTTATCTTTGATGGATTTGACTGACTGCATTCAAATGAACTGGTGTGAGTTTGTGCTGAGCAAACTCAATGAGTCGATGAGAAGTTGGTCTAAATCTAATCTGAGGGGAAATACTTCACTGGTTCGTTGTTGCTCTTGAATTTGATTTATCTGGATCGTACCTCTTTAGCGTGTAGTCCCGGGGTTAGGAAGTTTCCTACCCTTTTATGTTGGGATCAAAAGAGGTTTTATGAGAGAGTAAAGTTGGAGGTTTTAGCTGGTGGATTTGGTCGGGTAAGATTGAATCCCCTTTGTCTGTTGATGAGTTTGACCATATCCCGAAGTTCAGCGCAACTTATGCATCAGCTGAAACTTCAAAATTTGAAGCTGGTTCCACTTCTTCTTTCTTCGGTAATCTTTTTATTTTTGTTAATTTCTTTCTTGTTTCATTTATTTCTTTGTTATTTTAAGTTACATGTTTTTAACTTTTTTTGGTTTTATGTGTCAAGTACATTGTGACAAATTTGTGAATGTGGGGACTCGATCTCTTCATCTCTTTCAAGACTTTCATCCTTGATTGTCAAAGCTAGAACTGAAGGCTTTGTGAGTTCACCATTGAAAACCATGATATTTGTTTAGCTATTGCAACTATGATGAGTAGTTTTGAGTCTTTTGAAAAGACTATAGATGTTGATTCTGACGATGACAGTTTAAAAGGTAAAACTTATTCTGCACTCATTAGTTGTTTTTTTATTAGTTTGATTCATTTATGTTGCACTAATGATTCACATTTGTTTTATTATAATAAAATATAAACCGCTGATAAAGATTTGAGACTGATGATGTGGTACATGATAATGGAGCTGATGGAGTTGAGAATCAAGGTAAGAGTTCATTTTTTTACTTGATTGATTCATTTTGATCAAAAGCACTGATTCTTTTTTTTTTCAATTTGTTTTGATAATCTTTAAATGTAAAGAAATTCTTCTGGTGGAAACAATGGTTCTGATCCTGTTGGTACATCTTCTGAAGTTGCTAAAGAAGTGCACAATGTGCACATGATAAAGTTGGTGAGTTTTAATTTTTAAATTATTATGATGTTTACTTCTTGTAATGGTTCATTTTCTATGCATTCTTGATTCATTTCTATCATATCATTTGATTCACTTTTTTGTTTCAATATAATGTATAATTATTTAATATACTGAAATCGTTCTGTATAGCTGCCACTGATGATTCTTCTGAAGTTGTTAAAGAAGTGCACAATGCTGCACATGATGAAGTTGGTGAGTTTTAATTTTTTAGTTATTATGATTTTGACTTCTTATAATGGTTCAGTTCCATAGCATTCTTGATTCATTTCTATCATATCATTGATTCACTTTTTCTGTTACGTTATAATGTATAATTAATACTGAAATTGTATTGTGTAGCTGCCACTGATGATTCTTCTCAAGTTGTTAAAGAAGTGAATGATGATGTACATGATAAACTTGGTATAGCTTAATTTTTTAATTTATGAATACTATTTCTTATAATGGTTCAGTTCCATAGCATTCTTGATTAATTTCTATCATATCATTGATTCACTTTTTTCTGTTACGTTATAATGTATAATTAATTAAAAAAACTGAAATTGTACTGTATAGCTGCCACTGATGATGATATCAATGTTGCACCATTACCTGCCAAACGTCTTTACGACTTCAAAAAAGGGCAGTTAATGTTCAAGAAAAATTGACTGAGAGCTCTCGGCCAAAGAAGGGGTCCAAACTACCACATAAGCCGTTGAAAAAAGTTGTTATTTGGGATCAAAAGCAAAAGAAAGCTGGTATGCACAACTATGTTTATAGAATTTAGCTACTTATAATAGTTCATTTTTATAAATTGATTGATTCATTTGCAATATATACTGATTCACTTTTTTGATTTGTTATTACAATCTTTCAAATGTGAAGATATTCCTTTGGTGAAAAGGATGATTCTGATCATGTTCGTCTATCTTCTGAAGTTGTTATACAAGATATTCCTTCTGCTGAAGATGATTCTGATTTTGAACGATTACCTGCTAAACGGTCTTTACGACTTCAAAAAGGGGGTTCTAATGTTGAAACAAATTTGGCTGAGAGCTCTCGGCAAAATAAGCGGTCCAAACTACCAATTAAGCCATTGAAAAAAGTTGGATTTGTGGACCAAAAGGCTACTCAAACACGTGACCAATCTGTAAAAGAAATTCTCTGTCCAATTCCACTTGCAACAATTCCAGGTCCTTCAAAGTCTGCCCAAACAACAATGAACCCGTCTTTTGTTTTTGGAGTTAGACCGGTGGACATAAAAAGTGCATGTGTCTCACCTCTTCATCCGAAAGTGATTAACCTTATACAATCGGGTGCAGACGAGAGGTATGCGTATTTTTTTAACTATTCTTGTTTCTATTTGTTTTATTCTTTATTTCTGTTTTTTTTAACTTTTTATATGTTTTTTCAGTGATGTTATGTTTGAAGATGACATCCACTCTATCACCCCCTGAGTTTCTTAACTTTGGTTGGTGATGGGGAGCCTGACCAAACTGTTATCGACAAATATGTTCTACTTTTCAATTCCGACAATGCAAGATACAGCCCTGCTGGTCCTGAGAGGTTTTTTTTTTTTACTTTGGATAGCTGTGTAAGTTTTTCATTATACGTAAAGTTATATTTCTATTACTTTTGAGATTTGTTTTTTTCATATGTGTGGTTCAGTTTATTTAATGTATGTTCAGTTTTGATTAGCTTCCGCTCATGTTGTAGTATGTACCTTTGGCTGTTGGGGTTCCTGATGTACAATTTCGGTAGAGCAGTGCATTGACAGAATGTCCAGAGAACTTCACAACATTGGTGTTACAGACTTAGAAAAACTAGCTGTGTGAAACTATTTTTCATACCATATTGTATTGATGGTCATTATTTTCTTGTTGTATTCAATTTTATCTCTTCAAGCATCGATATAATTGATAACAACAATTCAAAGACGACCATTGAGGAAAGATATGGGGATTTTTTAGAGTCTGTGTAAGTGTATTAACTCTTGATTTTCTAAACATTTTTTTTGTTTTACTGTTTGCTAACTCCTGGTTTTATTGTTTCAGATTTCTGCTTTTTCATCACTGTTGGAGTTATTATTGGATCAGCGATATTTATTGTTGGCTGAATTTGACCACTTCATCTTGTCGATGTCCTGGAGGAGTTTGCGATTTCAGAAATGCTCTGGTATATACATGCTGAGACACATGGAGACTTATCAAGGTCAATGTTTCAACTGGAAGAGTTCTAGTACCAACCTGATCAAAACTTATGTGAGCATTCAGCCCTTTATTCTCTCTTTTTATCTTTTTCTGATGTTCTATGTGTTTCAATTTTCTTCCTTGTTTCTAATCATTTGTTTTGTTTTGTTTTTTGTAGAAACAACCTTTGGATCGGCTGAGGATGGAGTATGCTGTCCAGATTCTTCTTCATACAAACAACAAGAAGAAGAATGCTGTTTTACAATCTATTATGAAAAAGTAGATCTTTTTTAGAAGTGTATGGAAGTGTAGGATGTTAGAACCTTATCAAACTGCTATGTAATGTTTTACAACGTTAGAATCTGATATGGAAAGAGCCTTGGATACTGTTATCAAACTTTTGGAGGTTAGCATATTGGAGACTAGAATTGTGTCATTCTGTTATGAAACAATTTCGGAAGTGTATGAAAAAGTAAATCCTGTGTCTTAACTTCATGAATCTGCTTCTTTTTTGTTGTGTATCAGTGGTTTCTGAAAAATGAACCATTGTTGAAATTGAATTTTGACAGGTTGTATTTTGACAATCTGTTATGTAACTGTACAGTTGTTCTTGAGCTGGTTATGACAGATTGTATTTACAATTTGCAACAAATTATACTGATCTTTAGAATTTGAGAGTGAATCACTTGGTTCTGAAAATGAATCATATATTGACAAAAAGTGAACCATATGTTTCTAGATTATATGCTTTTATTTTGTAACAAACTTAAAATAAATCTATTCAGATATGTATATGGTAGGTTTACAAAGTGTAACATGTTGTTCTGATAGTGAATGTTTGATTTAACTAGATTGAAACTTTTGGTGTCATAAAGTGAATCAGCTGTTTGGAATAGTACTTCAGAGGTTTAAACAAAATAAATATTGTGAAGAATGTATGTTTAACTGCTGTCAATCGAAGCTTTGAGGAATGTGTATTAGAAGATAATATATAGTGAATCAGACCTTGCCAAATAGTGAATCAAATGGTTAAAGTCAATGTAGTAAATACAAAATCTTTAAGTGAACCAAATGGGTTAAGAAAAGTGAATCAGAGTATTAAGAAAAGTGAATCATAGTATTAAGAACAGCTGAATCAACGGTTTACGAAAAGTTACTGCTATATTTGAGCCTTCTCCCATATATGTAAGTCAATTCATTGAAGATTCAATATATGAATCAAATGGGTTAAGAAAAGTGAATCAGAGTATTAAAAAAAAGTGAATCAAAGGTTTACGAAAAGTGAATCAAATATAGTTACTACTATATTTGAGCCTTCTACCATATAAGTAAGTCAATTCATTGAAGATTCAATATATGAATCAAATGGGTTAAAAAAAAGTGAATCAGAGGATTAAGAAAAGTGAATCAATGGTTTAAACATTCCTAGGGTGGTTTTTAGCATTCCTAGGGTGGGTTTTTGGGGGGTAGGGTAATCTTTTTGGCATTAGTTCTACACTTTATATTGGCAGTACTGACTCGACAGTTTTTAGGGTTTGTAGTTTAGGGTTTAGGGTCTTTAGACCCTAAACCCTGTTCTACAAACCCTAAAAATGCCTTCGACGTTTTTAGCATTCCTAGGGTGTTTTGGGGGTTTTTGGGGGGTAGGGTTATCCTTTTGGCGTCAGTACTACACTTTATATGAATTTAATCTTGTTTTGAAAAAGCAAATCCTTTTCTTTTTGTAGGTGAACTATTAGTTTTCATCAAATGAATCAGTTGATTATTGGAAATGAATCGTCAAATCATCTTAAGTGAATCAATCTTAAATTCGTACTAGAAAACATATACTATATTTATCAACATTATTATGTCGTTATTTAAACAAACAGACATTGAATCAACTATCAAAAATGTGAGAAAAAGCATTCTGTATAACTGAATATTCTTACTGTGAATCTTTTATTCTATAAAAGTGTATCCTTTGCAACAAAAAAATGAACATGTTTCTGTGTTGTGTGTAATACCATGTTATCAACTAAATGAATCTGAAATGTTTACATAAAAATTTCTGTACTCTCTAAATCTGGAATTATTCTAGTCAGTGTTCCTCCTTCATTTATCGGATGTGCAAAGGAGACTCCAACAGATTGTGCTTCTTCATCAACATGCATCATCGATATAATAGAATTTTTGTTTTGTAGATATGTTCTTACTGCATTCTTGTTTCTCCTTTTGCTTCTACTGTAAATCTTCTCTATTGTGCTTTTCAGTCTTTTGCTTTTTCTTCCTTTTGTTTTGGAACCTTGCGGATCAAGAACTATTGTGCTTGCTTGATTGGTGCTTGAATCACCATTTTGAACATTTTGTGTAGATAGCATTGTTTCAACTTCTTCTTGCATTTTTTTGACTGCATTCTCACACAAACCTCTTGTCTCCATGTTCTCTTCGGTAGCAGCAAGAATGTACTCAAATTTTCTGCGCATCATCACTCTCCAATTTGATGTTGCTTCTGAGTTTGAATTACATCCCCCTTCAGTTTGATTCTTCTCCCTTGATGCTTTATTTTTCCATCTATCTAGCACATATTGTGCACCCAGCTCCTGCACACACCTCAAGTGTAGTACACGCATGCAATGTGAGCAAAGGATTCCCACCTCAATAATCATATTACATGTGCAGCAAACACTTGAATCCACTTTCTTCAATGTCACCATATGCTTTATTTCTGTACTCTCAGTTTGCCATACAGTATAAACCACGTTGTCTTCATCTTCATTGTATACTTCTTGCTGCAATCCTAAACTTTTCAAAAACTCTTCTTGAAAGATTTTATAGGCTTCGTGTGTGTATACCTCTCTTGCTACTGAAAGAAGTTTCACATTTGGGGCTACCATGTCTGGCTTGCTGTTAGAGCACCTCCAATCATCATATTGTTTAATTTCACGCCATTCTGAAATCACATTATAGAAAGATTCGTAGAACTCAGTAAGTGTTGAGGTCTTCTTCATCCTCCTAGAAAGTGAGTTATTTGTACTTTCACTCCTCTGAGAGGACAATGCACCACCAGAACAAATAATTCTTTGAGAATGCTCTCCCATTTCTCACGAGTTTGATACAACTTGTAGCCATGAATTGTTTGCACATTCAATACTTATCTATAGCCTGTATTGGTTGACATCAGTTGTTTATCTGATTTACATTAAAATCATATTAACTACAAATCATACATGCCTACTATTTCACAACATGCTCAATAAGTAAACACTAAATTTTAGAGCACAATGATTCACTTAAATTACACACCAGATTCACTTTCATATGTTGATAAATCATTTGTTTAACAACTTCATAATACATATGAACTACATGATGTAACAGAATTTAGAACACATAACAACTCGAATAACAACACTTATGATTTCCTTTACGTATGCATTGGTTCCCTATTGCACTAACACCATACGTTGTTATTGAATAAGTTAATCCAAAACTTTTAATTAAACCGACTTAATTCATATGCATAAAACTACCGATTCAATATCACTACATTAAGTCATTTAAAACTAACAAATCAGCATTCATATATCTATATTATCTTAAAGTACAACTTTGTAGCAGACAATAACACTTATATGAACTTAAGGTTCACTTGTTTCACATACGAATCACTGACTATGAAGACATGACAATCTATTAGAACTTCATAACCTAAAACTGTGTTTTTAAATGTTTGTTTCCATACCTCGACCAGACATGGTTGAACTCAGCTTCAGTTTCACAATACTTCAATATGTACTGAAACTTGTTGTTGAACCCTTCTCTTCGATGTATCAGGTGACCAATATGTTTTTTGGCATTCTCCATGATATGCCATACACACAATCTATGATTTGAGTTTGAAAATATCTTTGAGATTGCATGATCCATAGCAGCACACTGATCTGTCATAACTGTCTGTGGTTGAATGAAATCCATAGACTTTAGAAATGTAGCAAACAACCACAAAAATGATTCAATCTTTTCATTCAAGAGGAAGCCATAGCCAAACATAACATTTTTGCCATGACAGTCCATTCCCACAAATGGTCCACATATCATATCGTATTTATTTGTACGATATGTTGTGTCATGTACCAGAAGATCTCCCCACAACTTGTAATCTTCCTTCATTGTACCATCCCTCCAGAAAAGCTGCACAATCTTCCATCTACATCCAATTGGAAATCATAGTAAAAATCCTTTTCCTTTTCTCTTCTTGACTTAAAAATTTCCAGCAGGTTGTTCGAATCACTTCCCACAAATGTAGTTCTAGCAGACTGCATCGCATCATAGAGATCTTTCTGTAAGAACCCTACATTTGAAGTCCCGCCAGCTTCTGTTCTCAAAAATTTGTATGAATCAGCAACCAATATTCCACTTTTTTTCATGTTTGATACATGTTCAATTGTATCAGTTGTTACCCTTCGGTGAGATCTGAATTACTTCACTTCACTTGGATCAGAAAATGGATGAGAATGTTCCATTTTGTGACTTGTAACAGTCCATTTTGTGTTTTGCTCCTCAACTTTGAAACATATCATTGCCTTGCACCCTCTCCTTGAATTAGTTTTTGAGAACAATCTGTTTTCTGCTTGGCTTACGTCTTTTGTTCCTTGTTGGCAGCAAACATATGTCCTTACAGCAATGCTACCATCTACTCTTTTTTTCTTTTCTTTGCAACGTATACCAAACCCCTTCTTGTATGCGTAATTGTTGTACAGTTGATATGCCTCTTCTTCACTTTTTACCACTTTGCCTATCAACTCTGAAGTTTCTGCTTCAATGAATTGACTTACTTGTATGGTAGAAGGCTCAAATATAGTAGTAACTATAATTCAAAGCAGAAAAAAGTTCACTTTAATAACAATGCAGATTCATTTTACTAATAAATTAGATTTACTATCCACTTATTCATCACAATGTATTTTACACTTTCATAATCTGAAACTGAGTTCTATATCAGAGAATAATTCACTTTAATATTACTACTGGTTCATTTTAATGTAACTTCAATTCACCTTTATGACAGTACAGTATCAAAAATTTGTATACTACTACACCACTGTTAAACACTACTTATAGTACAAAACGTAAATTTATACCAGAAAGTTCTTCACTTATATAACTATGATGATTCAAATTTTACTAGCATAAGATTTCACCATTGCACTATAATATCATTAATTTGAAGACATTATAATATGAGAGATAATAGTATAGCAGACAATAATTCACTTTTATTAAATTTATGATTCATTTTTTGGAGTCATTTGATCCAATATAAAAACACTGCTGATTCACTTATGAAACTTGATTTTCATTGCACTAAGACAACAAAATGTATAGCAAACTTTAACAAAAGTGAACTGAACATATAATCTTAGCTAAATAAATCAATATATTTACAACAGTGCAATACCATCAGATTCAACTCTGATTTGAGAAAGTTGATTTTCTTCATCATCAGACATCAGTCCTCATCGTCAGTGCAATACCATCAGTCTCCACTGTTGTATTGCATCTCATTGACAGTGTTGTTTGTCTAGGTTTTCCTATCGTATTGTGAGTGCTGATTCATCGTCATTGCAAATTGATAATCTGATGCGATACTTGTCTGTTGAATGTTGTTATCAATTCTTTGATATTCTGGTACAATGCTATCTTGATAAATTTGATTTGTGAATCAGTGAGCAACAATCGATCGTCGGTGATCAGTTGGTGCAATTGTGTGGTGACGATTTTGATGTGTCGTGAGGTGAGCTTAAACTGAATTGGATTGATCAGAAAGATGGTGCGATTACTGGCGTGAGTGGTGTGAATTTTCTCTATCAAAAGTTGAGGCGAAATCGACCGTGAGTGATCTGATTGAACAAATTTGAGGTCCTAAATTTGCTCTCTAATTAGGCGAACGCAAATCGATCGGCAATCCATTCACACGTCGTTTTGTATTGAGTAACAGAATGAAGTTCCGGAAGTCCCTACCACGCATGCCCGTTTTCTTTTTTTTTCTCATTCTTTTTTTCTCACCCAACCACATGGTTACACGTGGATTGACGCCATATTGTACCCTGGCGCTAGCGCCAGGGTCTCCATTCCGAAACTTATATGTCCGTGGACACAACTTTTGGAATTGAGATTAATTGACCTAAAATAGGGTCTTGTCGTATTGATTAGAATCTGGGTCCACAGTTGAATTGACTATTAGTGGTGGCAACATGTCTATTATTTTGTAGAGAGTTTACTTTGGATTTTTTTCCTTCTCTTTGTATCCAAAAGGTATTTGGAAACGAGGGAAATTTACTTAGAGGGTTGAAGGAAAGGGATCTTGAATCAAATTCCTGTGCCATTATCCAGTAAACTGAGCTTAATGGTGGCAACTTAACTCCCGCTCAAAGTCATTTTGTTGTTTTAAGATCAGTCCCGAATGAAGAGTTTCCTCCCTTGAGTAGCCCTAGCCCTTTGTTTCCTCCCAGGTTCAATACATTAAGTGAAGCTAGGTGATGCTGGAAGGATGGGTGAAGCCGCTTGTAAAAGAGGCAACAAGCTGAAGGATTTGGAGGTTAACAAACAGGAACAACTACGGACCTATGATTTCGATGAAGAACATGGAACTCAACTTGTAACCCAGGGCCTTAAGCTTCTTTGATCCACTAGAACTAGATGGGCGGGAGTACTCAGTGACAATAATGTTTAGCATTTCACAAAGAGAAACCATTTTCAAGGTTCTTCACTATCATATTGCGATAAAGGGGATCAGATTTGTTTGTAAACCCTTGAGAAACTCTTGACTTATGATATAAATGCCAACTTGATTTCCAAATTCTTGAGCAAATCAAGAACTCAAAGAAGTAGGTAACTCATAAATACAAAACCTACACTCACAAAAAACAACTGATAACGCTAGAGAGTACCAATCAAAATAACCTACTTAAGAGAATACCATATTTGTTGAACCTTATATCACTACCATACAAAGGGTCACTAGCTAGGATTTCCAATATTGTTAAAAAACAAAAAAAGATTTTAACACGTGAGGGGTGAATACGCTCACCAGGGGCGTCCGCACGACTTTGTCCAGGCTATGTGGAGGGGTAAATCACGGTTGCATTGGAGAATCAAACCAACTGTCACCCATTGGGTTCCCCCGAACCAATGTGCGTTGAGCAGGAATAATTCCACCAAAATGCGTTGAGCAGGATTCGAACACGGAAGCAATGCATCTTGACAAGCTTTCAGCAACCTCGAGTATCTGACTACACTATGCCCGTGCGGGCAAGATTTTAACAAGTGAGCGTAAAGTTTATTGTAGAACTTAATTTTATAAAAATATTTTATCTTTAAAATATTTAATATTGAAGTAAAAAATGTGTCAAAAAACAAATGTGACGGTCAACGTGAGAGAGTGAGTATAAACTAGAATTCTTTTTCATTCGGTTGCTTCAGCGGAAGCGGTCAAAAAGTCAATGTCAAGTTTAATCCATTATGGTAAATGAATCCTCATATTTCTACACTGATTAGCAAGTTACGGAGGAGCAAACATAAACCAAGGAAAACACACCATTTTAACCATCTAAGAAAGAGAGCATACAAATATCAACACAAGCATAAACTTAAAAAAGCTGAGGAGAGCCAACGATTAAAGAGGATACCCCAAGCTAACACGAAAGGGGCCTTAAATAGTTTAAGAAACCCTTAAATTTCTTTTTGCAAAAGGGAGCAAACCTCGAAAGCGAAAGTGTTGGCCTTACACTTGGGCTAATTGAAAAATTGTTTAGTCTGACGTAGCCAGAGTAGGTCCGGAAGCACTGATGTGGCTGCTCCATCAACTTTTATCTTTTTTGGTCAGCAAACATTTTATCCCCTTAATTTACTCAATTTCATTGTGATTATGTAGCTACGTTGTCTCTCTTCTCTCGTTTGTCTTTATTGTTATGTCTTATATTGCTTTACTCTGATAAGTTTACAAACTGATTCACAAGATCGAATAAACGTAACGAAACAATTTGAACGGAAATATATCACTATTTAGCAAACAACCACCAAATCCATCACGACTTATTGTAAATATATAACTATTTAATAAACTAATTGAAAGGAAAATACATAAAAGACGTTCACAGAAAAGAGAGGATAGAGTCACACTATATATATATATGGCCATAAATTAATTATACTAGTTGAAGTACAACTTCCAAAGCCGTCATAACATATATTGTAGTTATTTTCCTCCTCTTTAGTTTCTCGCAAGACATAATTGATCAAAGGAGTATCATCTATCGATGTGTGGTAGCAAGGAACAAATCCTACTAATTGGTAATCTTCATAGTAGAGTACCCTTCATCACATCCCACCAGAATCCTGCAGTACAAATGATTTTCAGATTAAATAACATTATATAAGAAAGCAACATGATTTACTAAACAAACTAAGCAGAATGAATTAAAGGAGAATTAAATTCATAACTTATAGGAGAGGACAAAGCTTACATGTTAGGGTCTTTCATGAACTCAACCACCCATACTCTACCAAGTCCAGGATTCAAAGTCATCAACAACCTAAAAATGAAATATTCTTAAAAACATTAATGGAGATCAAAAACCCACTAACACCCTATTGAGTCAATTTAAGTCAGAAGAGATATAGATAAAATTTATATTAGAGAAAAGTGAAAAATTAATGTGACAACTAATGTATGTGACATTAACGGAGAAAATAAATGGATACTATGATAAACTATGACACCTAAGCTGTAACGGTCGTTTTATTTAATGTATGAACTCACAAACCGTCAACCAAACAACAAAAAGCTAAACATAACTGAAACTCACTTGAAATCATATGCAGTGTCCCATACTTTCAGAGTTCCATCCTCAGATCCTGTAACTACAAAAGGAAGCTCTGGGTGACAACGAACAGTAGTGACATGGTTCGAGTGTCCTTGCAAAGTTCTGACACAAGTGTTGGACTTCAAATCCCACACTTTTACAGTATGATCATCTGACCCACTAAGCAAACACAATTTCCCTTCAATCAAGCCATACTCCACGCAATTAACACCAGACTCATGTCCATCTAATGTTGAAACCAGGTTATTTGAAGAACCTGTATTCCAAATCTACAAAGACAAATTTACAAGTTAAATTCATGATTAAAGGTTATGCCCCTCAAAATATATGTATAGTTAGTTCTAAGAAAATTATTACCTTAACGGTGCCATCAAGAGATGCACTAGCAAAAGTATTGGAATCTTGAGGATTGAAGGAGACCTGCATTACATAATGGGTATGTCCTTCAAAGGTTTGGTCACAAATCCAGTCTTTCTCCATGTCCCAAAGCTTGATAAGATGATCGTCTGATGCAGACAACACTTTGGAATGATTATGATTAGGATGGACAATCAGACACCTGATGTAGTCATTGTGAGCCTCAAACTCCTTTATCTTTTCTAGATTTGATGCATAATTATAGACTCGAATCATCTTGTCGTCAGAACCAAGTATGATCCATTCTTTGCTTTGTACAAACTTGGCACTCCTAACTGCAGATACAATAGGAAGATTCATGTTAGATTAATTACATTTAAATTAGCTGTATAAAACTTACTTCTACAAAAAGTAATTGGTCTTTTAGCTCATCTTTTTTGAGTTATGTGTAATGGGTTACCTTCTCATTAACTTGATGTACTAAGCAAAATCCTTAGCCAGTAATATTGTTTATTTAAGGATATTTATTGCATAATTGTTTGTAGCAAATAAGTCTAACTATATATGAATGTAAACCTGGAACTCCCGAGACTACAATAGAGTACTCTTCCACCTACAAAAAAATAAGAAAATAACCATTGTATCATAAGATGAAATGCTATTTCAAGGCAACTAATGAATGATATAAGTAAAAGACCTTGGAAACAAAACAAAGGGTATATAAATTGAATCAAACTGGCTGGCTAGCTGTAGGTTTAATTGTAGTAAGCATTGAGTAAATATTTACCTTAGACTCATAGTTATAGACGGTGACCTTTCCAGTGTGTAAACCAGCTAGCACCCTGCAATTACTCAAATTTACCATTGCATTATTGGAAGAGATGGAAATGGAAGCTGCTTAAATGAATCAGTTCATATATATATGTGCAATCAAAATTATACCAAGGCTGAGTTGGGTGGACATCCAATGATTTCACTCTATCGGATTTAACGGTGAATCCTCCGGTGCAAGTGACAATCTGTGAAGCCTGCAACAATATCAAAATTTAGAGATCAAATTTTATAAATATTGAACAAAATGATTAATAAGTATATATATATTTGTAGTTTTCAATATCGTGAGAAACTAGAGTCTTATACGATAATAATTAATATATAGGTTTGACTAGTTTTACTTTTTCATTCGAAAAAATTATGTGAAGTAGGATAGAGATGTAAGCTAACGGAAAATTTCCGGTGGACGGGTATTTGACCAACTCAATTCCCCGGTACCAGTGTTTTATCCTATAATTACACTGCAGGTGTATTTTTTTTTTGTTTGTGTTGGAAGCGTACAATAGAAGTCAGCCTGTCGGTTGACTTACTTCTATTGTGCGCCTCCGGCTGACTGATTTGCAGAGTACGCCTCCTTAACAAAGGAGAAACCGATTATTTTTTAATCCGCCACTTTGTTATGGGAGCGCACACTTGAAGTCAGTCTCCCTAAGAAACGAGGCCAATGACTCTTTTTCATCTCCCAACGGCTATTAACCACTAGTTTTTTCACAACACTCTCTATATGTACATCTTTATTTTCTGATTACAATTGCTACTCTTCTTATCCACACCAGACTCATATTGCTTCTCCAAACTAAACTCACAAACTCATATTGCTTCCTCTTATTTTGCTCCTTGCCGTCAAATTAATACAAACTATGGAAATCCCCTGTACTCTCTATCTTCATATAGATCTCAATTATGGAATTATGGAGTATATTTTCATATTTCCCCTTCCTCTAGGTTTATATTCACACACATTTCCGAATTATCCACATTCAGTTCTTTCAAAAATCATGTTAAAAACCAATTATATTCATATTTGGGAGGAGATTACGTAATTACCTCCATCGTGTATCGGAAGCTCGAGAGTAGATACCCACTCCCTTCATTTGTTCCTCTTCAAGTCAACTGAAATACCTCGAATTTTAAAATAGTGATTAATTAGGCTAATGAAGATTTTAGAAGCTTAATTACGCCTAAATAAACATGAGGGGACAATTCCCGAAGAAAACGTATCCTTAAAACGGATTAAAAACACAAACGAACCTTAAAGCGCGTTTTTGAGGAAAACGTGACTTTAAGTGGGTTAAATAGACCCGTAATAATTTTAGTCAATCAAATGTTAATAATTAGACATTAGCGAAGGTCTAGGACCATTAAAATTAATTAAACGAGAAAATTCTGGAAAACGGGTTCCGGTGAGTGAATAGTGCAAAAACAAAAACTTGTGGGGTGTTAAATGTAATAAAAGCAAAGTAACTCCCCCTTGTGCAAATTAAAAACCAGCCACTTGTGCATACTGGGCACGTTTTTAAATCAGCCCCACAATCCCCTCTCTTTTATTTCCTCCTTATACACTAAAAGACAAATACATAAAGTAGCAAAAAGTGAAGAGAATTCTCTCTCCTCCCTTACTAGCCCTCTCTCACGTACTTCCCCTCCAATCTGATTCTTCTTCTTCCTCTCTACTCTTCAATGGCGATTTGCATCTCCTCCACCAGCCCTCTCACTCTCTTCCATTTTTGAAGGCCTAAATCACCTCCAAACCCTACAAAAATTGTACCATTGAACTCCTCTTCTCTTAGACTTCATTTTCTACCCCTTAAAAACCCAAAAGCTCCAACTCCACCACCATGGCTGTATCCCATTTTGAAGCTTGAAGAAGAGCATTTTGGTCTCCTCCATCTCCTTATTGTTTTAAGGTAAGAAAAAAATCTTAAAATCCATCTTTTTCTAGCCCTTTCTTGGCAAACAAAAAAATCCAACGTGAGCCTTGCTTCTCCCTCCATTCCAGCCGATTTTATCTTCATTTTGGAGCTGGAATATTGTTGCTTTTGCTGTCCAAAAATCCCACCAAGAAGCACAAGGTAAAAGCCTCCTTTTAAGCCTTTAATATGTGTTAGATTCTAGGTTAAAAGGAGGGTTAGTTTCCTAAGTTGGTATTGTGGTATGGGTGGCTGTAGCATTGCCGAATTGTGAACAAAAAACAAGAACAAAGAAAAGAAGAGGAAGAAAGGAGAAAGGAAGAGAGAAAAGAAAGCTAGAAATACAAGGTAAATGCACTTACTTTGAGCTAGTTTGGTATGCCCTTTTGTAGCAGATTTTGAATGCTTGAAATGAGGAGTTTATATTGTTTTGAGTAGTGTTTATGTTGTGGTATAATGAGGAAAATAATTAAGCTGTTTTAGAGATTTTTGAATGGTGATTAAAAGCTTGGAAAAACCTGGGAAGTAGATGGTGTTGTGCAGGAAAATTTGGTGAGTATATTGAATAAAATGTGTGCTGCTAGAAACCCTTGAGGATGTGGTTAGCTAATGATGTTATGAGATGAAAAAATATGCTTTGGGAATGTCTAAAAATATAGGGTAACTATGGCAAATTTTTGTAGCAAACCTAAATGATTTAGGTGTTTAATGGGTAGAAACAACCTAGGAATATTAGTTGTGTTGTAGCATGAAAATTGAATAGTTAATCACTTAGGAAACTAAGTTAAGGGTGAGCGTATGGATGGGTAGATCGAAGAAGGAAAATAATGCAAGATGTAAGTTAGGATGGCTCTAGAGGGGAAACATTGGGATAGATAGCAAGCAAGAAACAGAAACTGCACTTACAACTTCTAGGAAAACTAAGAGGAAAATTGTGTAATTTAGCTAGATTTGATTAGGTGACTTAGTAAATGATTTAGGAGGGTTTAGAGTGTCAAAATGATGATTAAACATGTTTAGATGCTTAGGAAAAGATTAGGGAAGAAATGGGTGAAAAAATGAAGTTGGAACAAATTTTGAAAAGTAAAAATCTGTTAAAATGTAGCAGGGTCCAGGACCAAGTCCCTGACCAATAGGAGAAAATGGCCGAAAGTTGAAGTTTTGGGTGGTCCGGGACTTAAGTCCCATACAAGGACCCGGACCACCCCCTTAATGTTGTCCGAAAGTTCACTTAGTGATTGGTCCGGGACTTGGTTCCATGACAAGGACCCGTACCAACTAAGAAAAATGGCCAAGAGTTGGAGTTTGGAGTGGTCCGGGACTTAAGTCCCATACAAGGACCCGGACCACCCCATTAATTTACACCGAGAATTCAACCATGCATTGGTCCGGGACTTAGGTCCCTGCTAAGGTCCCGGACCACTCACAAAAATCACTCAAAAGTTCAGTTAAGGTCTGGTCTAGGACTTAAGTCCCATACAAGGTCCCGGACCAACCCAAAAATGCCTTAAAACTTGTATAACTTGAACTTTAAGATGGGGATTTGTTTGCTAATGATATTATAAGTTGATTAAGACTTGATTAATGATGTTAAATGGTTATTAAGGGCTTAAACAAGCTTAAGTAATGATCGAAGGCAAATAACTTAAGTGTGTAAGTTGAAATACCAAGAGTTAGGTATTGTAAGTCATGAAAACGTTAAAGATGAAACGAGCTAGGTTAATTGTAGATAATTAACCGTACGGTTCCGTGATATGTTATAGGACCCGGTTAGTCGAACCTTGAAGGGAATCGAAAGTCCGAGATCGACGGTGAACGGTATGATTTTCTCATGCCCTGTATGCTACCGTAGTTACTCTAATTTGTGTGCTTGTGTGCTTGCTTTCCATCACCTAAACAAGATAAACGCACGAATCTGATTTACCGCATTTCTTTATGCCTTGTGATGGGCTGGGTGTCTGGTATGAGTGAATGATTGTCTGTGAACTAATCTAACTCGGTACTTGACTTGTCTAACGTTGTTGGGACCTAACCGCTAGATAAGCACCGTGTTCCATGTTTGAATGATTGTGAGTTGAATGTTGACTAACTCACTGACTGGACACAAGTACTAACCCGAGAGTTGGGTTAGGGGGATTGTGAGTCACACGTGCAAGGATGAGGAAATAACAGAGCATTTGTTTCCAAATCCGTTGTCGAACTCCTTTGTTACCGGGCCGTGTGCCACATAATGGTGCCCGACTGGAGTGAGACTGACGGAGCTTATCCATCTAAAGAGATAAGCTGAGGATAGTCAGGTTATGAGAGAAGTAACCCGGGGTGAGATTGTGTCTATCTCAACCGGAGGTCGCACTAACTTAACTCTAGAATTATCCGCGTGGTAGGATATCTTGAGGGTGTACTATGATATGAGATTGTGATCCATGAACCGCTCCTTGCCTCATTGTTGTGCTCTGTGTTGTAGTGTTATTGTATACTTTTAATGTGTTGTTATTCTGCATGCTTGTTGAATTTAAAATGAACTCCATGTTAACGACAAAGTAGTAGGCGTACCCTCGTTAGCACGCGGGGTATGCAAATTTCATATGCAGCTTTTGATGAGCCCCTTGGGGCACTGTTTTTATTGTAGGTACTAGAAATGGTTGATGGTCGGAGAATGACCCGAATGCGCACTTGCTAGATTAGCTTTTGATTGGTGTACCGAATAGTACACGGCTTAGGGCCTTCTTTTGTTTAGCCGGTGTACCATGTGGTACACCCTTTTGAATTTTGAGATTTGTAAACATTGTGAGACATGGATAGTTGTTGACACTTAGCACTTTTGTAGACATTGGGAAGGGTTGTAATTTGGATAAACTCTTAGCACTCGGTAATCACTTTTGGATATTGTTGTGAGGAGTATGATGTAAGTATTGTTGAAGTTTGTTTACAGTTTGACTATTGGCAACTCGGTATTTCTTTTCTATCAGACCGATGTTATTTGTATTTGAAGCCTTGCTAGTCGTATGGGCAGCTAGCGGCGTGTATCACCCGCCGTTTGGTTTGGTTATTCCGCTACGATCAGTTTAGAGACCGTGACGATTAGGTGATAATTAGAGGATTAACGGTATGGGTGTTACAAAAAAATGGTATCAGAGTGAAGTGTCGCTCTGATAGCCGAGAATTACCGAGTTAGGATTACAAACTGTTTTACAACGGAGAAATAGGAACCTAACCTTGAATGGCCGTAATGATTACGGAAACCCCTTAACGTCTGAAACGACGATACAACTACTTAAATTCAAGACCAGCTGGTCACAGTACCTAATGTAAATCGTTAATTTTCAGATGTCAGGAAGAGGGTTTGGTCGAGGCCGACCCGTGGAGAGACTACCGATGAGCTGGGCGCGCAGACGATAGCTGAGATCGTTGCCGCCACGGTAGACAGATGCTACCCAAGTTATAGCGGCTGTACAGCAAGCTCCTCCACCACCACCTGGTGCAAACCCACCCCCACCACCTCGAGAAGTAAATTGGGTGAAGAGTGTCGCAGATCTCCGACCTCCATACTTCTGAGGCGAGAGTGACCCCGCTAAGTTCGAGGCTTATATCTTCGAGATGGAGACGACCTTTGAGACCCTCTAGGCTCCTGCTGGAGTGAGGGTAAGGATAGCTGTGTATTATCTCAAAGACGGGCCAGGGATTGGTGGAAACTCGTGAAAGACGAATTCCTCGCCGACCCCACCTTTGACTGGAATGCCTATGCCGCTTTACTCCGAGCTAAGTACTACCCGAGCATGTGAAGACGAGAAAGAGGCTAGAGCTCGATGCCTTGAAGATGACAGATGATATTATACCAAGTTCACCTCCATTCTACGACTATTACCCGACCTCGGGTATACCAGGAAGGTATTGATCGACCGCTTCTATGGCGGATTGAGCCATCGCCTCCGGTACGACATGGGATATACACGGTTTACCACTTTCAGGTAAACAACAGTTTATACCTTTATGCTATTGTCGTTATAAATCGATATCTTAACCCGTAAAGAGTGACATATGCCACCTGAATCTATAAGGAGTGTTACCATGCTGCCTCCCGAGTGGAGATCACCGTCCAACTAAGGGACGAGGAGATTGCGCAAAGTGAATGATAAGGCTGCTAGCCACGACGATCAAGGCCAAGGGAAGGGCTGGAAGAAGAGAAATACCCCCAGCAGTCTCAGAAGGGAACCAGTACCCCGAGGAGGGGCAGTGCCCATGCTGAGAAGGGCAAGGCAGCTGAGCCACTTCAACTCGCCTATCCTGCACCGGTGGTTGCAAAGCTGCTGAGGTCTCACCCGCCCAAGGGTAAGAACCCGATCTAGACCTTTGTACATGTGATCTAGCAACAGCGTATCGAACATTACTTACTCTCGAATTACAGGTTTTGGTTCCAGCATGGGTAAGGGTGACTCTGGAGACCCTAGCACGAACCACCAAGGGAATGACGCAACCCATTTACTTGACTGTATCCGTTGATAATTCTATTAGGGTGACCTCCATTTTCTGAAAGCATCTCGTCTAGCTTTGAAGCTTATAGCAGTGTGTTCGTCTGTTGTACTTTTCCATACTTTTGTAGTCACCTAGACCATATCGTGGTTTTGATACGTCGTGTGTCGCTGCTGTCTACTGAAAGAAATGGTGATTGACCTGAAATAGTGTCTTGTCGTATTGATTAGAATCTGGGTCTATAATTGAACTGACTATTAGGGATGACAACATGTCTATTATTTTGTAGAAAGAGGGTATTTTGGATTTTTTTTCTCATTGTGTCCAAAAGGTATTTGGAAACTTATTTTTGAAAAAGGGTTGAAGGAAAGGGATCTTGACCAAATTCCCGTGAGGCCATTATCCAGTAAACTCACGTTCTTCACTATGACGAGCTTAATGGTGGCAACTTAACTCCCGCTCAAATTCATTTTGTTGTTTTAAGATCAGTCCCGAATGAAGAGTTTCCTCCCTTGAGTAGCCCTAGCCCTTTGTTTCCTCCCAGGTTCAATACATTAAGTGAAGCTAGGTGATGCTGGAAGGATGGGTGAAGCCGCTTGTAAAGAGGCAACAAGCTGAAGGATTTGGAGGTTAACAAACAGGAACAACTATGGACCTATGATTTGGATGAAGAACATGGAACTCAACTTGTAACCCAGGGCCTTAAGCTTCTTTGATCCACTAGAACTAGATGGGCGGGAGTACTCAGTGACAATAATGTTTAGCATCTCACAAAGAGAAACCATTTTCAAGGTTCTTCACTATCATATTGCGATAATGGGGATCAGATTTGTTTGTAAACCTTTGAGAAACTCTTGACTTATGATATAAAAGCCAACTTGATTTCCAAATTCTTGAGCAAATCAAGAACTCAAAGAAGTAGGTAACTCATAAATACAAAACCTACACTCACAAAAACAACTGATAACACTACAGAGTACCAATCAAAATAACCTACTTAAGAGAATACCATATTTGTTGAACCTTATATCACTACCATACAAAGGGTCACCAGCTAGGATTTCCAATATTGTTAAAAAACAAAAAAAGATTTCAACAAGTGAGGGGTGAATACGCTCACCAGGGGCATCCCCACGACCTTGCCCAGACTATGTGGAGGGGTAAATCACGGTTGCACTGGAGAATCAAACCAACTGTCACCCATTGGGTTCCCCCCGAACCTTTCACCAAAGTGTGTTGAGCAGGATTAGAACACGGGAGCAATGCATCTTGATAAGCTTTCAGCAACCCCGAGAATCTGACTGCACTATGCCCGTGCGGGCAAGATTTTAACAAGCGAGCGTAAAGTTTATTGTAGAACTTAATTTTATAAAAATATTTAATATTGAAGTAAAAAAATGTGTCAAAAAACAAATGTAACGGTCAACGTGAGAGAGTGATATAAACTAGAATTCTTTTTCATTCAGTTGCTTCAGCGGAAGCGGTCAAAAAGTCATTGTCAAGTTTAATCCATTATGGTAAATGAATCCTCATATTTCTACTCTGATTAGCAAGTTCCTCCATAGGGAGCAAACATAAACCAAGGAAAACACACCACTTTAACCATCTAAGAAAGAGCATACAAATATCAACACAAGCATAAACTTAAAAAAGCTGACGAGAGCCAACGATTAAAGAGGATACCCCAAGCTAACATGAAAGGGGCCTTAAATAGTTTAAGAAACCCTTAAATTTCCTTTGGCAAAAGGGAGCAAACCTCGAAAGCTTAAGTGTTGGCCTTACACTTGGCTAATTTAAAAATTGTTTAGTCTGACATGGCCAGAGTAGGTTGGGAAGCACTGATGTGGCCATCCTTCTACTTTATCTTTTTGTCAGCAAACAGATTATGGTGTAGCTACGTTGTCTCTCTCTCTCGTTTGTCTTTATTATTGTCTTATATTTTTTTTTATTGGTAACAACAGTGGGTGAGTTTCGAATTCAGGACCTTTGGTTCAAGGGTATCTCTACTCCTTCCACTACCGATAAAGCCGCCAACCTTGGTTATTATTATGTCTTATATTGCTTTACTATGATAAGTTTACAAACTGATTCACAAGATCGCATATACGTAACAAAACAATTTGAAAGGAAATATATCGCTATTTAGCAAACAACCACCAAATCCATCATGATTATTGTAAATATATAACTATTTAATAAACTAATTGAAAGGAAAATACATAAAAAAGTTCAAAGAAAAGAGAGGATAGAGTCACACTATATATATATGGCATATATTAATTATACTAGTTGAAGTACAACTTCCAAAGCCGTCATAACATATATTGTAGTTATTTTCCTCCTCTTTAGTTTCGCAAGACATAATTGATCAAAGGAGTATGATCTATCGATGTGTGGTAGCAAGGAACAAATCCTGCTAATTGGTAATCTTCATAGTAGAGTACCCTTCATCACATCCCACCAAAATCCTGCAGTACAAATGATTTTCAGATTAAATACATTATATAAGAAAAGAACATGATTTACTAAAAAACTAAGCAAAATGAATTAAAGGAGAGTTAAATTCATAACTTATAGGAGAGGACAAAGCTTACATGTTAGGGTCTTTCATGAACTCAACCACCCATACTCTACCAAGTCCAGGATTCAAAGTCGTCAACAACCTAAAAATGAAATATTCTTAAAAATATTAATGGAGATCAAAAACCACTAACACCTATGAGTTGTAAACTTAAGAGAAAAAAAAATATATATTAGAGAAAAAGTTAAAAATTAATATGACAACTATGACATATAACGGAGAAAAAAAATAAATATATATGACACCTAAGTTGCAACGGTGGTTGTTATGTAATGTATGAACACACAAACCGTCAACCAACAACAAAAAGTTAAACATAACTGAAACTCACTTGAAATCAGATGCAGTGTCCCATACTTTCAGAGTTCCATCCTCAGATCCTGTAACTACAAAAGGAAGCTCTGGGTGACAACGAACTGTAGTGACATTATTCGAGTGTCCTTGCAAAGTTCTGACACAAGTATTGGACTTCAAATCCCACACTTTTACAGTATGATCATCTGACCCACTAAGCAAACACAATTTCCCTTCAATCAAGCCATACTTCACGCAGTTAACACCAGACTCATGTCCATCTAATGTTGAAACCAGGTTATTAGAAGAACCTGTATTCCAAATCTGCAACGACAAAATTATAAGTTAAATTCATGATTAAAGGTTATGCCCCTCAAAATATATGTATAGTTAGTTGTAAGAAAATTATTACCTTAACGGTGCCATCAAGAGATGCACTAGCAAAAGTATTGGAATCTTGAGGATTGAAGGAGACCTGCATTACATAATTGGTATGTCCTTCAAAGGTTTGGTCACAAATCCAGTCTTTCTCCATGTCCCAAAGCTTGATAAGATGATCGTCTGATGCAGATAACACTTTGGAATGATTATGATTAGGATGGACAATCAGACACCTGATGTAGTCATTGTGAGCCTCAAACTCCTTTATCTTCTGTAGATTTGATGCATAATTATAGACTCGAATCATCTTGTCGTCAGAACCAAGTATGATCCATCCTTTGCTTTGTACAAACTTGGCACTCCTAACTGCAGATACAATAGGAAGATTCATGTTAGATTAATTACATTTAAATTAGCTGGATAAAACATACTTCTACAAAAAGTAATTGGTCTTTTAGCTCATCTTTTTTGAGTTATGTGTAATGGGTTACCTTCTCATTAACTTGATGTACTAAGCAAAATCCTTAGCCAGTAATATTGTTTATTTAAGGATATTTATTGCATAATTGTTTGTAGCAAATAAGTCTAACTATATATGAATGTAATCCTGGAACTCCCGAGACTACAATAGAGTACTCTTCCACCTACAAAAAATAAGAAAATAACCACTGTATGATAAGATGAAATGCTATTTCTAGGCAACTAATGAATGATAAGTAAAAGACCTTGGAAACAAAACAAAGGGTATATAATTGAATTAAACTGGCTAGCTAGCTGTAGGTTTAATTTGTGCTGTACTCTTATAAGCATTGGGTAAATATTTACCTTAGACTCATAGTTATACACGGTGACCTTTCCCGTGTGTAAACCAGCTAGCACCCTGCACTTAGTCAAACTTGTATGCATGAGATACTGTACCATTGCGCTATTGGAAGAGATGGAAATGGAAACTGCTTAAATGATCAATTCATATATATGTGCAATCAAAATTATACCAAGGCTTAGTTGGGTGGACATCCAATGATTTCACTCTATCGGATTTAACGGTGAATCCTCCAGTGCAAGTGACAATCTGTGAAGCCTGCATCAATATCAAAATTTAGAGATCAAATTTTATAAATATTGAACAAAATGATTAATAAGTATTTATAGGTTATATATATTTGTAATTTTCAGCTATCGTGAGAAACTAGAATCTTATACGATAATAATTAATATATCAGCTTGCAGATACCACTCACCATTTCTTTCAGCTGATTGAATGCGCTCAATTGTAAAGAGAATAGCAAGGAGGGAAACAAGTTACTGATGGGAGTACTGTTGTGACTTGTGAGCTTGTTTGATGCTTCTTTCAGCCTATTCTGAATCACTTATTTATACTACTGATCAATAGTAGTTACTTTCTTCTCTGCTAAGTATAATACTTATCTATTCAGTCACTCTGCGGCTTTGTTGGAAAGTTCAAAGAAGAACAATTTGTTTTGACATTTCTTGACGGTGTTGCGTCACCAGTTTTTTCTTTACCGTTGGATTACCGTAGTGGCTCTAATCAAGGGCTGATGTCTTACGTGTGATTTGAGCGCTGAAGCCTATAGGTTTGACTAGTTTTACTTTTTCATTCGAAAATATTATGTGAAGTAGGATAGAGATCTGAACTAACACACAATCTCGTACAACGTGCTGTCTCATATGATCGCCAAAAAAGACTGAAATAATGAAGTTCTGCTGGTTTATATTTAATATTATTTTTAACAAACAAGAGCTATTTATTTTAAGATATATGATGTTAGTATCTACATGAAGCTTAAATCACAGTCTTGGGGCAAAGGGATCGAGGATGTTATTGTTTTATCCCGGTTCAAGTTTATGTAGCAATCTTTTTTTTTTCACACGAAATAGCGGATAAATTCTTTGAAGAAAAGCCGATGGAAGAAGCAGACTGGAATATTCGCAAGTGGACCCGGACAGACCAATTGGAAAAGCGAAGAACTAGCATTGCAATGAGGGCATTCCGGTTCAAGCTTGGATGGAAAATTCAGTGCGTGCCATCGCAAAACATTTTGGATCCATTATTTCAATAGACACCAACATGCAAGACATACCCAACTACTTAGAAGTGCATACCCAAATCAAAACAAACAGAATGCAGATTATTAACGATGAAATTACGGTGGATGTTAGCAGAGTCTTCAGCAAAGTGGGATAGTTGAATATTGGTCGGAAGAGCTATCACATCACCGACAACCAGAGGTGGAAGAGGAGAAGGCTTCTGATATTTAAACGCCTTGACATGCTATAACATCCCAAGTACCCACTGTTGTGATATAGTCCGTTTTGCCGCAACTCACATTTTTGTTTCCAGGTTTTCCTAGCCACTTCGAGGTACCTCACCACTGCCCACCACTAATTACCCACCATTAATCTACATTAATCAACCACTTCGAGGTCCCTTCAACATAGAGCGCACCCCCACCAAGCGCGAGGTCGACTTCTCTTCTGTGTTGCCTTCACATTCCCAAACTCTTTCACCCTAGACTCCTACCCACCTTTCGTCGTCCACCCCAACTCCTTTCTTGTAACACCCCTAACTCATAAACTCATATTAAATAC
Source organism: Limonium bicolor (assembly GCA_023374045.1). Taxonomy (NCBI): domain Eukaryota; kingdom Viridiplantae; phylum Streptophyta; class Magnoliopsida; order Caryophyllales; family Plumbaginaceae; genus Limonium; species Limonium bicolor. The sequence goes on along the minus strand of CM041779.1, from coordinate 144,515,102 downwards.
AATCTCAGTACAATCTGTCCAAAACTTAATTCGATAATACAGCGAAAGATACAAACTAAAACACTTACTCGGGTGCTACCATCGTTACTCACCCATGTGAATAACTAAGCTTCCAATTCTGTATACAATAACCACTGTGATGATCAAGCGATAGATATCATTCTATACAATGTACTAAATCCATAAACTAGTGAGCATTCTAATATCCAAAATCTTATACAATATCTTACATCCGAATTTAATACAATAGTATAATTGAAGAGTAGTTCATAACTAACTACCCAAAAATATTCCGCACTTCGGCTTCAGTCTCGATCAAGCACCTGTAATATGTATGCCACAATGGGCTCAACACAAACCGCTGAATATGCTAAAGTGTAATCGTAGGATCCATTACTCCTTAAGTCAATTAGCTGTCTCAACATGCGGTTCATTTTCATGCAGATCCGTTTTACTAGTATATATTAAAACTACAAATGCTATAATTAAACACTCGGCAGTCATCCAACATAACCACATCATTCACAAATAATTCATACACATTATCAAACGATAAATGAGTAAATGCGATAGTGAAACAAGAGTCGTTTTCTTATGAACGGTACTCGTTATTCGGCCTTCCAGCTGGCCCATTGTTCGTTATCCATTACGAGAGTTAATTGACGTCTTGTATTAACGTTTCTTAAATGTTTAGTTTATTCCATTTGCTCCAATTTAAACTTGACATTCGTCGTATTAGAAGACGACATGTCCTCAATCAATTACCCCTATTAATGGTGGCGGTCACCAAAGGCAGTAGTCATCCCTTTGACATGGGGACTTCGGTTCCTCCTTATGACACCTATTATATCGTGGGTCACCAACGGTGGGCCACCAACGACCGAAGCCATCCCTTTAATGTGGGGACTCCGTCCAATGATCAGTCTGATCTAATGGAATATAAATACAAGTGCACCTGTAACAGTCATTGAAACTCGCAAGCGCTCCTAATGCGTCCCAGACGTGTCGTGGACGTATCGTGGACTCTAATAAAACTTGATAGACGAGAGGCAACTATTAAACTGGAAAATACATTTCGATTAAGAATTTACACACACGAAATTCACTCAACCTCCCTTGCCCCACACACGGACTCCCGGGATAGTTTCGACCTTACCCCTAAAGTCGTCAACCCTCTCCTAACTATCGGCCTACGGGTCACCGACCGTTCTCCGACCTGTCGTCCTATCAAATACCCAATGTATTGATACTCTAACCCAGTCCTCACTAGCTCACCAACTCTCTAGCACTTACACACACTCCTAAGTCTGATCCACACTTGCCCAAATTATCTCTATCTTTTCTCTCGTGCAGGGGGTTATTTTACAAGGAACATTAAGGCACGTATTTATACAAGTTAGTTGAGATGCCAACTAATAACCTAGGAGTTGTAGACTCTAAGAGTAGAATACTCATTCTTCTACAAATATAATATCCACACCCTACTGTAGATTTTCATCCAACTTGATATGGAGCCACCAGCACAAGCGTTGCCTTGTGAATGGGCAAGTTGGCGGCGCATCTCCCCAAGTGGCTAGTCACCACTTGCACACTTCAACTTGTCTGAACTTGTCAGGCTCATTAATGCTCGTAAATGCTCTCTTCTGAAGTATTACAGCTATGTAATGATGTTCATCAATAGCCTTTGCTTATCTTGTTATCTTGCACATTAATGAGATACACCTTTTGTCGTGTGTTTGTCATGAGCAAGTTTCTTGTGTGGTTGTGAATAATCTGAGTGAGTTTAACGACGTTGCTAACTCCGTTTGGTCCTTGTTTGATGTCTGATGTAAGAGATGTGTGATGGTGTGGTTCTTGACTGCTTGTGTCTTGCTAGAAGTTGTCCGGAGCTCTCGCTGACAGGTGCCAAACTGGTAGAGCACATGTCGTGGATTGAGCGCGCTTGCAACCTTGCGTGCTAAGCCACTCATGACTTAAGTGCGCTTGCAACCTTGTGTGCTAAGCCACTTATTCACTTGTATATCTGAAATTATGAATCTTGACAAACGCATTAGATAGACAACACAAGGTTTGCTATCGTCAAAACTAAAGGATCTTGTCTTAACAATTTCCCCTTTTTTGATGATGGCAACCTATACACTTATTATGTACTCGGCAATCAAGAATTGAGAGATTCCCCCTAAGAAGGATTCCCCCTGAGTTTATTAAGGGTTTTTAAGAATGAAAGAATTTTAATGAATGATAGCATAAGTAACAGCTTTTATGTTATGTCATAGATAGATAAGGTATGTTATGTCATAGATAGATAAGGTTTCATTCAGATGATACATAATACAAGAACGATAGACATACTCTCACAAGTACATATACTTTTCTTTCCCCCTTTGTCATACAGCAAAATAGGGAGCAACTACACGACGTAAGATGTTGTAAAGGCCATGACATTCTATAGATTACAAACTACAAAATATGATCAAGATAATCTAGATGGAGTGACGTAGTTGGGTATCCCATTCATAATCCTCTGAGCAAGTAGGCTCTTCCTCCGAAAAACCGGCTTTGATCTAGAAAGGTTTGGCTTTGGGTGCGGTGATCAAAGGTGATTCAGCTGTGGTTGAAAGGTCAGACTCATCAGAATTCTATGAAGAACTCAATGCAATGTGGAGAACGTGATTGTGATAGACTAAGACTTGAGGTGATAGACCAAGCTGTTAGGGAATCAGAGTCTGGTTGAACATAGCTTTGGGCGACGTACTTCTTTAGGTGTTTGATGGTCATAAACTTGCGAATGGTGAAGTGAATGGTTTGCTCATTCGAGTTGGATGAGCTTTGTGGGTATTGAGCCATTGCGTGAGATGATTGTGAGTGGTAAAAGGAGTAAGCAAGTTTTATAGACACTTTGGATATGCTCAACGACTGATCGGTGAGTGGCATTTAATGAGGTGCTACGTCTTGCGGGCTATGTTGATAGGATTTTTAGGTGTCAAGGTCAGAGTTTGGATTAGTGAAATGGATGGGACTAAATATCTCAGATCATTTTATAATTTTTAATCAAGGAAGAAGCAGCCAAGACAATAAATTATTTCGTACCCATCATAAGCATTCAAGTAACAAAAATCAGTTGCATTTTCATTGATGTCCGAAAGGTACTGTGAAACAGATAGTCAACGGCAAAATAGAGCATTTGATGGAAAAGAAAAATCTAGTCCTAACTCTAACTCTCACGGTTTCACTTAAGTCTCTAGGAGACAAAGAACGCTCAGGCTATGTGAGTATCTATAAAATCTATTGCTCCTTGAACCATGTTATGAACACTTGGTTCAAAGGAGATGGCCTGCACAACTGTGAGAGTAACTCTCACCCTCTTTAGGATATCTCTAGTTGAGGTATCCAGACTGGTCCCCGACCTATCATGGACTGGTGAAGGACTCCTCTTCCTCTTGAGTGCCGATGCTCTTGTAGCTGGCCGTGGCTCAGACCTTGAATCCTCACTTCTAGTAGGCTTCTGAGCGACTACAAGCTTATCCCCCTTGGTTTTTATCCCCATTTTAGACAACATCTCTGAACAGATACTGTCCTAAGCGGTGCGCGCACACTCGTGGAACTTTTCGATGTCCACTTCGTTCTCTTGTAGCGCCTTTGTCACTACTCCTCCATGTACTAGCCCTTGGTTGACATATCTACTCTCATCTATGGTGAGCAGAATCATGGTTGGGAGATCAATTTTCTCCTATGTCTTCAAAGCATAGAACAACCTCACATCTCTTGCATTGACCATGTGAGTGTGTTGGTTTCGCGGGGTGATGTTGTGAGTGAGAATGTTGAAAAGAACCCTGTCAGGAATTGACATTTCTACTGCGTGGAAGTTCTTCATGGTTGCCCCTGGGTTGAGCAGCTGGACCATCTTTCCTCCTTGATGTCCTCTTCTTGACCCTTTTCTTCCACTAAAGCTTCCTGCTATGACCGTTCGTCACTTTGTACTTCCTCTTCTTCTTCCTGCTGAATGATACCTTGGGCGACCGCTGGAGGGGTTCCTTCCTCATCGTCAGTGAAGTGCAACTTGCTAGTTGCTCCTTTAGGTGTTGAATGAGCTCTTTGTAGAGTTTCTTTCTGTGTTTTGGCTCGTTTGGAGGCACGAGTCTCACGAGCTACACGACTAGTAGTAGGAGTGGAAAGATCTTGGTTCTTTTTGGGATTTTTTACTTTTGAGTCTTTGGTGCCAATAGCAGGTGATGGAACAGGAGAGGACATGATTTGTTTTTCTGTGGAGGTAGGAGTTGGGATAATCTTGGGTTTTGAAATCTCGGCTTGGATGCAGTGATGAATTTTTGGGAGGTGGTGGCTTATGTAGAGAATTTCATCTTGGTACACCTCTCCTTCATCGGTTGCCCTGCGCACAAGTTGATTTTCTAGCTCTTTGGATAGGCGAGGGGGCGGTGATTCAGTTACAGCTCCTGTCGGCCTCGTGTCGGCTGTTTGTTGTGAGGATGCTTCGTTGGAGACAGCTTTCTTCTTGGAGAGGAGAGCCGACTTTGGTGCCATGATTGATTGAAGGATTTCTGGAGTCTAAAACCTTTCGCTAGAGAAATCTTTAGAGATGCTGTGAGGCGAGGTTCTTTGCACTGATCTCACGAAGTTGTTTGTAAGAGAGAATAGAAAATGCTTTGATCGCTTAGAGAGATTAGAGAAAGTGAGGGCAATAGTGTGACAGGAGTAAAACTCTCATCGCCCTTTTATAGATATCGAGTAACGGTCAGTGACCGCTCCTCGTCCACTCGCTGACATATCCTAATGGTACTATGGGCAGCAGTCGTGACGGTTGTCAGCGATCCATTGAGAAGTTTTTCCGTTTCTATATGTTGGACTGTCTCTAACCTAATCTCACTTTTGTGGAAAATGACATATCTGCTTCAAGTAGTCGTTTGACATGTTTTCTATGCATTAATATGATCATTGACTACTGAACGACAATATAACAGGTGTTGCTCACATGTCGTTGACCGATCGTGGGAAATAAAAGCAGTTTAACTGTGATTAATGAATATCATACCAAGATCATGAACAATCTTAGTAAACCTTTCTCTACTTAATGGCTTTGTAAAGATATCAGCTAGTTGATTCTCGGTAGAAATATACTTTAAACCAACTAATTCTTTTTCACAACAATCTCTAAGAAAATGATGTCTAATGTCAATATGTTTGGTACGAGAATGATGCACAAGATTTTTGGAAATAGAGATGGCACTTGTATTATCGCACATAGCTGACAAAGTACCTGTTTTGACGCCATAATCACCAATTTGTTGTTTAAGCCATAGGAGTTGGCACAGCAGCTTGCCGCAACAATGTATTCAGATTCAGCTGTTGAGATTGCAACACTTTATTGTTTCTTTGATCCCCATGCAATCAGACATGATCCAACAAAGAATGTTGTCCCTGAAGTGCTCTTTCTATCGGTGATAGATCCTCCATAGTCTGCATCTGAAAATCCTACAACGTTACAGTTAGTGAACTTAGGATAAAAGAGACCAAGATTCATGGTTCCTTTTAAGTAACGTAGGATTCTTTTTACAGCTATGAGGTGACTTTCTCTTGAATCTGCTTGAAACCTGGCACATAAGCAAACGCTATACATGATGTCAGATCTACTAGCAGTTAAATATAGTAGAGAACCAATCATCTCTCTTTAAGACCGTTGGTCGAGCAGTCGATCACCAGTCATGATACCCATCTTAGTGCCAACTGCCATTGGTGTGTTAAACGTCTTACATCCCTCCATTCCAAATCTTTTCAGCAAGTCTTTTACGTACCTTTCTTGGGATATGATGGTCCCTTCATCATTCTGCTTGACTTGAAGCCCTAGGAAGAACTTCAATTCTCCCAGATCACTCATCTCCAATTCCTTTTCATTAATGCTTCGAACATTTTGCAATATTTTTCATCAGAGGCTCCAAAGATTATATCGTCAACATATACTTGCACAATTAGGAAATCTCTTTTGTTATTGTAAACAAATAAAGTTTTGTCTACTTTACCTCTTTTAAAGTGGTTTTCCAATAGATAGGAGGACAGGCGATCATACCATGATTTTGGAGCTTGTTTGAGCCCGTAAAGAGCTTTGTCAAGTTTAAGTACCATGTTTTTTCCTTCTTGTGTCTCAAAACCTAGAGGTTGCTCAACATACACTTCCTCTTTGACGTACCCATTTAGGAAGGCACTCTTGATGTCAAGTTGGAAGAGTTTGATTCCTTTGTGTGCAGCAAATGCAATCAGTAATCTGATAGATTCCATCCTTGCTACCAGACGAGCCTTGTTCTTTGCAACTTCTCCCATTTCATTCAGCTTATTTCTAAAGACCCATTTTGTGCCAAGTACTCCTTGATGAGTAAGGCGAGGCACAGGATGCCAAACTTTGCATCTTTCAAACTGGTTTAGTTCTTCTTGCATTGCATTGATCCAATCTAAGTCTCGAAGAGCTTCCTTGACGTTCTTGGGCTCGATGGGTGAGACTATCCTTGAGAAGGCTAGAAGATCTCAAGTTTGTGCTCTTGTCTAAGTTCCTTTGGATATGTCTGATATGATATTCTCCAATGGATGATTTTTGTACAAAGCACGAGATTGATGAATGGTTGATGGAGAGAGAGGATCCTCGACATCATTGTTTCCTTCGTCGACCTGTTGTTGACCTGTCGCTGACCTGTCGGGTAAGTTTTCTTCAGTCGGTGATTCATCTTTGGGATTTTCTATGTGATCCTAATCAGCTAGATTGAATCCGAGTTCTTTATCTTCATCAGATTCCTTGAATTTGTGTACGTCAGCCTCATCAAAGACTACGTGCACACTTTCCTCCACCTTCAGTGTCCTTTTGTTGTATACTTTGTATGCCCGACTTCTTTCAGAGTATCCAAGGAAGATGGCCACGTCACTTCTGGCATTAAACTTCCCAAGAAGACTCTTTTCATTGTTATGGACATAACATTTGCAACCAAATGTCCTGAAGTGACTTATGTTTGGTTTTCTTCCCTTGACTAACTCATAGGGAGTTTTGTTGAGGATCGGTCGTATGAGCGTTCTGTTTGTGATGTAGCATGCAGTCGCCACCGCTTCTGCCCAGAAGACTTGAGGAAGATTGCTCCTCAATAGCATGGCCCTGGCTACCTCTTGCAGTGTTCTGTTCTTTCGCTCAACTACCCCATTCTGTTGGGGTGTTCTTGGTGCTGAATGTGTGTGACTAATCCCATGTTGTTTACACATATCCATGAATTGTTGATTCTCAAATTCTGACCCATGATCATACCGAAGAGTCTTGATCTTGAGATTGAGTTGTACTTGGACTTTTCCTGCAAAGGCTTGAAATTTCTCAAAGACTTCGTCTTTGGAAGCAATAAAGAGTGTCCAAACAAACCGTGAGTAATCATCAACAATTTCAAACACATACCAATTTCCTCCAAAACTTTTGACTCTTATAGGTCCACATAAGTCCATGTGAAGTAATTCAAGTGGCTTGGATGTACTAACTAAGTTCTTTGATTTAAAATAAGTCTTAGTCTGTTTGCTTCTAACACAAGCATCACAAAGATTGGTCTTAGATTCTTTAATCTCAGGAAGACCTCTTACCAACTGTTTCTTGACAAGTTTTCTTAGTAAGGAAATGCTATCATGCCCTAGTTTTTATGCCATAGAGTAGAGTCATCTATTGAAGCAGTCAAGCAAGGAAGATTTGGACTGTCAATATCCTCTAAGCTTGTTACATAAACATGTTTCCATCTTTTTCCCTTAAACAAATCTTTGCCATTGTTCTGACTTACTATGCTACAATGTGTAGGATAGAAGTGAACTAAATTCCCTTTGTCACAAATTTGAGAAACACTAAGCAAGTTGAATTTTAAACCATGAATTAGATTTACACTATCTATGACATAGTCAGATGTAATATCAACCTTACCTACACCGATGATTTTACCTTTCTTGTTGTCGCCAAAGGAAACGGTTCCTTGGCTTCCTGGTTCGAGTGAGAAGAACTTCTTCTTGTCTCTTGTCATGTGTTTAGAGCACCCACTGTCGATGTACCAGCAGGGGTCCATTCTCACTCGATTCTGCACTTAACACGTTAGTGGTGTGGGGTTAGGGCCCATAGAAAGGTTGGACCCATTTCTACCATTTAATACTCTCAGATCATTTTTTACTACCCATTAAAGTCCTAGTTTCTTGAGTTGCCAATGCCTCATAAAATTCGTTCTATGACAATTGGACTCATGATGACCGGGATGTCTGCATAAGCTACAGACATCTCTACGACTGATCTCTGACTGGCATCCGACCTGTCGTTTGCTTCTCCTCATGGGTGTCTTAGAAACAGCATCTATCTTGGAATATTTTTCTTTGATGGTAGTTAGTTCCTTTTCTTTAGTGTTAAGAGCAACAATCAATTCATCGATTTCAGGTTGTTTTTCGTACTTCAACTTTTCATGAACAGTGAGAATTTCACTATAATCTCTTTGTAATTTCATGAGTGCCCTGAGATTATCTACCTTGCTTTTATCCGAGGTTTTTCTTAATTTTTCACTTTCTTCCAAAAGTTCATCATTTTTAGTTTCTAATGCCTCTAGGTGATCAACTAATATAAGAGAAAATTTTCTAAGTCCTAGAAGTTCAGCCTTTTGAATTCTTCATCTAAGTTTAGAATAGTTTACCTTATGTTGTTCTTTTTGTCCTTCTGATTCTGAGACATCATTGCCTTGTGCCATCAAGCACACATCTTCAAGGCATAGGTGAGCCTTCTCCTCTTCTGAGGTGTCGCTGTCTGAGGTTTGATTGTCATCACTCTGTTCAGAATCTCCCCATGCGGAAACGAAGGCTTCCTTCTTTGGTCCTTTGTTGAACGATCGTCGGACAGGCTTCTTGACCCTGTCGTTGTCCTCTCGTGATCGCTGAGGGCAGTCTTTGATATGATGTCCGCGTTTTGAACACCCAAAACACTTGTCATTGCTTTTCCTCTGATCATTCGACTCCTTGGACTCCTTGCCTTTCCTCATTTTATTTCTTATGAACTTTCGAACGTACCTCTTAGCATAGAGGACCATTTCATCATTGTCGTCTCCTGACTCAGACTTTTCATTTTCAGCAACTTGAAGGGCTATGCCTTTCCCTCTTTCTCTTGATGAGCTTTCCGAGTTTCTGTGTTGTAATTTTAACTCGAAAGCCATTAGAGATCTTAGAATGTCTGCCAGAGACATCTTAGAGAGATCATTCACTTCTTGCATGGCATTGACTTTGCTATTAAAGGAGGCAGAGAGAGATCTGAGGAACTTCCAAATTTGATCCTCGTTAGAGATATTTCTTCCAAGCACCAACATTTTGTTGATCAGCTTAGTGAACCTTGTATGCATTTCAGAAATTCTCTCCTTTTCTTCCTACTTGAATAGCTCCTAGTGACTGAGTAGCAACTCAATGCGAGTCTTTTTGATCTCATCATTCCCTTCATAGGTGACCTCAAGAGTTTTCCAAATCTCTTGGGCCGTTTTAGCTGAAGCAATTTTTGAGTATTGCTCAGGTAGTAGTGCACAGTGAAGTATTCTTACAGCTCGAGCGTTGAATATCAGCTTCTTGATTTGATCATCCGTCATGTTGTCGATAGATATGTCTTGTCCTTGAGGATTCTGGAAGGTGTACTCTCCATGTGTGATCACCCTCCACATTCTTGGATCTTCATACTTGATATGAAACTCATCTTGTTCTTCCAGTGAGTGTAGTTGTCTCCATTGAAGAGTGGTGGTTGATTTGGTGCAGAACCTTCTTCTGCTGCTAGAATGCTTGCATGAGACATCTTGATCATCTTCCAAAACAGTTAGTTTTCTAGAAGAGACCTGCTCTGATACCAATTGAAACTCGCAAGCGCTCCTGATGCGTCCCCGACGTGTCGTGGATGTATCATGGACTCTAATAAAACATGATAGACGAAAGGCAACTATTAAACTGGAAAACACATTTCGATTGAGAATTTACACACACGAAATTCACTCAACCTCCCTTGCCCCACACACGGACTCCCGGGACAGTTTCGACTTTACCCCTAAAGTCGTTAACCCTTTCCTGACTATTGGCCTACGGTTCACCGACCGTTCCCTGACCTGTCATCCTATCAAATACCTAATGTATTGATACTCTAACCGAGTCCTCACTAGCTCACCAACTCTTTAGCACTTACACACACTCCTAAGTTTGATCCACACTTGCCCAGATTATCTTTATCTTTTCTCTCGTACAGGGGCTTATCTTACAAGGAACATTAAGGCACGTATTTATACAAGTTAGTTGAGATGCCAACTAACAACCTAGGAGTTGTAGACTCTAACAGTAGAATACTCATTCTTCTACAAATATAATATCCGCACCCTTCTGCAGATTTTCGTCCAACTAGATCTGGAGCCACCAGCACACGCGTTGCCTTGTGAATGGGCAAGTTGGCGGCACGTCTCCCCAAGTGGTCGGTCACCACTTGCACACTTCAACTTGTCTGAACTTGTCTGGCTCATTAATGCTCATAAATGCTCTCTTCTGAAGTATTACGGCTATGTAATGATGTTCATCAATAGCCTTTGCTTATCTTGCACATTAATGAGATACACCTTTTGTAGTGTGTTTGTCATGAGCAAGTTGCTTGTGTGGTTGTGAATAATCTGAGTGAGTTTGTCGACGTTGCTAACTCTGTTTGGTCCTTGTTTGATGTCTGAGGTAAGAGATATGTGATGGTGTGGTTCTTGACTGCTTGTGTCTTGCTAGAAGTTCTCCGGAGCTCTCGCCGTCAAGTACCCGACTGGTAGAGCACATGTCGTGGATTGAGCGTGCTTGCAACCTTGTGTGCTAAGCCACTCATGACTTAAGTGCGCTTGCAACCTTACGTGGTAAGCCACTTATTCACCTGTCTATCTGAAATCATGAATCTTGACAAACACATTAGATAGACAACACAAGGTTTGTTATCATCAAAACTAAAGGATCTTGTCTTAACAGTCATCCGCTCAATTGTGATCACAATGCGCAACCAAGATTCCCTAGATTTCCATAATTTCCAATATTTCACTATAAGATTAAGTTCACCTAATATCCTTGCCTAAGGTTCAACCCTAGGTGTTATAGTAAGTATATTATCCATGTAGTTGCCATCTAGGTCTTACACGTTCACCTAGAAGTCGTCTAGGTCGTATTCATGTTCGAGTACATATGCTTTAGAGATTGGTATTCCCGAATCTCTTTCCTAAGTTTTCCACTTAGGTTGATTAGGAATAATATAATATTTTACTGAACTTCCATAAGTAATGAGGTTTCCTAATCATACTCGTAACTTAAGTCGAGATGCAGTCGGTATTACTGTAGTCCGAGAGACGTTTGCACACAGTTAATAACACGGGGTGTCGAGCAATTAAATCATATAATCACATATATATATATATATATAGCACACATATCACTCTTAGCGGATATACAAACATGTCTGAACCCAAGGAAACCCTCAGGACGTTTAGACCACACAATAACGTACCGTACACCTGATGGAGAGAGAGAGTAGACGTCCGAACCCTGCCGTCCATCCTCTAATGCACGTCTTCTAATGTACTCAGCCCTAGAAGACAAGGCTAGGTATTTGCTCTCCTTCTTCCCGGTCTCAACTTGATGACTGCATCTGGAATTATGAAGGTAAGTGTAATATCTCTAAAGACATAAACAATAGATTGAACGGTGTGATTAATTCGGACCCACAACAGTCCACTTTGCCAGACATTATATATATATTCATATTCATATAGATGGGCATGGAAGTTCCAGTGGCGGCAGTCGCTGTTTGATTTTGAGGAAGAATTAGTGCGACAGATGACGGCAGTTATGAGACCTCCTTCTTCCTGGTCTCAACTTGATGACTGCATCTGGAATTACGAAGGTAAGTGTAATATCTCTAAAGACATAAACAATAGATTGAACGGTGAGATTAATTCGGACCCACAACAATCCACTTTGCCAGACATTTCTGCTATTTGGAGAGGTCTACGTGAGCCCCGGGTCGAGATGACATTGTGGTTTATGTTGATGAGAAGGCTCGTTACAAGAGAGTTCCTATTTGAGAGGGACCTAGTTCCCCTTGGCCAAAGTTTGTGCCATGGTGCAAAGGGGTAACGGAAACAGTGGAACATGTTCTATTTCTTTGCCCAAATATAAAAGGAGTGTGGGAGCATTTATTAAGATGGTGGAGCATCCCGTTTGTTTTTAGAAACTCAGTGATTGAAATCTATCAAGATTGGTTTGCCCTTCCCCTTACTGTTAAAGCAAGGAGGGTATGGCGATCTACATTAAGCTATGGAGTATATAACATTTGGATGCACCGCAATGAGGTGGTCTTTAGGAATGAAGCTCTCAATGTTGTTGTGAGGGCGATGACCCATCTTTCCTTAATTAAAAAGGTCTCACACGGGTTTAACAATTATTTAAGTGTTATTGAGTCGCCATCTAATTTAACCATCCAATTAGAAAGGAACATCACATAAACATGAAATAGAACTGACAATATAATTCTTCTCATTAATTTCTCTTTCCGAACACATGTAATTACAGCCCTAAAACTATACATTACATAAAAAATACATGCGATTATCTAAAATGACATTACAACATTAAACTAGAAATCTAAGTTCAGGGGCTAGGTTAAGAATATGGGAGGAGCTTGGAAACAGTACCCTCTTCCTCCGAGATAACTCGATCCTTACTTTTATCATCGGATTTTAAAAGAAAAATATGAAACTAAATAATAATAATAAAACAATGAAGAAACATAAATAACTAGTCATGCAATATTCAAATATGCATAAGCTCTAAGATTTGGAATATGAAACTTTTCCACAAGAGAAAAAACATTATGAAAGTGGACACTCTCATAGGGGTGGTTGAAGCGTATTTTTGCCCAGAATTACATTTTAAAAACAGGATTTTGGGGGCATTTCTTCCCTATTCTTCAACCACGACTCCAGCAGTCGCAAACACAGAGAAAGAGAGCAAAAAAAATGGAAATAAGAGAAGAAAGAAGAAGATAAATAAGAGAAGAAAGAGCTCACATTCTCCAAACCTTCCAAGCTCCATTAATGGCTTCTTTTTCTCCCTTTTATGCTTTTCTTTTCTCTATGGTTGTGTAGAATCCATTTGTGCTCTAGGATGAGTTTTGAACTTTGAATGCTCCAATGTAGCTTGTAAACTCTACCTCTTTTATAATAGTTGTTTTTATCTTCTTCAAGGCTTAATTAGTGCTCTAATTTGATTAATTATTGCATTTATGGTGATTCCTTTCAATATATGATTTTGAGATTGGAATTTGACCAAGGAGGGATAAAACCTAGATTTTGCACTCTTGATTATGGGGAAAAACTTTAGGGCTATTGTTGAAGAGCTTGAATTTAATTCTACCTAGTGACTTTGATCTTTTTTTATTAAGAGGTTTAATTACTTAGGTAAGAATTGATTGTTCCATGATTTGAGGAATCTTTACTTTAGCTCTAATAGACAACTAAATGGAGGTGTGTTTATGAGTGTAATTAGGCATTTTAGATGATACCCACTAATCCTAGAGTACACCTATCCTAGATAGTTTAGTTCTTATTGATTTTCTTTATTCTCCAGTTACAACCAAAAACCACAAAACCCCCAATTCTAAATTTATGCACCATTTTTCATATTTATGCACATTTACCCAGCTTATAATGAACTAGATAGTTACGAAGTCCCTGTGGATACGACCTTGTTGTACTACAATGACTAGGTTCACTACCCATAGTTAGCAAGATAGTTTCACTACTATTTTGCCCAACAGTGTCCTAAATGAAATTCTTCACGAGTCTGACATAGTTTGAATGGTCTTTTCTTGATTTTATTTTATGAATAATGAGGACATTGCTCCTCTTAAGTGTGAGGAAGTATAGACCTTTCCTTGAAAAATATGTCATTTGTAGTTAATGCCACACTAGCTGAAATACCCCAAACATTAATCACCTTAATTAATGAGGGATTGATTAAATTAAAAGGTTTAAACCTAAGATCAAACCTTAAAGGAAAGGCTCACTAGCCAAATTCATCAAGGAATTTTATAACCTCTAAACTTACATATATAAACAAATATGTAAAGTCCAAAAATGAGCAATAAGTCTCACATAAAATAATGGACTAAAGAGGAGATATTAATAAGGATAAATCTACTCCTAAAGTTAACATAACATGTAATACATCATTACATGAAATAAAAACACCAACTTTAGAGTGAATTAAAGAATGTATTTTTACTAGTCACAATAAATAGTAAAGTATACCAATCACTCAAAAACACAAATTAACACACTTTAGGACAAAGAAATCACGTTGGACACAAGCTAACACATGATATAAGTCCAAGTGTACAACATATAAGTCTTGAACATTATAAGACATAACATTACATTATAACATAAAATGAAAAACAAAAACACCCTTAAAATAAAAGGTGGGTGGCAAACTCCATTGACCAACATGCCACCTTGCACATTTTCAAGAAAAATATCTTAAAAGTAAGACTTAGTCATGAAATACTAGTCATTGCCAATCCCTTCTCATTAAGACAAAGTAAGTCATCGCTCTTCCTCTCTCTCATCCTTCATTGCTGAGATGCTATCCTCCCATCTTCTCTTTAATTTTTCTTCATCCTCTCATGAACACATGAAGAGCACTTAGAACATTTCCATGGTGAATTAAACCCACTCTTCTTTTCTACTCAAATCTCTCCCTTTCTTTCACAAACACAAAGAGAACTTCAAGAGCTATTCTCCAACTCTCTTCAAGGTTGTTTCCAAGAAATTTTAGAGCCACAAATTTGGCCATCAACAGCCCATGGAGCAAAGGAAGACTTAAATCATCTTAAGGTATAAAAACAAGCTGTAAAGTCCATCCTTACTTTCTATTAATTATGTCCGAAAATTCCCAGCATCTTTACACATTTTTCTTCATATTTTCATGTATAAAATGAAGCTAAACCAGCTCCTCTTTTTTGGATGAAATTCAAGGCAAGAATCAACTCCAAAAGTGACTTCAAAGGTAAGTCATAATCTAGTTCGTTTGAACTCTTTAGCTGCCTTTTATCCATTGATCTTTTCTAAACAAAATTCATATCTAATTTCTATATTGTACCCGAATGTTGGTGGCCTTCCAGAAGATCAAAGGTAAAATCATCTTTTTTAGACACGTTTTGTGCTTTAAATCCTTCCTTATGTTATGGAGTCTGGAAGACCCTAACAAGCTGCCTTTTTCATTTGTTAATCTCAAAAGTGGAGTTTAAGCTATTGTTAAGAGGCCGAAAGTTGAAGGAACAAAGTTGTTGAAAAACATCACTTTTATGAAGGTAAACTCTAATCTAAGCTACTTAACTCTTGAATCATCATCTAGCTTGTTGTTTGATTAAATAAAATAACTCCCCTTACATATTAAATAGGATCATGAGTCAAGAGTTGGTGGAATCAAGTGTGGATCTTCAAGGGTAAGATTCTAGTCTTAAAACATATTTTTAAGACTTTAAAGTGTTATTATTGTGAGGAACATTTAAGGCTGAATTGAATATTTTTCAAATGGTCTATTAAGACCTAAGAATTAACATAAAATTTTATAAACTCATTTGGATAAGTTGGTAAATGATTTAATGACTTAAAGGTCAAATTTACAAAGAAAATGGGGGTAAAAATGTAATAAGCCGAAACTATACTACCTTGGAAAAATTAGGCTAAGAATTTATGGTATTTTGGTGCATTTATAACATAATTTAAGCTTATGTTATGTATTTTACATTAGCCAAATTTTTAGGCTTGCTTTTGGAGCTTTAATGCACTATTTATGCTTTAATAGCATAGGTTAAGGTTTTAAATTAATTTGGATGATATTCTGGTTATTTAAGTGTACCAAGAGTGGTTTGGGTACACTTAGGCAGTTTGAAAACTTTGGAGAGTAATTGAAATGGTTAAGGGGCAAAAAGGTAATTTAAAAAACCTTAGGAGAAATTTCATGTAAGGGAGGTGTATAACCTATGATTGGGATGAATATGTTATGAAATAAAGTTAGGAGTATAATATAAGTAACATGGTTGAGAGTTAGGAGGTCAAGTGGTGAAATATAGAATTTATAAGTTTAAGGAGCAAAATGTAAATTCTAGAAAACATTTGGGGTCAAGTTGTAATTTCTAGAAAATTATGGTCAAAACTGAGTCTAGGGTCAACCTTAGGTGATATATGGACCTTTTACCAGATTAAGAAAAAGAAATGGGCTTAATTGTAATTTTGGAGGAATTCAGGAGTTATTTTTAAAGTGTGGAAAATGTTGGGGTCAAACCGTAATTAATGGAAATATGGGTCAATGGTAGATTGTTAGTCAACTTAGGAGGAAATTTTGAGGGTTTGACCAATTAAAAGAAATTAGAAATGGAAATGTAAGTTAATGAAAGATTAAAGGTTGTTTGTAAAGTTTAGAAAGTATAAGGGGTTAAAATGCAATTTTAGAAAATATTTGTGTGGAAAAACAGAACAGCCCAGGTAGGGGTCTGTTCATAAATAGGTGAAATTGATGGGTTAGAATTTGTGATTAAATTGGAGGTCAAGATAGATGTGGATTAAGGATTAAATTGTAAGATTTATAAAATGTGAGGCCACTTTATAATTTAAGGAAAATAGTGTGAAACTAAGGAAAAATACTTGGGGTCCGTTTGGTAATATTATATAGCTAGCATAGCTCCTTGGAATGAAAGAAATGAGGAATTGGGGTTATAAATATGATATGGAATGTCATTGTAATGTTAAGATACAAATATGGTCAAAAGTGTAATATTAAGAAAATTATGTGTGCATGCCGAGATTAATGAGGATCTAGAGGTGAATTTTTATATAAGGTAGAATGTTACACGACATAGCATTAAGAAAGTGGTCTTAATGTTAGTATGTGAGAGTTAGCACAATTAAGGAGGATTAGTGCTTCATATAAAATAATTAGGTTAAATAATTATAAAAGGAGTTTTATAATTCATATAAATGAGTATGAATACTTTGAGATTGTGGGGTGATATAATATGGTTGGAGAACCATATTAAATATAATGGAGTTTATTATGAGGGGGAAATTCCATTAGGTAACATTAAAACATTACGACTTATTGTCATTGTGTAAGGAGTTATATTAAATAATGGAATTATATATTTCAAGGACTTATAGTGAAGTATATATAATATTGTGGACTAGTATCCATAGACCAAGTCAGCCTAAATGACCACGAAGGTCAAGTTTACCAACTTATGACTAAATGGAATTTAAATGTCAAAGGTTGCTAACACCTTAAGGTCAACTATATTAATCGTCATATAGTAACAAGGCTATATGGATGAGTAAGTATATATATAGATATATAAATGTATATTCTCATGAATTAAGAGATAACTAATGAGAACTAATCCTGAGTTGTAATACAATACATCATGTTAATTATTAACACACTTCATGGATTAAATGACTAATCCCAAACCCGACTAATAACCCTACAACAATGATCAATCATGGGGCGAACATACGGGGGGGGGGGGGGGGGGGTTAACTATTATTCGGGATACCGAGTACTTGAATTATAGAGTATTATCTTAGTGATATGATTTGTTATTACAGAGCTGAGTAGATAAAGAGCGGGCAGGGATGCGGGCATCTGCTCTTCTCACGTCATGTGTACCGTATGTTATTGTGTGCTCCAAATGTCCTAAGAGTTTCCTTGGGTTCGGATTTTTTTGTATGTATGTTGACAAGAGTGATATTTGTGAATAATATTGATATGTTTGTGTCCATTAATTGCCCAACTATCACACGTTATTAATTGTGCGCGAACGTCTTTCGGGCTAAAGTGATACCGACTGTCACTCGGCTTAAGTTATAAACAAGATTAGGAAATAACATTGCTTATTGAAGTTAAATGGACATCATAACATTCCTAATCAACCTAAGTAAAAGACTTAGGGAAGAGATTCGGTAATTCCAATCTCTAGAGCTTGTACTCGAACATGAATATGACCTAGACAACTTCTAGGTATTGTGTAAGACCTAAATGGCATCTTCATCGAATTATATTCACTACAACCTAAGCATAGATCTTAAGTGAGATGATTAGGAGAACTTACTCACATAGTGAACCTTATTGTATATGAGGAGAAATCCAGGGAATCCTGGTTGCGCATAGTGATCACAATAGAATTGGATGATTGTTACAGGTCCGCTCGTATGTTATTCCTTTTGATTAGACTAATCATTGGACAGAGTTCCCATGTAAAGGGAATGGTTTTGGCTGTTGGTTTCCCGCCACATAATAGGTGACATAAGGAGGATTCGGAGTCCCCACGTTACGGGGATTGCTACTGCCGTTGGTGGCCCGCCATTACAGGGGTAAGTGTTGAAAACATGTCGTTTCTAACTTAACGACTGTTAGTGGATGAGAATTAAGTAAATTAAACTGATAGACACGGTCTAATCAATATTACGAGTTTCATATAGAATGTGAAGCGACTTTCACTGTTTATGTTGTTTGAGGACGACATAGGACAAAATTATATCTACTTTAAGTGTATAAGTTACTTTTAGTAGCAAAAACAAGGGAAAGTAC
Organism: Limonium bicolor; assembly: GCA_023374045.1. NCBI lineage: Eukaryota > Viridiplantae > Streptophyta > Magnoliopsida > Caryophyllales > Plumbaginaceae > Limonium > Limonium bicolor. The sequence goes on along the minus strand of CM041779.1, from coordinate 144,496,421 downwards.
ATCTCAGTTGAAAAATGAGCTCATATTAGGGACTCAGTCAGTCATCACAGTATATCATTTGATATTAGCAGATTAATGAAAAACAAAATATGTAGAGCAATACCAGTTTTAGATCATACGGGCAGGAGCAACATAGGTTTGAAAGTCCACTTCTACAACTCAGGATGAGAAACTTTGCAGTTTTCTCACAATAAGAAAGGAGAAATTCAACCAACATCACTTCAACAACCCAAACACTAGTGGAAAAAACGTTTTATAACACGGCTAAAAAAGGGCTTTATAACACGGCTAAAGGCCGTGTTATATGCGGCCGTCATATATAAACAAGTCTTATAACAGGCTATGAGCCGTGTTATAAAGTCGATTATATGACACGGCTACACCCAAGCCGTGTTATATAATTCGGTTTTATAACACGGCTATAATCAAAGCCGTGTTATAAAGTTGGTTGAATCCGTCGAAATCATGACCTTTTATAACACGGCTACCTTTTAGCCGTGGCATAAAAGCATGTTATATAACACGGCTCTTGATGTAGCCGTGTTATATAACATGCTTTTATGTCACGGCCAATAATAAGCGTGTTATAAAAGGCCACCGAATGCTGGACTTTATAACACGCCTACTGCATAGCGTGTTATAAAGTTGCAGTTTTTTTTATTATTTTTTTCATTTTGCTTCTTTCCCACACATTGACAGATCGCAACCTGTATAATATTCACATAAGACGTACCAATGTCATATCACAACAATGGACCACCCACATAGGTCAAATACCTTGTAATTCTCAAACAAAATGCACATTTACATGCATTTACAAAAAGTCTAACCAAAACCCAATATCAACACCTCATTCCAATATCCACAAACTCATATCACTATCAACACTCGTTCACATATCATAAGTAGCCATAAGTCTCAAAAGGTTTACCTAACTACTATTCCAAAGTTTTATACAATTCCTACAAGTGCTTAAGTAAAAATAATGCGAAGTCTTCTTTTACAAAATCTAGTTGTGTAAGTAGATGGTTGATTGTCAAAATATTGACACACCTACAAAAGGAAACAAAATTTATGAGTCAATTAAATGCTAACAACTTGAGCTTTACAAATGTTTAACATAAAAATCATCCAGAACCAAAGAGAAAAAGATAAATTCAAGTATATTACCGGTTTCAGAAGAAGATGGTGAAGAGCAGTGCTAAATCCATAGATTTATCTTTCCAAGAGGGATTCTGTAGATTATCTCTGCCAGAAGAGCAAACAGATGAAGAGAATGAATAGCAACGACTCCAAATATATAAAACGACTCCACCATGAGTAAATTGAACAATCAGTGTCATATTTTAGTTTCTCATCAATACAGTACGTACAGTATCTGACAGCAGCGCAAAGCAATCTTAATTAAAGCAATGGAAAATGGTACCGAGCTCTTCTTGTGCATGTTCCTTGTGTAAAAGGTATATGTAGTAGTACGTTTGCATGTTGTTATACAAGGAAAAACATCAAAAACTAATTATACCCACTAAAGGATACCAGGCATCACATATTACTACCAGAGCTCTACAGTCTATACTAGCCAGGCTTATTCCCTTGAGATAAATAGATACAGCATTGTGGAGTTATATTAGCAGATAAACTTCAGATTGTTCCTTCTCTACCCTGACAATTGTTCTTTCTATCCTGGTCAAGCACATCAAGAATGGCTCACTAGAGCAAGAATAAACTGGAGTAAAGCTCATACCAATATGGTAACTGATATCGTGATTTATGGTATCTCAAGCAAGGAACTTACACAAGCCGCAATGTGGAGGAAGTTAGAGAATCGGGAATTGACCCAGTGAGCTCATTATTTGATAAATCGCTGCACCGAGAGGAGTTTTGTAGAGTATTAAAGCTAAGTTCTCTTCATATATAGATATTAATAAGCAAATAAAGGGAAGGAGATTATAAAAAAGAAAATATTTGTGGCAAGTACAGAAAAAATAGAATTAGGGATCGGCATAATAAACTTACAGCCTCACAAGAGGCAGCTCCCCAATCGCAGCTGGCAAAGATCCTTCAAAAGAATTCAAACTCTGATTCCTGATTATGGCATGACAATTCAGAAGCTCAGTAGATGAAGAGTTAACAAAGAAATATTGGTAAGAGCATTTCTACCACTATCACTGTAACACTAAATTTGTCATTCTATCTATTCTAGTGAATATAATGTGTCTCCTAATTGCAGCTTGAACAGCAGAGTTGATAACTTTGTCATGAGTAGGCTGGCCAGAAGAGAGCAGAAAAGATTAAATATTCTAGTATATGCATCTAGTAAACAGATGTCAGTTGCATAGATCAAATCAAATGATAAATAGTCAAATTCAATCCACCCCCATAGCTTTTTAAACTCCAGATATGTCTTTGGGAGAAGAGGTCCTAGAAGCTTGGAGAAAGGTGGGTCGACCAAAGTAGATCCCTACTTGTGAATTATAACAAAGCATGATCCATACTTTCCAACTAAAAAGTAATACAAATTCCCAGTGAAATAAAACAATAAAGATCGCAGGAATATTAATAAGCGCAAAAAATAAAGAAGAGCACAAAACAGCAGACTGCATGTTCATTTCCAGAACACATATATTCTAATAATACCCTGGGAAGGAGGTCAAAGACTTGAAGGATCAAGAGCAAGACTTTGTAATGTCTAACTTTACTAGTATCGGTTAAGTTCATAGGTCTCAGATGCAGCAATCGTCAAGGTAGGTGAAACCAACCACTACATATCAAAAGCATCATAGCCATTTTAGTAATTCACAAAAAATACCAGCAAAAGAAGTAAAATGATACAACACTCACTAAAGATTTAGAGTCACTAGTATCATAACTATCATATGATTCATATTAACAAAATTATATAATAAATAATCATGAGAAGGTAGAGGTCTAAACAGGATGAAAAAACTGAAAAATACATCATAGGCTTCTCAAGACAATGATCATTTACCATCAGATCACAATAGCCAATCTAACGCAAAAGTTCCACATTCAGCAGCACGGAATATCTCTCTATTAAATTTCTACATATGTTGATGAGTGAGCTTTTTTAAACGAGAGACAAGTAGTTATTAAAGAGAAAAATTACATGTTTACTTTTCGTTAAAGAGAACCGCTAGCAATCAGTAGTGATAAGCTTCACCTATTTTAAACTGAAACATGATGAAATTGCCGTCAAATTTGAGTTAGTGATTTCAGACTCATCAACATCAACCATGTAGTGCGTTGTCTATCTTTATAAAGAAGAAGATCTAAACACAAAGTACAGGTAGTCATACAATAAAACAGAGTTGTGCACTGCTAATACGGTACAGAAGAACTCCAAATTTTGTTTCAAGTAAGTTCATCCTCATGTATACCAACACATGTTCGATTTTCATTTTCAGAAATTAGATACTGCAGACATTAGTTTACAATCGTCGGTACAGATCTTCATCCAAATCTGTATAATTGGCCTATACCAACAAATCTATCAGTCCATTAGCGTAGGTTTTTTGTCTATTCTTATGAATGGGCTACACCAACGGAAAAATGATGCTTAGGGAAAGACTTTAGTGGGTAAATGTCTTTTTTTTGTAGTCTCTCACAAGGTGTAGCATAAAAATTTAAAGTCCTATTGTTATAATGAGTTACTAGAGAAAAGATAAGTGTGTGTATTTTACAGGTACTGGAATGAAATGTTTTCAGCCCCTGTTCACCTCTGGTGTGCAGTTCCAGTGATTTATACCAGCAGGGCGTACAAAATAAGCAGGGACTAAAGTGCAGGGCATGTAATTCCTTGCTGGCATACAAGATTCAGTACAAGGGAAGAGCAGAGGATACATGTTTCTTGTTTGTTTGAAAGTGCACCACAAGAATAGAATGAAGATAGTTCAAGTATTTTATCGGTTCCAAAAATAAACGGTTCAATATGGTATGCGAGTAGATGCAGATCTCGTATTTTATCAGAGGCGTGGACTCAGGCAGAGAATGAAGACTGGTGGATTGTTTGTTGATTCAAGAGGGAAATGAGTAGGAGTACATTACCGATTCTATAACACACTCTATTCAGCTCCGTCTAAACTCTAGGAAGCCAAACATCACTTCAGATCCAAAGAACAATGATCACTGAAGCCAATATAGTAACATACCCATTTCATAACCTACTGAAGTCAAGTTGGGCTGAGAATCAGAAATATGTTCAAGGAGCTTATATAAATTAGAAAGTTCATCTCTCAGCTCACTATATCAGGTTGGACTAAATTCTTTACACCAACGAATTCAGGACAATGACGTTCATTTTGGTTTAGGTGTTGTTTGAGTTTTTGAAATTCTTAGAAACGAAATAAATACGGAGGATCTTGTTCTCCTATCCAACTAGAACAGAGGAGGGGTTGTTCATGTCTACCTACCAGAATTTTCCTTGAACATGCATCGAGTAAACCATCCATTCAACCTATCATACTTACCACCAATCACAGTAGGAGCTATTTTCATGATACTATATTTCACAAAGCAACAATCGCCCACCTACTATTATCCATTTCAGGATACCTTTGATCTGAAAGTGAGTTGTAACACTGAAAAGAAGGGTAAATCACTCCAATATTTTTCATTTCCTATAGAATAGGATGAAAAGTACCTGCATTTCAAGATTAGATGATCAGAAACCCGCAGCCTCACCCATCGTTTTGGGGTAACTTGTGAGTTGGAAGCAACTTGAACTGTCATAACACAAAAATATATGGAGCAAAGAATCACATATAACAATGAAAAGTTGAAGTACCGGATCACGTTATCATATAGATCTCTAACAAATGTAAGGAATGATACCTCTATTAATTGGAAAGGAGCAACACTTGGTAATCTTCTTAACAATTAGTCATTTGCAGAGACTGGAAGGGTGCTCCGGTATTTTTTAGTATGGCCTCCTGTTTGAGTTCCCAGCATCTCCAGAGACACTTCATCACAATATTAGAAGAGATTAGTTGGTTCAGTCAAGGATCATGCCCCACGAGTTGATATTTGCAATAGAAAATCACGATCAAATGGTATAAATTCATATTAAAACAATAGTTGAATGTTGTTATCAAATGGTATAAACTAGTTTTCAAATCTCAACCACAACAGTTAAACGCGGTTATTAACTGATGTAGTGAAAGGGTACTTAGTTTTGTCTAAAACCAAATCCAAGCCAATAGTTGGCTTTAGACAACAAACTATCAATTATTGTAGGAGTTAGTACTACAACTTAAGGATATTCCATATACCACAGTTAACAGACACTGAAAGATCATTCGATAACTAGAATATTGATGTTTTACTTTCCACCGAGGCTAGCCGAAATGGCGCATGGGACAGCTGTTGCGGTGGTCGGAGGCTAGCCAAACTGAGCTTGAGCAACAGTTGCGGTGGTTGGAGGCGCGCTGAAAACGAAACCGGAACATTGGCAGGGCGAAGGAGAGGAACAAATTTTAACCAGAGATTGAACGACGTCACGATGGTGGTGGGGATTACGGCGTCGAAGAGGCAAAGGTGGTGGTGTGGTGATTCTGGCGGTCGAAGAGGCGAAGGTGGTGGTCGAATCCTGCGGTCGAAGAAGACTGATCCGACGCTGGGTTTTTTTTCGGGAGCAGGAACGGAATAGAGAGAAAGTAATGAGGAAGAAGAAGAAGGAAGGGGGTTTAGTCTTTTCGTTTTTTAACTTTATACCACGGCTACAGTTAGGCGGTTATATAACAACTAAACATTTATGACACCATTTGTAATCTACCTTTGTACGGTAGGTTAAACATCCAAAACGATGTCTTTTTTCAACTTTATAATACGGCTAGCGTAGCCATGTTATAAGATCTAATTAATTTTTGTTTTTTTCATTTTGGTGGGATATAGCACCAAAATGCTAGTGTTTTTTTTATCTTAAACGTTCAAAAATTAAAAATAATTAGATCTTATAACACGGCTCTTTATAACCGTGTTATAAGATAAAAAAATTCTCAAATTTTCGGCGTAAATATCCCGCCAAAATGAAAAAACAAAAATTAATTAGATCTTATAACACGGCTAAGAGTAGCCGTAATATAAAGTGTAGGTGATATAACACGGCTGATATTAGCCGTGGTATAAAGTATAGGTTATATAACACGGGTAATTTTTAGCCGTGGTATAAGATTACGAAAGTCGTGTTATATAACTTTATATAACACGGTTATAGTTAGCCGAGTTATAAAACCCTGTGTTATAAGATATAAATTTTGTATTTTTTAAGCGGGATTTTTCAGCGCCATAAATTATGGACTTTAACACGGCTGAATGTTTAACCGTGTTATAAGACTCAAAAAAGTTTGTTTTTTTTCTTTAAGCGCGATTTGTCAGCGCCAAAATATTTAATTTTTTGATCTATAACACGGCTACCTATATAGCCGTGGTATAAATCGGGTTTTATAACACGGCTGATGCCTAGCCGTGGTATAAATATGGCTTTATAACACGGCTGACCCATAGCCGTGTTATAAGATATAATTATTTTTTTTTGTTTTTGTTTGGCGGGATTTTGTAACGCCAAATTCTCTAATCTTATAACACGGCTTACATTAGCCGTGTTTAAGACAAAGCAAAACGATGACGTTTTATTATTTATTTTTCGCGGGATTGTGGACGGAGGATCTTATAACACGGCTATTTCTTAGCCGTGTTATATGAGCACGATAGCCGTTGTATATATATTATATAACACGCTTACGTCGTAGCCGTGTATAAAGCCCTGTGTTATAAGACATTTTTCCACCAGTGAAATGACACAAAAACTAGAACCGCTTCAACATAAATTCATCTCAAAGATCAAAACTAAGATCAAACAAGGGGTAAAATTGAAAATCATAATGCACATTCATATCAATATAGTTAGTGACGATAGAACCCTAACAACTAGTTTGATATAAAATTTTCCAAGTCAACCAAAGGTGCCAACAACAGATAATTAGGGTTCACAGTCAACAAAATCCATCAACTACTAGTAATTAGGGTTCGCAATCGACCAAACACATAAAAAACAAAGAGAATTTATGAATACCCACTTCTCAGTTGACCAAATAAGACATAAATAGGTCGCTAGCGTTCAATGACATCAACAACCAAGTCAAACCAATCAGTCAAATGCAACACCAACAAGAAGGCCCTATCTTGACAATCATCATGCACATTCATTTCCACATAGCAAAGGGTTCAAACCCTACAAATTCAAAAACATTCATAACATACCTGAGCAGCGCTAGGTTCAACCCAAACGAGCACTGACAATCGAATCCAGGTGGGTTCATAGTGCCAGCGGGCAGCAACGAACATAGAGGGGAGCAACAACCAAACCAAAGTGTCGTCAAAGAAGAAGAACGAGGAGAACAAAAAGAGTCGACATAGGAACCACGAGAAGAATGAGAAGAGGAACTAGAAGAAGTCGACAAAAAACGTGAAAACAAAAGAACAGGAATGAAGAATTAGGAGGAGTGAGAAAAGTGGAATGTCTGATGTGGATTAAGTGAAGCATATGTCATGTCAGGATCAACGACAACAACTTAACAAAAGGACACATGATACCAAGTAACAGAAATAAGGGAAATGATGACACATAAAACGGAAACGTTGATGATTGAAAATTTAATTTTGTATTGGTTTATCTTGGTCGTAAACAAATATGCCCGTTACCCTGGAAAACACGCACCACGCGTGTCTCCTTCCCCCTCCCCCCAATTTCCGTCTCGTTCTGTAACTCCAGTCTCATCCTGCAACGTCTTCTGTTTCTCTATTCCTTGTGACCATGGTGCAGTGGTGCCCGCCGCGGCTCCCTCCTCCAGTAACCCCCTCCCTCGACTCTCCCTCTGAAGGCAGTAAGTCTCCAGCTGGCGTGTGCAACCCGGCTCCCTCCCAAGATCCGCTTCAGGCGTCTCCCTAGCCCAGTTCTTAGGCGTTCCTGTTCTTGCTGACGGCGGCTCGTCGGCTGCTGCGTCTTCCTCTGGTGGTGGAGGTCCGCCCCCTCTAGCTCCTTCTGCGTGCGAGCCGTGCACACCTTCCTCTGGAGGTGAGGGTGTTAGCAGTTTGGTTAGGTCAGACCTGTCTTTCAGTTGATGTGCGCGGCGTCCCTTTCAAGGTCTGGGCAGGTGGTTCGCGTGGGTAGAGCTAAGTCAGGTGCTACCAAGTTCTAGTCTCCTAGCCATCGTGTTGCTTCTGCTGCGGCTGCTTTTGGTGCGGCAGCCCCGGGTAGTCTGGTGACGCCGAGACATTCCAGTAAAGTGGCGTTGACAGCTGCAGCGCCGGTCAATCATTCCCTGTCCCGGTCAACCATTCTCCACTCTGTAGCTGACCCTCTTTCCAAAATCTCCGGTGCTTCTGTTGACAGTTTGGTTTCTGCTTCCCAAATCAATTTGGTGGTCGACCTGTCCCCCGCCCCTACTGCGGGTAGCTTCGTTTGTGGGTCTGGGTGTACCCAGGAATTGGTCCTCCCGCCTATTGACCCGGCTCTTCAAGAGTACTTGGCTCATCCGGATTCCCTCTCCAAAGTGATTAGCGCTTCCTCCAGTTTGGCTTCTCCTCCCTTGCTTGAGTTCCCTCCTCTTCAATCCACCCGAATCCCTCAGCATGCCTCTTCTGGCTCAGGTTCAGGTAAATCACTTATCCCTCCATCCTTGGCTGCCTCGGGGTCATTAAACCCCACTTCATTCTTAGATAAACTGCTTACCAAATAGAGAAACTACTCTAGTATTTCTTTGAGTATTGTCCATAGAAGAGGAAGACATGGTTTCTGAAATTGACTACTGGCAACATTCCCTAGTTGGCCATATGGGGAAAATACGGTTTCAATATAGCCAGGGACTATGTGAAGAGGGCATGGAGCTTTGTTGCTACCCCCTAAATCTTACTTCATGAGGATGGTTGGTATATGTTCAAATTTGATAAGGAGGAAGATCTTGATCTTGTTTTAAACAAGAGCCCCTGGCTCCTTAATTCCTCTCCTCTTGTCCTCAAAAAATGGTCCTCGGACATCTCTTTTGACCATAAAGACCTTAACCGTATCCCGGTCTGGATCCAGCTCCCCAAACTTCACATTAGCCTCTGGTCTCGCTCGAGCCTTAGGAAAATCTGTTCTAAGCTTGGTGTCCCTCTTCATACTGACCATGCCACTGCCAATAAATCTCGGATATCCTTTGCGAGTGTCTTGGTTGAAGTGGATTTCAACCGAGAGCTGGTGCGGGAAGTAGAGATTTGTACCCCGAAAGGCTCTCTCTTCCAACAAGTTAACTATGAATGGGAACCAGTCTCCTGTTCTTCTTGCAATCAGCTTGGGCACCCCCACTGCCCTTCCTCTCGTGGTCCTGCGGCCCCCCGATCAAGGTTTCCTCCCAAGCCTAGAAAACCCCCTCCCCCAACCCCCGACCCATTCTCCCCTCTCCTTCTCTTCACTCTCCTTCTAAGGCTACCCCTTCAGTCCAAACCTCATCCCCTCTCCCGATCCCCTATCCTGTCCAATTCCCTGACCCGGACTCCTCGGCCTTGAATCCTAGGGACCCCCGCTCCACCCCCGCCTCTCCCCCACCTCTCCCAAACCCTCCTTAGTTAGATTCACCTCTCTGTCGTCCCCCTCCCCCCAGCCTATGTCGCCCTCGCTCCAGCTTGTCCTTGAGCCCCTTCAGCAGGACTCCTGACAGCTTGTCCCCTTTAGGAAAGGCTCCCCTCCCCGCTCCCCCCCTCTTTCCCAAAGACTCCCCCCTTCAGATATCTAACTCCTTCTCCCCCTTTTTGCCAGCCCCCGCTGTTGTGGCCCCTCCCCCTCCTCTTCTTCATCTCTGTAACACCCCTACCGCTAATCCTTTACTTACCGTCTAATCATCGTAATTATACTACTACTCGCAGCGGAATTACAACTACTACGGCGGGTGGTACAACGCCGCTAACCGCCCATACGACTAGCTAGGCTTACACTACCTACAGTAACGGTCTGATGTCTGAATAATACCGAGCTACTACATTACATACCACTTACAAAATATCATATACTTACAGAGGTGATTACCGAGTATCCAAGTGTATTTTCAATTACATCCCTTATCTAGTTTACCAAAAGAATGAGTTTCCACAAGCTACTCATCTACACCAATTCACCATCCTTTCATTATCCAAAAGGGTGTACCCCATGGTACACCGGCTAAACAAAAATGCCTATAGCCATGTACAATTTGGTACACCTTTCAAAATTCACTAATTACATAAAAAAACATCTTGATCTCATCAAGCCTTCACCCTTCACGAGCACCAGAAATATATTAAAAATAGTGCCCCAAGGGGCTCAGCAAAAAGCTGCATATAAACTTCGCATATACCGCGTGCTAACTAGGGTACGCCGACTATTTAAGGTCGACTATACATGCGGTTCATTATTAACATGCATACATGCTTTGCACATACCACACATTCATACACAATACAATACACAAGCCAAAACAGTAAGGCAATAACATACACAGTACTTACCTTCTCAAGGGTTAGCCAATTACACATCCGGGTTAATCGGATGCTTATTACTCTTTTACTCATTACACAATACTTACACAAACATACTCATACTTTACTTGCTTACTTTTCCATACTCATTTACTTACTCTTACTTACTTACTATTACTCGTGTTAAGTGGGTATGACCTCTGGGCAGGGACTACACCGTCCCACCACCGGGCTTTAGGTGGCTCACTAATCCAGGATGCTACCCATTTAAGGGGTTTGGGCCGTGGAAAAGATTAAAGCCAGGAATTGGATCCAACCTCTTGTGTCTCCGTCTCCTCACACGTGGCCGAAACTATATCGGACTTCTACTCATTCCAATTTACCAATTTATTATGTTAGATTGGTTAGCTCGTTAGGAATTAGTTAGAAGTCCATTACCATGTCATTCGGTCACCACACAGTACATCAATCATACACACACTTCTTTATCATCCATACATTTCATGAATTATACAAACTATGATTTAAAGATAATATTCAACAAGGAATAATATCATGTATCACGAGTAAGCATAATAGTTCCGATTCGTGCATTTATCTTATTAGGTGATCAATTAGCACACAAACACACAAATCAGAGTAGCCAAGGTAGCATACAGGACATGAGAAGTTCATACCGTTCACCGTTGTACTTGCAACCGACTTTCCTTCGGTGTTCAAAATTCAAGTCCTATAACATGTGGAGGGTGATTTTTCGGTATGAGGGGGGTCTATCTAAATATGGTCTAACTAAGAAGTCTAGGTCCTAGAAATTTGCCATTCTGTGGAGGGTGAAAACCCGTTATTCTTGGCATCCCTCAAATACCTACTAAATCGTCCGTCTTTCCCAGAAAGCATAAAGGGGAATGCAAGTGTGCACTACACCCGCTCTCAATGGGCCCACGCGGACTTATGCCTCTATAAGGCGGAATTGACTAGAGTCGCCACCTAGTTTGACCTATGATAACTAGGAAGGAAGAATCGGGTTCTAGAACCGTTAATTGACTCTGAGGTTGTTCCCTATGGATAGGACTTATCTGGTCATTTGCAGAGATTCTATTGTGGGTTCGTACTGGGTTACACCCCTCAGAAGTGGCAGCGACCACGACTTCGGATTGGTGCCCGAGGAAACCTCGGTCTCCAATTGTCAGGATTGTCTTCTTTCAAAACCTTATTAAAGAGATTCATTTAAAAGCCAAAGGATAGGATTGAGTGCAAATTGAGGTTTAGATGAGTTAGAAGAGTTTGGAGAATGGGCTAGTCTTGAAATATTGGTCGGGTTTTTGAGGTGTTCTGGGAAGTTGAATATGTTGAGGTGCAATTCGGGTTTTAAGGATGGTCGGGGTGAAAGGGGATATTTGGTTTGCAGTATCGGGTTCTGAAGGTTTCTGGAAGTCTTCAAGAATTGACTTAGAGTTGGTTAAAAGGAGGATTGAGAAGTGCTTATGGGTTCTAGAGCTCTAATGGGAATGTTGGATCAGATGATTCAGAATTGTCTCTCTTAAAGTTTTTAAAACTAAAAACCATTTTTGTTGTAAAAGGGCGGATAATCCCAAGGGATTACCCTATGTACCCCCTCGAACACGACACTTAATTAATGGTAAGTGCCGAGGCTCGAAAGATAGGGCAATGAATTTATGTCGAAAAATAGGATTCAGAGAAACACCATGAATGAGATGTTCTCAGTCGAATCCTAATAACGTCTCTAACTCCCGAGTTTTAAAACATTAAAAATCAAAACATTGAAATCGAGTGGAAGGGTTAGATGATTCTAAAATCCCGGCTGCAACTAGGAAGGCCGATACTTCCCTAGCGCCCCGCCTTGTAGAAATCTAGGCTGCAATTAGGGGAGGTTGTCACCCTAATGCCCCGCCTAAAGAGATCCAGACTGCGACAAGGGAGGTTATGACCCCAGTGCCCCGCCTCGGATTTTTATTTTAGAAGAGAGACAAGTGATGTCTAACAAGGAAGAAAACGTTCTTTAAAGGTGTTAGACACCACATGTTCCCCGAAAACAATTTATTTGAGCTGAAGACTAAGTTTGAAACTTTTTGAAGTTGTTCGGAATTCTCAATAGAGAAACACTGATTTCGGGAAAGGTTTTTAGGAGAAAACTTTCTGTATATGTGAGAAGAACTTTCTGCAATGGAGAAGAGCTTTCTGTGATGCGAGAAGAGTTTTTCCTTTAAAATTCCACAAAATGGTTTCTTTAAAAGCTTGAAGAAATTTGAATAAATTGGAGACTCAAAATTCTTTTTGGTTTTTGGATCTGAAGGAATTACAAGTTGAGTTTGAATTGGATGGACTTAGATTTGTATTGGAGGGAATTGGATTAGGGTCAGGTTTGAATTAGATTGAGGTTCAGGTTGGGTCAAAATCGGGTCAAGGTCAACGTTTTTTGGTCAAGATTAACGTTGGTCAAAACTTGGTTAGTCAAAGTTTGGACCGGGTCAAAGTTTGGTTAAGGTCAACACTTTTGGTCAAAGTCAACACTAGATTGGTCAAACTCAGTTGGTCAAAGTTGATTGGTCAAAGTTGGAAGTTCAAGTCAAAGGTCACCATTCGGGCTAAGTTTGTCTGATTTTTGTGGGTTTGGTTTGATTTCTGTGGGCTTAGTTGGTTTTTTGTAGGCTTGGGTTGATTGGTTGGGCTTTATATGGGCCAGGTTTAGTAGTGGGCCGAGTTGGGGTTGGGCTTTATATGGGCCAGGTTGATTTGGGCCTTGATTGGGCTTGTGGGTCGGATGGGCTTAGTAGGCCGAGTGGGTTTAGCGGGTCGAGTTTGGAGATGGGCTGGGCTTGATGGAATTGGGCCTAATTGAGTATTGGGCCGAATTTTGAAGTGGGCCGGGTTTTAAAATGGGCTGGGCTTGATGGAATTGGGCCCAGATTTGGGAGTTGGGCTTAGAAATCAGATTTCTAAGATGGGCTGATTGAAAATTTTGTTTGAAACTATTAGTAGCTAGTGGGCTTACGTCATGTGTGAATAAAAGATTTACAAATAGATTGGATTTTTGTTGATTGTACATTTTATTCTGAAATTAGGGGATGATTTGGAAAATTTTATGGAATGCGGGTATTCCTCACATGGACCGTGTCTAGGACCCGTATGCATTGAGGATACCCAAACCTAAGGCTTTTCTACAAAGGGGTGACCTATGGGCTAACTAGGGCTTCCCAGATATTGGGCCTCTATATTAGGCTAGGCCCAACAAACGCAAGCTAAGCTATACAATACATAGCATATAACGCAGATAGTCATAAACTAGAAAATAAACCAAATAAACATTACATGAGCACAAATCATAAAATTGGATATATATATGTACTGGTTCCTTTTTCGTTTCTTTATTTTTCCACGCCCAAGGTTGGGAATAGAAGCAGGTCAATAACCAAATCGTGCCTAACCCAAATTTTTGCTTTATGAGATCTAAACTTCACTTTACTATTATTACCAAGTCGACCCAACATTAGAACGTGTATACAGATTGACCAAACATTTGAGCGCACAGAAGTCGAACCATATTATAAGCCGCTCCTAAGTACTACTTTATTAACCTTTTAGCACCGTTTGTGTAGATACATTTAACTTCTTCATGTAAGCGCTCAAAGGCGAGACAGACAAGAATTATTCAAGACAGCCGAAACCTATTCAAGACAGACACCAATTATCCTGTTCATGATGAATCTCAAACCTATTTACTCATCTTTGTCTGTTTTGTCTAATCTGCTATTGAACTAAGGTAGAACAAAAGAAAGAGGAGAATCAAATATATACATCAGGAGACTAAATCAGAGACCATTCTATCTTTCTTTTTCATTCATGCTGGGACGCAAACACAGCACTGGCGAGTTCATTAAACACTTAATAGAGAGCAAATAATTTCTATCATACAACAGAGAAAACATCACACATGCAGAAGCGGGTATATGTATACCCATACACACTCAGCAAACAGACATACATGTACAGAAGAGTTTACAGAGGGGAAAATGCTAGCAAGCGATCACACTCAGACTTCAATTCAAGAACTTAAACATCATGAATTTAAGAGTTGTTTGGTTCAGAAGGCAATACCCGGGGGAAGAACAATTTTATTCTGTAAACAGAGGGAAAAACACCAAAACAGAGAAAGATGAATCAGGAAGTTAGTCAGGCATTTAAGAGACAAGAATTATTGAATATACAAGGAAGAGAAAGAGACGATATGATAGGAAGTGGTTGATAACTGCCTGTACGATTTACACTTCTGCATAACAGGAATAAGCTGACCTCGTTTGCAATACAATCAAAACATACCAGATTAACCCACACAATCTGTCACAATGACTGAATGTACCAGGGTGGTGATAACACAAGTCTCTGCAAAAGGAGCTTAGCAGATAGAACACAGCAGAGTAAAGTGTTGGATGCTGAATGAACGTATGGAAGAAAAAGAAACGGACTGCAAACTGAGAGATGCTCTTGAGAAGGAAAAACCGGTCTTGGCAACTTATTCCAGGTCAAAACCTTAAACCGACAATAATGAGCTACACAGAACTTCAGCACATGCTCAAAACAGAAGGGCGAGATTCTTCAATTCTTTGATGCGAGTAAATACAACCCAATCTGAGTCAGATTTTTGTTGGATTCAAGAAGTCTCAAACAGATTAATTCATCAATATGGACGGCCGAAATACTGAATGAATGGGGAGTTAAAAAAAAACAGAGAGCAAAGGTGTGTGCGTAACCATCATGCGAACCTTAGCTCCAAACACGTTATTCATGAGTACAAATCCAGATCAGTAACTCAAACATACTTCAAATCGCAACAAGATAGCAGAAAATAAAATGTTGAAAAGAAAGAAAAACGAAGCTCCGAACATCCATTCCAAACGAAGCCATACATTAATAACATAAGATCAAAGAGGAAGATGAGTACAATGAACGACCAGTAGAGATTTAAGGTCAAAATTTTGATTAGTTTCCTTGTCCGTGAACTTCTAGGTTCATAACAAGCGCCGTAGAAGTCATCTGCTGGACGGTCAGCGGTAAAATTATTCAACAACAATGATATGAAGGAGTGGGGTCGAAGTTTACATTTCGGAGTAAGACGCCGACAAACAAGACCTCCTTCCTCTAAGCCAACTCCATTACAGCTCATTTGAGAGCACAATACCACGACAGGAATGGAATTAGTAAAAACCGAAGTGAGATTGGTGCGCTAAAGAGGAATGGTCAGTACTGCGCCAGCTCCAAAGTTTTAAAAAATCAAGTCGAACTCAAAATGAGAAAAACGTTGGTGTATAAAACGACATGAGGCATTCGCAATTGCTTACGGTTTTTTACCTTCCCTGGGTTCGCCGGTGCGGATTTTATAAGGGAAACGAAGAAATGAATTGAATTGAAGATCGCATTTGAAAACGTCTTCTGGAAGAAGAGTACGAGCAGGAGAAGAAGAACGCCCCTTACCTGCTATAACCCGTGACACGCGAAGAAGAGCGGGGTACTATCGAAGAATGGTGTGCTTGCCGCGGTTCCGAAAAGAGAGTGAAGAGGAGGCTTCTGGCGTTCCTTTCTTTGAGTTCGAACAGTGGTGATTATTAGTTGATGTAGGCGAATCGAGCTGGGAGGAAACGAACAGGTTTCTTGGTGAAGACCAGGGGAGCGACGATGAGACTTCGGGCCAGGTCGAAGCCGGTGGTCGATGATCGTTTTTGTAGTTGATTTTTTTAGGAAGGATGAAGGTGAGCATTCGAGTCGGGGCGGAAGCATGCAGGCGGGATGGGCTCTTCCTCCGGGAGCTCGAATCGTCTTCAAATGCCGAGAAGCAGCGAGGGCTTGAGAATAATCCATTTTTTTCAATTCAACCCCATACAGTATTGTTTTCTTCCACGTTTTTTTAGACGCTCAGACATGGCCATCGACCTGGGAAGAAAACGGAGAATGCAAGTGTGTTGGTCGGGTCTTTCGAGAGACATTTTAGAGGAGATGTTGGGCGATGAAGGAGAAAACAAAACAAAAAAGGGGCCATCGGTGTTCTGCCCAGGTTTCGAACCCAGATTCTCAGGGCAATGCCCTGACCACTTGAGCTGTGGTGAATTTCAGTTTATAACCGTAGACAATAAAACAAAAACTATATGCGAGCTAGACGAGAGATGAAAAAAAACGTTTTAGCTAGGACTCAAACCCAGAACCATTGGGTTATATGGAGAGTAGGCTAACCGGCTATGACGAGTCGGAAATCAATAACTTCACAGGAGAAAAATACTAGAGTTTTAGCCCGGGCTGGGAAACTATTCTAAAAATACTACCGACTCTAAAGGAAAGTATACTATAAAGTGAGGACAATAATATAGTGACAAGAATTATGAAATACAGGTAGGATCAAAACGTGATGAGACATAAATAAAGGAATGGATAAGTGTACAAAATGAAATCATTTTAAAACAGATTACAATAAAATAGATAAAGTAAAATAAAAATAAAAAAAAAGATAAAAATAAGAATAAAAATAAAAATAAAATAAAATAAAAACAGAAGAGGCTCGTACTCCTTTCCCATAGGGATGTGAGATTTAAATGTTGGGGAAAAAGGAATTCCTTTGGTTGAAACGGGGACTACCGCCTTGTTTCTAGAAACATGTTCATTTTCACATTTTTTGTTTCAAAATAAAATGGGTGAGAATTTTTGGTGTCTACATAACATATTGGAGTTGTCTGGTTAATGACTTGTTATTGATTTAACTTTTATTCCATTACCTTTCCCTAGGTATACTTACTAGCTCTTACAAGTCCTAAGTGGTTATGAAACCATTTCATACTTTAGGTTTATTTCCTTACTCAACAATGATGTACTTCTTTATGTATATATATATATATATGTATGTGCGTATACATAAATATATATACATATGCTTATTACAATTACTATTTTTTTTTTGTGACTCGACCGACCTTACCCAGGGTCGGACCCAAGGTCGGTCGAAGTCAGTAAGTTATATCGTTGGAAAATTCAGGCCCGACCGACCTTGCAAGTCCGGTCCCCAAGGTCGGTCCAAGTCAGTAAGTTCTGGTTTCGAAAATTTAAGACCCGACCGACCTTGACAAGTCCGGTCCCAAGGTCGGTCCATTCCAGTGAGTTTCATTACATGAAATTTCAGGTCCGACCGACCTTGCAGGTCTGGTCCCAAGGTCGGTCCGTTCCAGTGGACTTCCACCCTTACATTCTGGACTCGACCGACCTTGCAAGTCCGGTCCCAAGGTCGGTCCATTCCAGTAGACTTCCGTCTTTACAATTCTGGGCTCGACCGACCTTGCCAAGGGCGGTCCTAAGGTCGGTCCAGTCCAGTAGTTTCATTTTTATTTTTATTTTCAGTTCCTCCTTTTACCCATTACTTCCCCAATACTCCTACACGTAATCCCACATGTTTTAACACTAATTAGACCTTCTAATCCACCTTAGTTCATCCATTAACTCATTACCCATTTTCCATACTAATTCACCCACATTATTTCCTAAGTTTCCATTCCAACACTTACACTATTTTTCTTAGTTGCATTTTGCTACAGATTTTGATTCTCACTTTCTCCTTCTATAGCTCCCTCTTCTAATGCCATTCCTAAGGCTTATAATGCATTACACACCTCTCCTAACTTACCCACTAACTAGCTCCAATTAAAATCTGTTTTAAGGTATATTTCCTACCTAGTTAAACTCTTGAGTGTTCTAGTTTCTAGGTAAAATTTGACATAACCTCCCCTATATTCTTACATTCTCACCACATGTTTTACTCACATAACACTACCCATTTCACCTGTTTAACACTAACACCAATATATAACTCTCCAACACAAATACTAACCATTCAACACTCATTAAATTCCTGCACATTCACCATTTCCTTCCTTAAGGTTTATACAGGTTTTTCATTAACTTTTGAAGCTTAAAACAGTTAGGTTCTCTTCCACATTATGCTACTACTCAATACCATTTACAATACACATTTTAAACTACTAAAATCTGTTACAACAACATACAAAAACTACACAAGGATGAGTGTAATTACCTTGTTTTCTTACTAGTTTTTCCCCCTTCTTCTTTCTTCTTTCTTTCCTCTTTCTTTTCCCTTCCTCTCTTCCCACCGGTTATGGAGATTCAATTCTCACAAGCTACAACCCATTCATTATACACATTCTAAATTAAAACTAACCCTTAATCATCTTTAAAGCTTTAAGGTAAGTTTTTAGGGTTTAGGAAATGCATTACCTTGCAAGTGTATGGATGGAGTGTTGGATGGCAACAAGAACAAGATTTCCACACTCCAAGGAAGCCAAAATCGGCTGGGCAAACAAGGAATAAGTGGTTCCAACTTAGAAATTTCTATTTTAGCAAATGAGGGTTAAAATGCTAGCTTTTTGAATTTCTTTTTACCTTAGACCAACAAGGTTGAGAAGAGGCTTCTAATGGTGGTCTTCTTATTCAAAACCAAGAACACCCATGGAGATGAAAGTGCTTGTTTTTGGATCTGAAAAAGAGAGTAGTGTTCTCCTTGATGAGAGGGACACAATGGTACAATTTTTGTGATTTTTGGAGAAGGTTGGAGTAGTTAACAAGAGGAGAGAAGATGAGGTTGGTGTGGTGTATGGCAAATCGCCATTGTTGGCGCCCAAGGAGGAAGAAAGGAAATGAGAGAGTGAGGGAGGAGGTGTTGTACGTGAGAGTAGAGGGGGATAGGAGAGAGAGAGTGACTTATTTGCTTTTTATTTGTTTGTCTTCTAGCACATAAGAAGAGAATTAAGAGAGTGTGAGAGAGGGCAATAAAAATCGGCCCACACAGCACACACCATCAGATTTTACATTTGTATTTTCAAAAGTGGACACACTAGTTTAGTTTATTTACACTCTCACCCCACAACTTCCCGTTTTTGATAGTTTTTACTATTTTCTCGTTTTATTGATTTTATTGGCTCTAGACCTTCACTAATGTTTATTAATGACTATTTGGTTGACCAAAATTATTACGAGTCTATTTGACCCGCTTAAAGTCGCGTTTCTTCGGTTTCCTCGAAAAACGCGCTTTAAGGTTCGTTTGTGTTTTAAATCCATTTTAAGGATTCGTTTTCTTCGGGATTTGTTCCCTCATGATTATTTAGACATCATTAAGCTTCTAAATTACTTATTAGCCTAATTAATCACTATTTTTAATTACGGGGTATTTCAGTCTCCCTCATGAATTTTGTTGTCTGGAATGTTAGGGGATGTAATGACCCCTCTAAAATTCATTAAATCCAACTTTTTGTCAAACATAACAAGATATAAGCCTTTGCCCTCTTGGAAACCCGAGTCGCTCAAATCAACTTTTCCGCTATTCTTGCCCGCTTCTTCCCCTCTTGGAGCTCTCTCCACAACTATCCTGCCCACCCTAATGGTCAAACTTGGGTTTTATTCGACCCCTTGGTTATTAACCTCGCCCCTCTTCACTTCTCCGCTCAAATGTTGTATTGTATTGCCTCCCCACTAGGCTCCCCCCTCCCCTTTACCCTTTCTGTGGTGTATGGGAGTAACAACCCCGCCCTTAGGTCCCTTCTATGGGAGGAGATTGAGAATCTGAGCAATGCAATCTCAGGTCCGTGGATTGTTGCAAGAGATTTCAACAATATCCTTTTTGCTGAGGACAGGCTGAGCTGTCGATCCCCGTCCCCTAGAGAATACAGGGACTTTGCGGATTGTGTTGATAGGGCCGACCTCAGCGACCTTCGATACTATGGCCGCTTCTACACTTGGTGGAATAACCAATATGATCATGATCGTGTTGTGGGTAAAATTGACTAATCCCTAATGAAGATTGGATTGCTTCGTTCCCGCTTAGCTTTTGCTCTTTCCTCCCCCCCCCCCCCTTATTTCTGACCATAGCCCCATAATTATTACCCTGCCCCGCCCCTCCCCATTTAGAAGATCCTTCAAGTTTCTCAATATCTGGGCTAAGGACCCCTCCTTTCTCCCCCTAGTCTGCAAGACCTGGAATGCTCCCATAACCGGAGCAGTCTATTCTCCATTGTCAAAAGGCTTCACCTACTCAAAGCTAAGCTCTCTACTCCATAAATTGGAATTCAGCTCCCTTTTCCTTAAAGCCTAAACTCTCAGAGAGCAGCTTAGTGAGGCCCAAACTCTCAGAGAGCAGCTTAGTGAGGCCCAACAGAGACTTGATCTTGACTCGTGGAACCCTTAACTTATCGTCAAGGAGAAATCCCTAAGGAATGCCCTCCTAGTTCGCAACCATCAGGAGCTTCTTTTCCTCAGTCAACTTTCTAATATCTGTTGGCTCAAGATGGCCGACGTTAACACCTCCTTCTTCCACAGAGCCATCAGGGCAAAGAGGAACAAAAACTCCATAGCATCAATCACTAATGAGCTTGGGATGGAGCTTACCGCCCCTCCCGACATTGCCAGTTGCCTTATCTCCCACTTTCAGCGCATCCTGGGCCATAGGGCCCCCCCACTCACTCCCTCCTTGCAAGGATTCTCGCTAGGGATGGCAATGGGTGACGGGTACCCGTTTCACCCGATCACGCGACCCGCAAAAGAGGGTGAAAACCCCGAAATAAACGGGTGACGGGTGAAACGGATGCGGGTGACGGGTCGGGTCGGGTGAACATTTTTCACCCGGTCACCCAACCCGTCACCCGTATGTATTTATATTAAGTAAAAAAATATTAATCTCATATTTTTTGAGATAATTTAGAAAAAGCTTGGTTAATACTCCATGTTTTGAGTATGTTATTGATATTAGATGATGTAGTATGCATTATTGAACAAATATGAATGATTTTTTTTGAAAAATTATGCTTATATAAAGTGCTAAAAACAAAAAAAAAATTGCTGAAAAAATATATAAACGGGTG
This sequence comes from Limonium bicolor, assembly GCA_023374045.1. NCBI lineage: Eukaryota > Viridiplantae > Streptophyta > Magnoliopsida > Caryophyllales > Plumbaginaceae > Limonium > Limonium bicolor. The sequence goes on along the minus strand of CM041779.1, from coordinate 144,474,990 downwards.
ACGGGTTCACCCGTTTCACCCGCGGGTGACGGGTAAAACGGGTGACGGGTGATGAAGTTGCGGGTGACGGGTCGGGTTGGGTGGTGCGGGTGAAAAACGGGTGACGGGTCGGGTGGAGCATCACCCGATCCGAACCCGACCCGTTGCCATTCCTAATTCTCGCTCATTCCCATTGGTCCCCCCTCCTTCGGCCGGTTGATAAAGCGGATATTAAGGCGGCCCTTTTCTCTATTGGGGATGACAAACCTCCTGCCCCTGACGGGTACACCTCTAGATTCTTCAAAGCTGTGTGGCCCATAATTGGAGAGGATCTCAGTTTGGCTATCAAGAGCTTCTTTCATAGCGGCATTTTGCTCAAAGAGATCAATACGACCCTCATCACCCTTATTCTGAAATCTGAAAATGCCACCTCTCCTAATGACTATAGACCCATCTCCTGCTGCAACACGATCTATAAAATAATTAGTAAAATCCTGGCTGAGCGGCTAAAGGATGTCCTCCCCAATATTATGAAGGAAACCCAAGGGGCTTTTATCAAGGGGCGCCTCATTTCGGACAACATTCAATTTTGCTCTTGCCTCATGAAACACTACCAATGGGCTCACGCCTCTCCTCGTTGCATGATGAAGATGGACATTAGGAAAGCCTTTGACACAGTCGATTGGTCCTTCCTTAGTGACTCTCTCACATATCTCAACTTCCCTCCTATGTTCATCAATTGGATCATGCAATGCGTGTCTACCACTTCGTTCTCAATCAACCTAAACGGTTCCCCCAGGGGAATTTTCAAAGGCAAGAGGGGCCTTCGCCAGGGCGACCCCTTATCCCCCTACCTCTTTGTCCTAGTCATGGACATGCTCTCCCGCTTCCTTGACCAGCTCCCTTCCAACCCTAGCTTTCACTTCCATCCATCCTGTAAAACACTCAAAGTGTCTCATATGTTCTTCGCCGATGATGCCCTTCTTTTCTGCAGAGGAGACCTCACCTCCATCACCCTTATGCTTAGCAAGGTAACTCTTTTCTCGGGAGCCTCGGGGCTCCTGCTTAATACATCTAAATCTGACATTTTTCTCGGGGGAGGGGGGGTTTAGTCCTTCCTTAGCTGCCACCATCCTCTCCACCACCGGATTCAATCAGGGTTTCTTCCCCTTTCGCTATCTGGGCATCCCTATATCCGCTAGGAAGCCTAAAACATCTGATTTTGCCCCTCTTATAGACAACATTCACAGAACTATCTCCTCGTGGGGTGGCAAGCACCTCTCCTTTGCTGGGCGTCTCATTCTCATTCAAAGCACCCTATTCGGCATCATTGGATTTTGGGCTTCCTCTGTAGCCATCCCCAAAAATATTATTCAATGTATAGTCAAGAAACTTTGCTCCTTCCTTTGGTCAGGGGACTCTGTTAGTAACCCCACTCCCCCAGTGGCCTGGAGCTCTATCTGCTTCAAAAGAAGAAAGGGGGACTTGGGCTTAAAGATATATACAAGTAGAACATGTGTTTTCTTCTCAAAACCATCTCAGCCATCGTTAACAACTCCGAGAGACTTTGGATCAAATGGCTCTACAATGTCTTTTCAGAAACCTCTAGCATCTGGGCCATCTCTTCAAAAGGGGATGAGTCGTGGATTTGGAAATCTATCCTTCGGGCAAGAGACTGGTGGTTCAATCAATGCGGCTCTATCCAAGAAGTCTCTTTTCCTTACCTACCCCCTCGCCTCCGTGTTAATTCTGTGTACCAAGATGTTGCTTCCCCCTCCCTGTCCCTTTCACTGGTTTAATATTTGTTGGAGATCCTGGGCGCTCCCTAAGGCTAAATTTATTTTTTGGATTACTCTCAGAGGTAGACTTAAGACTTGTGATAAACTGCAATCATGGGGCATAAGTCTTGCTAACAGATGCTGGCTCTGTGAGCATGCTCTAGAGACAAGTGGCCACCTCTTCTTTCTTTGCAGGGTATCATGCAGAATTTGGTGGACTATATGTGACTGGTTGGGATCCCCACCAACAGGTCGAGCCTACGTAGCTGCTCCTCTTGGCTCTCTCATTACAACAAACGGAAAAGACCAAAGGACTTCGTGAGATGGGCAGCCATTGCGAATGTAGTTTACTTCATATGGATTGAAAGATGCAAACGGGCTATGTCGGGCCAATTTCGAGATCCCTCCCTCATCATCGCAGGCGTGAAAAGTGCTACAAAGGTAGTCATTTGGACAAAACTACTCCCCAAACATGATGGTGTCTGGCTTGACAAGATCTTAACCTCCTAGGCGGTCATTTGGCATTGTATTGATTTGTATCCCCCTTTCTTAGGTTGGCCCTTCGCCACCTTTTTGGAACAGGTTGCTCCACACACGCTATGTATATCCTTGGCATCTGATATATAGGTCCCCTATGTATAGTCTTTTGTATAAACTCTCATATATATTCATTATACACATCACCTTTAAGTTCAAAAAAAAATCGTAAACCACATGGTTAATTTTTGATAATTAACCAAACCTCACAGGTGAGGAATATAATTTCCCCTAAGTTTTACAATAGATATCTTACTTTATTAAATATCAAATTTATAAAATAATCTCATCAGTTTAGATATTATAATGGAAAAACATCCCAAATCAAGTAAAAGATCCAAAGGATGATTATTTTTTGACATCAGATTCAAAGGATGAATTGTTTTAATTGCTGATGATAAGTTTCTATAACATATTTACCGTGAAAGAGTTCTTTTGATTCACACTGTAAAACATAGAATTGGTTTCTGGTGTGTAGCAGATCGGACAACTATAATTCACCATCCCCGCCCCCATACCTTCGAGTTTGTCGATGCCGATATAAACCCAACAGTGCAGATAGGGAAGTGATTAGCAATTTCCATGGCAGTTCCCCGTCTAGTATCTCTTTAGTGCTTGATCGATCCAAGGGGCCTGCCAGCTCTCGAAGCCTTAAGTCCTTAGTTCTCCCTATTCTATTCTTCAGGTCAGTAGTCGATTGAATTCCTGCACAATTTTATGTCCCGAAAGCCAAAATATCATCTCCGCATACCATCGAATTGATAATTGTGAACCTGCACCCTTTTTTACGTACTCTCTGTTTCGTCCCCCCTTGCTCCGATTGATGTCTTTGTAATTTAAGTGTCTCTTTTCTCGATGTTACCCTCTCTGTTGATTGAATATAAGGAGCTCATCTTTACAAATTTTATTTTTTTTTATGGCGAAAGGAGCTCAAGCGAAACTGCTGAATTTACTAGGTCAACCTGGTTGCTCAAAAAGAATGATTACCGTGAAGTATCTTGGGTCGTTATAATTTCACCGCAGCATAAAATGATAGACTGCTTTTATACAAGAAATGACCTGATCTGACTGCCATACACAGAGATATCCTGATAATTATTCTCTAGAGATGATGTATCGACTCCTGATCATATATTTGTAACACCTTTCCTTTTCTTATTTGGCTGTAGTTTTCCCTTATGAAATGGTGCCTGAGTGTCTTTAACTTTGCTTATGCAAAAAGGTATTGAGCAGCTTTAAACGAAGTAGGGTTTTTATTATGATCTAGACATCCTTGGTCTAGCTGGGCTTTAGTGGAATCTCTCTATGAGTCAGAGGTGCACTATGAGCACGTCTCAAGTGTTTGATTGGCCAATTTTAGTTTCTTATGTTCTAGTTTGAGGTATCATTGCAGTTTGTCTATGGGTGCTCCAAAGCAGAAGTGGACCGCAGAAGAAGAAGCTGCCCTAAAAGCTGGCGTGCATAGGCATGGGGCTGGGAAGTGGCAGACTATATTAAGGGATCCTGAGTTTGGTAACATCTTACGCTCACGCTCGAATGTGGATCTAAAGGTGAGTGTAGATTTGTTCAACTTGGTTCATAGTTACTATTGGCAACTCCAGTGTTTGTATATTTAGTTCTGCATCAATGAGTCTTCTAGCTTTTGAAGGCCTGGTGCATTGATTATGTCTAGACTTAAATTTGCTTATGGAAGATTGTTATTTTGTAACATTATTCATCTTTCGGACAGGATAAATGGAGAAATATTAATGTAACAGCAAGTGGATTGGGTTCTCGAGAAAAGGCTAGACTTGCACTGAAGAAAAATCCTCATACCCCTTCTAAACATGATGACAAACATTCATCTTTCAAAATTCTTTTCCGGGGTGAGGAAAGAAATGACGAATCAAATCTCCCCGCCTTGTCTAATGACAAAGTTCCGGCTGCAGATTCAAAGAGGAATTTTAACAGGTAAATTATCTTTATAATCTCTTCCTTCTGGAGATGTAGATATACAGTTTAATTTTTTCCCAGGTGGTTGAATCCTTTTTCCTGGTAGTACATGGTGCTGAACATGAAGATATCTGGTGGTCTTCTCATCTAGAAAGGAAAAGCTAGGTAATGATGCCAAGTACTATCAGTAGGGATATACATGTGTAATCCTATCTTTACTGGTAGGATTCTGAGTTGTCAATATGCGTATATCGTGCTTGCATATTGTGTGTGTCATATGATACACTCAATCCATGGCATCTGATAAGGGATTTGATGTGTTCTCTGTGATGTGAGCATCTTGTGCAACAGTATAGCATGAAATTTAAAAGGTAAAGAAGGTTTGAGGCTTTAAACTGCTCTAATTCAAATCCTGTTACTCAAAGCCTAGGGATGTGAATGACTTTAAAGTATTATTAGAGAAACCCGGGTCCAGTACTTATTTTTAGAGAATTCTGTTGGTCAAGAGTTTGAATTGCTCTTCTGTTCTAATTCTATAGGAGTTCATCATATATGTATCTTAGCTGTTTGTAATTTCTCAATTTGGGAGCCCAGGGTCGAAATTGAACCTTATTAGTTCAAATTGGGTTTCATCATGTTTCAGTTTCAACCCTAGTTCTATCTTCTTCTTGAATAATATTCAATACCTAATTTTAATTGTTTCCGGTTACCAATTGAAGTAGAATATAAATGAAAATATGTAAGGACAAGTTAAACATCAAAAATTTAATCAACGTCTAATTATATCCTTATGCACAATAGATTTGTGTGCACATTAGTCTCTGCAACGAGAGTTGCCTCTGGACATTAGTGCACTTCACGCATGTGACAACCTTGACAGTTTGTTGGAAGCACATTGTATTCTGTTAAGGAATTTGTGCTTAGTTTTACTTGGTTTGTGTCTTGGATAGTCAACTGTTATTGGTCATTTGTGAATTGATGTAGGTTGGATGGTGTTATACTTGAGGCAATATCCAACCTGAAGGACTCCCGGGGTTCCAACAAGAATGCCATTGCCTCATACATAGAGGTATCATCATTTCTTTTGCTAGCTCTGTGCTTTCAGGTGCTGCTTTTAGTCTTTAAGTTTCAGGTTTCTCATCCCTGGAGAGATCTTGATGTGTCCAATTTAGCTTTATGATATGGACTGATAAAGCGTGTGAACAAAAGGAATGCTAAAGAACTTTATAATAGCAAACCCAGTGAAGTTCTACTTGAGTGCAGCTGCAAGAATGAACAGGACTAGAACTACAAGATGAACACAATCAACCTAGTAACTCTTTAGCTCAAACAAATCTGTTGTGGTGTAACATCCCCTCAAGTTATCTTCTATCTGGGTATCATTCTTTTTTTTTTTTTTGGCAATTTAGCGCCTAGCTCTTAGAGCTTGGAGGTACTGTCGTAAGGGAGGTAAAACTCTCACTCAAGCACACATCTGCTTTCTCAATGCTTGAACTCGAACCTCTGGCTAAGCTGGAAGAGTCCCCTAAAATCATTTTGCCATTGCAAAAATTCATTCTCAATGCTTGAACTCGAACCTCTGGTTAAGCTGGGAGAGTCCCCTCAAAATCATTTTGCCATTGTGAAAATTCATTACCTGATGCTTGACCAGAGTGTTAAAAGTCATTTGCGCTTTTGCAAGGAAGATGTCTAGTAATCTTCCCTCATTACTAGCTTTCTTTTATCAACTCGCTCAGTTTGTTATTGGGATTTTGGAAGATTGTGAATCATTCTGTATGACTGGGAGTTTTATGAAATGTGTGAAATCAGCTACAATAATTATATTCATTCTATTGTATATGGCTATTGCAGACATGAATAACTGAAATTGTTTGGTCTCCTTTTGTATGAGGCTATTGACGTCATTAGAATACTGTGTATGTAACTCTACCACGTTAAAAGAAACAACTGCAGAATGTTTGTCTTCATGGATGCTCTCTTGAGATTTTGTTACAATGTTTCTGTTTGAGTGGCTTGGATTTCATAAGCTCTGCTTGCTGAAGTTAAAAAAGCTTGTTGAGTGGTGTAGAGCCTGGACAAAAAGATACCTGTAGATTTTCTTGGGCTTGGTGTGATACATACCAGAGTGTGGTTCCCCGTGCATAGGTGTGTTTGTAAAGAGTAAAGGGAAAGAGGACACATGCCAACCTTTGTACTGCCAAAATGGGCAAGTTAAACCTTGGAGGTTTTTAAGTGCGGATATATACTCAGGAGTAAGGCAAGGACATGCAATCGTTAAGATAGATTTGGGGCTGTTAGTTTGCAAGGGCAGGCTTATCCGGATTACTATTGCTCTTCTGTAGTGGGTTGCTTTAAACCTTGGTTCTTATGAGCACAAGCCAACTAAATAAAGGATTAACTTTAAGCAGCTAATTTAATGTGAGGATGAATCCTCATGCAAGCCAAATCGAGAGTGGATCCACCTCTAAGTTTTGAGTGGATTATGGGAAAAGAGATCTAAGAACCTTAGGATGAGGAATGAAGAACGAGCTTTGGGACTTGGTTGAGAAGGACAATAGCTAGGTGCCTAGGTGGTATCTTCTCCCTCTAAAAAACTGCTCTCTACTGTGTGATATAATTGATGTCACAAAAATTAAACCTAGGATACAGAAGTAAGATACAAGTAATGTATGATGCCCAGCTTGTTATAGGAACTTAAGAACAAAAAATATGACGTGAGAGAGGGGACAAGGCAATTGAAGGAGGGAGTGAACAGGGGCTCTATGACATGATACTTGGGTGAAGATAACCTAAGATAGGGTATGGGATTATATCAAATTTCAAATATATATCTAACTTCAGAAATCTTCAGAAATGAAAAGATGTGGGCCCAGCTAAGGTCCAATAGTTGACCCTATGCAACAAGAAGAGGTAGTTACTTATCCAACAGTGAGGTAGTAAGACATCTTTGCAAGCTTCAGCTGCTTGTTAGCCTGTGTATATAAGACTTCTATAGGTTTAATGCAATCATATGTTGGTACATTGGAGTTTGGGAAGATAGATGAATGAAAGTCTGAGGATTGAGGCCCTGATTCCTCCCACAGTCTTGGGCCGCTAGCAGCTAGGCAAAGAGTGTTTCCTCTAAAAATACCAAAACGCAGCTGGTAACAGTTGACAGCTGCCAGGTAGTTCCAACCTGGCCTTAGTGCTTCTGGTAGCATAAAGTATGAAGTAGCTAGTTAATGTCCATCAGTTGAGTAACCAGGAAGTTTTGTCTGAAACATATTCCAGAAGAAAGGATTGGGAAGGGAAGGTTTGGAAAGCGGAAGTGCATGTAGCAACAATTTAGTGATGTATTTCATAAGTGAGGGGTATAGGGAAGCTGAAAGGTTGTTCTTTTCAGTGATGTGTATGGATAGTGTCGCCATACTTTTGGTGGGGCTGATCCCTGGTCGTTCCTTTTGTTATCTTACTAAACTGAGTTTTCATTACCGAGAAGAAAGTTGCATACGTTGGCTGTAAAGAAGGTTTGGTTTGAAAAGGAGCTTAATTATGGTCTGAAATATACATCCTTACCTTTCTCGAATAAGTTATTGCTAGGTAATATGTTTAAGATGCTGGCATAATTTGAAGGATAATCAGTTTGTTGTGAATTACACTTCAGGCCACTCATGTTTAAGTTTTTGCATATTTTTCAAATCACGCTAAGTTCTTTGGTTCTTGGAAGATATTGTGAAGTCTCTTTTTTTTCCAACTTCAAAGAAAAGTTGAATCGTTCTGGAACGTATAGAAAGAAATGAAGTATGAGCATGGAGCATGGTTCAAAGTGTGTTTTATTGTAATTAACAGGTTAATATGTTGGAGCCATCAAAAGGGATGGATCTGCAGTAGGAAGGAACTGAGAGTAACTAGCTTTATATGGCAGTTTTCTGTTTCCAGACTTTATGTGGACTTTGAAAAGGCTCGGATCCTTCCTTCATTATTGTATTCAGATGAGTAGCTGGACTGGTAGAGTTGGTTCATATGATAAACCTCATTCGTGACTGTTCGACTGAACTGAGATGATAACTTTATAACCTTGCAGAACTTGTTCAGTTAAAAATGAAACACCAAAAGAGAAGTTTAAAATGAAGGAATGTGCTTGTTTGTATAACTTAGCTGATGTTGTTATACCTGTTGTCTGATCGTGTTATTCATGTGTAGTTCTCATGATGAATAGTTTTTTTCTCATTGGTTTGTTCCTAGGAGTCTCATGGCCGTGATATTATTCATATGGAGGAAGGCTAACCCAATAAAACATTTAAATTAAATAGAGCATATTGATTTCAGTTGTAAGAATTAACGTCAACATTGATCTCTGTGTAAACTATTTTATGTCCCTCACTGTACAATCTATAAGGCTGTCTCCAGTGCATCAAATTTTGAGTGACCTCTTATCTTGCTCTTTTCCACTTTCTCGTTCATTCATGTGTCTTCTTTCTCGACGTAAAAGAATTTTATCCTGATATACAACTGATAGTTGCTGTTTGTGTCCTTATTCTTCTTTGATAAAGAAAAAAGTAATCGTTCTTACCGCAATTGGTGATTGGGTTTTCACTTATTCTTTGATAACACCTTCATAAAGATTCATATGCTTATCTTTTGGCTGACGAGTATTGTTAGCTGTTATGCATCCCTCTGCAGGAAAAATATTGGGAACCCCCAAACTTCATTAAGCTGTTATCTTCAAAACTGAAGTTCATGACTACAAGTGGAAAATTAATAAAGGTAATCGTTTTGGCATGTTTATTCATCTCTTGGAATCATGGTCCATGCTGGGATTGGATAGGATTTGTTATTTCATGTGAAAAAGCATTTATTTTATTTTTTTGATTTGTTGAAAAAGCATTTATTTAGTTGTCAATATAACATATCGTTTGAATGTTAAACCTACCATCTCATCACTTGATTAGAAATTTGGCTGAGTTTTTTCAGCTTTATATATTGTCTGAATTTTAGGTAAAGCACCGGTATAAAATAGCATCAAGCGAATCAAGAACTTGTCATATGTCTGATGCCAATCAGAAAGAACCTCCAAAGCCAGAGCAAAATGGGGTTGCGATTTTGACAAGGACACAGGTTGAGGATGAGCTAGAGAAGATGAGAAGCATGTCAGCATGTAAAGCTGCTGCCACCGCTGCTCAGTTAGTGGCCGAGGCAGAAGCTGCTCTTGCTGCGGCTGAGAAGGCTGCACGGGAAGCTGAGGCAGCGGAAGCCGAGGCAGAAGAAGCACAAGCTTTTGCTGTTGCTGCAGCTGAGGCAGCTAAATGCCATAGACTTTGTGCCTCGTGAGTTTTCCTTACGATATTATTTCTGAGAAGATTGATGCTATGTGTGTGTGTTGACGCCTAATGCACAGTCTTTAAAGTGTCCCTTGTAAACTTGTTTATGTGTGTGATTATGTATATAATCTTGGAATGGGATTCAATGCCACCTTGGCATTCAAATGCTTATATAGATATGTCAGAATATTTACATTGAAAATATGGCTGGTTATTGGCCTTTTTAATGAGTTCACTTCTTTATATTTGGGTTTTATCTAGTCAGAAATTGGAACTTGATTTTCAAGCAAGATACTCATCCTCATTGTGCAAGTCCACACTGGTACTCTATGCTGTTACTAGTTATAAGAGCAGTAGCAGCAGTAATTGAACCAACTCTAAGCTCATTCATGATACTAGCCTTTTATATCAATTGCAGTTGATATATACGCTTGCATTTTGCTGCTTCTTGGCTGTGAGCCACTATTTATAGCTTGTGGATCGCGTTGATGAACACTTGTATATGGTTTTAGCTTGTAAATGTTGTATAGGACAAAGTTTAATCTTTCTGGTCATTTTTCCATAATATAGCTTTCTTTTCCTTGCGTCAAAGAGCCCCTGCCTTGGGGGAAACGTTTCAGTGCAGAATGTATGAGGATTTTTGTCATTGTTTGATTTACGCTTTCATCTAGGCGCAACGGAAAAGTTACATCCGGCATCCATGACTAATTGTGAAAGTGCATTTTACACTCATGACGTTTGTTAAGTTACGTTACTCATCCATGAGATGGTTTTTTTTTTTGGGAAATTTCATGCCACTATATTTTTGGCTAATTCATGAAATGTCACTAAAAAAAGAAAGTTATGAAATGTCATTATATTTTTATAAAAATCCATAAAATATCACTATGTCATTGACTAGAAGTAAAAAAGACAAAAATACTTTTGTTAATTAATAAAATACTTTTAAAGTTCACAATATGCTCATATGTGTTAAAAACACTAAAATTCACAAAAACAAATTCAAAATACTCTGGATTGCTATTCGCAGTACAAAATTACTAATCACCGCAGTACAATTTTTTTTAAATCATATTAATGTAATGTTATCGTGTTGTAAATTTTGTTTTTCGAAAAAATCATTTCGTTAGCGTAAACCGTAAAAAACACACTCGTTGTAATAAAAGAAGTTAAACCCGTTTTTATTGTATTAATATAACGTTATAATTGTGACTCCATATTAGTAAACGATATTTTACTTTACGTTTTATTACATTACTAACATTGTTACACTTTCAGAAACGTCGTATTGAATCGTAGTTGAAAACGTCAATTTTGGGTAAAAAACGCTCGTACTATATATAGTCGAAACAAGTTAGATTATTTCATTTCTCACATTACATCCATCTCTCTTCCTTCTCTCTCCCTCCTACTCTCCCCTCTGCGGACCAGCACCACTGCCGGAGCCACTGCCGGAGCCGCCACGACCACCAGCCGGATCACCGCAGCACCACCGCCGGGAAATTTTTCCGGTGAGTTTTTCGAATTTTTTTTCAAACTTATAGATTTGGGTGTCCTGAGTATGGATTTGTTAGTTTTTTGAAATTTAACATCAATTAAGCTAGATCTAGCATGGAAAATTGGAATTAACATGAAAATTTTGAAAAAAAATACAATGGGGGTAGCCATTGCTGCGCTCGACCTGTCGTGTTCGTGGTCGAGTCCTGCCGCGGCTCTACCTAGAATGGGGCGATTGCACGGGTGGCTCGGTACAGAGGTAGAGCCCCTGCGCACTCACCTGGGCTTAGTAGACCCTTGCGCGGCTCTCCCGGCAGGATTAGAGCCCCTGCGCGGCTCGCCCCTGTTGTTTTTTTTGAATTGTTGACTAGAGCCCAACAATAGGGCTTTACCCTATATTTTTTTATTTTTTATGTTGAATTTTAATATTATGAATGAATTATAACTGTGTGATATTCATATGCAGTGATGGATAGACTGAAAAAAGAAGTGCCACATGTATACACGAAGAAGAAGAAGAAGAGAAGAGAAGAAAAGAAAAGAGAAGAAGAAGAAGAAGAAAGACCAGACTATGGAGCAGCCTATGACGGCCTCGTACCGTCGTGCACGTGCTCCTGGTGAAGGGCCGAGTAATCCTGCCCCTCTCATGGAAGCACCACGCCTGAAACACCCATAATAATTAAAATGCATGAAATCATAAATATGTGTGGTATGTTCAGTGAGCCGATCACATTATTATAACCATGATATAACTTATAACTTACGATACTAGGGGACATACATATGTACGTGAATATAAACAAGTCACAATGTAACATACGCATTGGTGCTCAGCGGTTTTTGACATTAACCGATACCATTGAGCAAATTAAATTATGCCGCGTTTTGACGTTTGTTCATGAAATAATGTAGCACATTATGTAAACTAAAATAGATCGGGTAGTTGCGTTATATAACTATTGTACAACATAACATATGCTACGGGAACATAGTATACGAAATACGTATTTGGATATAAACCCGTACAAGTAACGTTATAACGTAAGGACTTGTACACACCGATTTACATTCATGGCATAGGTGACAACCCAACTACCAATGTACTACTGAGCTCGATTATTAAGCTACAATAAAAATCAGTCTCCCTTGTAACATGCGAAAATCCCGTAGGTCCCATGGAGCTAAAACAATAGCTACTCCATGTACAAACCGATTGCATTTCCAGTTTCTGATTGCTTTCCCTGATTCTCAAACCACTGTCCTTCTCGCGTTTAATGCCCGATTGTGAAACCCACCCAATTCTTCCATCTTTCCCCATGCTAGTTGCGTCTCTGCTTTCTAACTCTGTCGCACGCCTGGCACAAATACAGAGAGGGAATTTCCAAGTGCCTGTAACCGGGGTGCATGACTCGTCGTATTCTGCTTGCCAGAAATCTTGCAACCTCTTCTGTTCTTTGGTGCAAGCGCCTGGGAATTTGAAGTTAATGGACACGAACAGCAAGTGATCCAGTAACTGGCTTTTCCTTTCCATTTCTTTGTTATGTTTCTGCCGAGAAACCGTCCTCAACCCCTCTATGTTTCCATGCATGCAACCTCCGAGACATGCTCATACGAAATGCGCTGAGGTTCTGTGAGGAGAACCCACTCCATTCCTCCACCAGTAAGCACAAGGTAAATACTTCTGAGTTGCCTCGTCATTTCTGTTTTCCTTCTTCGTGGTACTCTGTCCGAAACTCCTGGCTCAAATCCTATAACTACCTTCATTCTTCTTTCGCATGAGCCTTGCATGCAAGCGTACTGACTGAATCTCGGAAAAAGCCGGTGGACAAATTCACTCTCCAAATCTCTCGAAGGTAAGAATAAGCAACCGAGAACTCCTTTTAAAGTGCCTTCCACCTTCTCTGTTTTGGATGTCCTACTAACTGAGTGTTGACCTTCCCTCTTGGTCTAACCTCCTGCATGCGCGAATTCCGCTGGAAAACCTCCTCATGGCTGCGCCAGAAAAGAAACTCATTCCCAACTGGCGTGAATATGATTCTAAGGTGAGGCCGCACGCTTCTATAATTTTGTTGCCCTCTGTCCTCGATTTCTAAGCGCTTACCAGATACACCACTAACTTGAAGTTTCCCTCTAGTGAATTCCGGATGTAAAGCAAAGTTCCTGTGCCAAATCGCCATCAAAATCTGAGAAGAAACCCAAGGAGTAGCCCTCTTGAGTAAGGTAAACTCTACCGAGAACCCTACCAACTAACACTTACTGTTTCAATCTTAAACGGACAACCAACTGACTTGGCGTTTGTCTCTGTCAAGGTGTGAAAATAGACCAAAGAGCATCAAGAGCTGCCCAGGAAAAATAACCGCAAAACCTTAAGGTTGTAATCTAAACTCCACTCCAAAACTGAGTTCGACCTGGTATTAAAATTTTGATTGAATGTGTTCTGATAAATCTGTAACAGTGAACTGATTAAACGATGGTCTGAACACAGGTTTTAATAAGTTAAATAGCTGCTTAAGAGTTACCAAAATCAGCGGGAAAGACCTATTGGTATTAAACTAGAAATTACCACAAAAAAATCTGGTTAACTAACTGATTGATGGGTGATTTCAAGGCTGGAAACCTTATCAGATGTAAAGTCGGGTACTTTGTGTTTTGTTTCTGGAATGTCTGAGCTGTCACGTTCTAATACCTGAAATGGTTTAGTGACCACTTGTGGAACCTGGTTAGAGTGTACTAGCAAAACAATAAGGGAAAAACCACGGTACTTAAATGCAAATCTGTTGCGTTCCTTCTGAGATGGGGTGTTGTTGTTTCAGCGGTATTAGGCTGAGAGGTTGTGGGCAAACTGTCTAGTTAATACTAAATGTATGCCCAAGTGCTGGTGCTGGGAACTTGGCTAAATTAATGCGGAGAACCTGATCTAATGAATGCGGAAACCTTGAGGTGTCGTCAGTATAATTTTAACAGGAACTAGTCTGGGAATGAAAGTAAGAACTGGCAAGTTCGAATGACCAAGGGCATCCTGTTGGTGAGTGAGTTCAGTAACAGCAAGCAAACCAGTTCAGAAAATTCTGCACAAGCAGTTAACAGAAACTAGTGCAGACGTTAGTCTAGAATTTGCAACTTTTCTTCTCTGTAAATGGAATTCAGGAACGTATTAAAGGTTGCATTGGCAAGTTAATAAGTTTAGAAACTAGCTAACATGTAGACTAAGGGAAATAAGATGGGACCGCTAGGGAAAACAAGTTAACGTATCTCAGATTGTTGTATCAGAATTTTCAGTTTGTTTCAGTTTCTGGATTTTTCCCTTGCTGCAGTATAAAGATGAGTCTGTAAGATTTACAAGTTGGCTGAGATTTAAGATTGTAATGGAACATTTAATCACGTGAGTAAATGAGGGGGAGAAACTAGAAAATTAAATCAGAAACCCAAACTGAAAGAGCAGAAGAAAACTACAACAGAAAAAAATATATATACATCAATTTCAGTTCTGAAAATCTGTGCTTCCTGCATGTTAATTTTCCAGGGTGTAGTTCTGTTGTTGTGGTTTAGCCTGGGCCTTAAACTCCTGATGAAAACTCTTAGTAGGTGGGGGAATACTTAGGTAGAAGTGAAAACCTGGTTAAAGAACCATGAGGAAAATAAGAGAGGAAAGAAAGATCAATAATAGTTTCGGTTTCAGATGGGTTAGTTTCCTGAGAACTCTTAGGTTGGTATGGGTGGTTTGTGTTGGGCTAGGTTAGAGTAAAACACACTGAGACATTCAATAAGTAGGTAGGTAACCTGACAAACGAAAGAAAAAAAAAAGAAACAAACAGAAGTCAGGAAACAACCCAACAGGAAAGAAAATCAAAGAAGAACAGCAGGGTCTGATGTTTCTGTTCGGGTGTGGTTCTCAGCTACTGTCCTGGGTCTGTCTAAGGTTAAGAGTTATTAACACACCTTAGTAAGCTATAAGTGTCTAGAGCAAGCTTAGGAAACAGATTTAACACACCGGTCAATATCAGACAGAAAAGAGATTAAAGGAACAGATGCGAAACAGAAAAGAAGAAATCAATTTATCAGTTTTCAGAGTTGAAATTGTAAGTTTGGAGATACACTTAGCTAAGTAGGTAATCAAGTTGAAGGAAAATTAAAATCAGATTAAGAAACAGAAAGTCAAATAGATAATAAGACTTTACCAGATTCTGTATTTTTCGTGCTTCAGTATAAGGGTGGTGCTATGTCAGTGGCGAATTAGTTGGGATTTAAGATGTTAACAATAAACTTAAAACTAGGCTAACACACTTAACTAGATTTGCAAGCAAGTTAAGAAGTACTGAAAACCATACTGAAACTGTTGGAATCTGTTGCTCGTTATGCACTGTCAAAAACCTGATAATCATTTCAAAAAAACCTTGCCATTGGTGTTCTGGCTACTAACTGTCCAGAAGTAATAGAAGGTTGGAATTTATTTGTCAATAACCTCACAACCTAGCAGAAACACTTAATCACGAGAGCAATTGAGGCTGGAGAATCTAGAAAATCAAATCAGAAAAACAAAACAGAAGAGATAGAAGAAGGATATCAGTTTTGCGGTTTCAGTGTTGTAATGCTTTCTGAAATTCTGTTTCTGTATAATCACTCCTTAGGAGTATAGCCAACATTGTTGTGAGTCCCTTTGAGGTTAGAAACTTACTAAGATACCTAAATCAATAACTAAACCAAGTTGGAAAAATAAAATAAAATTGAGTGACAGATCTGTGAATATACAAAGAATGAGTGTTAATGTTTCAGTTTCTGTTTTCATTTCTCAGAGATGTGTCCCTGGTTGCCTTGGGTATTTTGAGGATAGAACCATATGAAGACACTAAATTAAGAAGCTAAATAATTTGGGATTGGAGGGACTGAAAGGCCAGATGAGTAAACCACAATTTATGACTTCGGTTTTATTTCTGTTTTTACATCAACTCAATTTATGTTACAGTTTCGGTTTCAGATTAGTGGAAATGCAGTAGCTGTAACAGTTTTGTTTTGGGTCTGTTCCAGGACTAAAACTTGATGTTACACTTAGCTAAGTGGGAATAAGCCGTGGGATGTTGGAGAAAATGTGTAACACATTATACAGAGGAGGAAGAAATAGGGTGCAAGAATATAGTTCAGTTTCTGCCATTCCTTGTCGTGTCTGTAAAATAAACCTTCAGTGGTATAAACAGCCTGGGTTAAGTGGTTTCTAAGTTTCAGATCTTCCCAATACACGTAATGAAGAAGCTAAGCCATTTGGGGGGAAAACAGAAGGCAGGGTAAAGAATAAAAAGAAAGACAGAAGTGAGGATAGCAGATTGTTTACTTCTGAGTTTCAGTTTTTCTGTCCTGAAATCATGGGCTGTATAGCCATGTTACAGAAGGATTATATGGGGTGCATTGCAATATTAACAAACCTAAAACGCTACTAACACACTTAACTAAGTGGTACACACTTTAGGAAAGGTAGAAATTGAAGTAACCAGAGAACTAAAAGGAAGAATGAAGGAGAATGCACTGATGTGTTTCAGATTTTGGGATAAGTATTGTTTCTGTATAATCGAGTTGCAGTAGAGTTGTCAATGTGTTTTAGTTTGCTCCAGGTAATTAGAAACCCAACTGAAACACTTAACTAAGAGGGTATATACATTTGGAAGATTAGAAACCAGTTTAGGAGAGTTAAACTAAAGCTAACTGAAGTAAGAAACAGGATGGTGTGTTTCTGTTTTCTGTTTCGAATTGTAGTTTAGTACTGGGCTGTTCTAGTAGCTTTAATAATGTTGCTTAGGGTCTATTCTTGAAGTTAGAAATGTGGTCAAACCCCTAACTGAATGAGAAAACAACCAAAGGAGATAGAAGATGACATAGCAGTTTTTAGGTTTTCAGTTTCAGTTTTATTGCAGTTCTGTATAAAGAGTTCTGGGGCATTGTCCATGCTGTTTTGGGTTAAGACTATACTAAGATATGTTACTGGAAGGCTAGAAAACTTAGGGGGAAAATTAAAGTCCAGTGTCGCCACTTAGTGGATGAAGTAGAGGAGAAATGCACAGGTTTGCTTTCAGTTTTCCTTCTCAGTTTTTGTCTCAGCATACTTAACTTCCTAAGAGGCTAAGGGTATGATGATTAGTTAAAAAAAATAAAATAAAATAAAACAATAATAATAAACCCAGATCATAGCTGATAACTACAGCTAGGTTAGCAAGCGTTTGAGAAGATCAAGCAACAGCTGAGCAAATGAAAAAGAAATGCAGAGAATATGGTTTCAGATTTTCGATAATAAGTGGTTTCTGTATCACTGGTATACAGGGGTGCTAAGAGTGTGAGATTATCCTGATAACGAACCCAAAACACAACTAACACCTGTAACTAGGTTGGTAGAATTTTGTGGGAGGATTACATGTCATTAGACACCTTAAGGTGAGCTTAGATAAGGGGAAACACCGAACGTATGTGATAGTTTTATAAACCTTAGGACTTCTGTTCAAACACGATTCTAGGAGTTTCCTAAATATTATATTACTGTGATAATAGGTTTAAAACATTACAAACCTATTTATCTAGGAAGGGAATAACACCCGGTATAAATGAGATAAACTAGAAAAGTGTCGTCACATGAAATCACGAACTGACACGTTATTTTTAATTAACGCTAGGGCCGTAGCGAACTCCGACCGGGAACCCCGTGTGTGAGACGACTCGTACTGGCGAAAAAGGTATGGACATGTGTGGTTCGTATGTTGCCGTGTTACACGGCTTGTGTGCTGTGTGCTTTGTTTGACAATGACCATAAGATTAAAGCATGGAATTGGATTGCTTGTTGTGATTGCTTATATGCTTGAGGTATATCATTGCTGCATATTACTTGCGCGCACACAGTAGTTTAGTCCCTTTCTCGTCTAGGGAGCTTTGAGATGAAACTTGACGAACTACGTAAACAAACCAAAAGAACTACACAATGAGAAAACTCCTCTCTAACTATAGAGGACTCCTAAGGACACCCACTATGGTGTCAAGATATTTATGATAAGTGAATGCCCTATTGAGGACTACGATCGACACCCACAATGGTGTCGAGCTGACAAAAAAATAAATAACTAAATATATAATAAGTAAGTACCAGCTGATGGACCATATGGATAATCCGGGAAGAAGAATTCTCGGGCCGCGCGGTTTGGACGCTCGGGAGTTGGTATCTGCATCAGATCCTTCGACCGACTATTGTTATTATTGTGGAGCGCTTCCTGGGGTCGAGAGATGACCCCTCTGTCTTGACGTACGACGCCGGGACTGGAGGATTAGCGAGCACACCCTGGGGTCTAGAGATGACCCCTCTTTCTTGACATATGACGTCGGGAATGGAGGAGTGGCTATGGAGAAGACGTTCTCCAAATTGTGGTGATAAGAGAATTCACAAATAATCCTTAAAGAAACAAGGAATAATTAGCACCAACATAATAAAGACTCGGGATCTAATCTATATCCCCTGACTTGGTGCCAGAGAATAGAGGAAAACATGTGTAATGAGACCAAGCAAATAAGAAAATTCACAAATGTGAATCTTTAAGAAATAAGAGCTGAATAGCACCTACATAATAAAGTCTCGGGGTCTAACCTATACCCCTTGACTCGGTGCAAGAAAAGGAAGGTAAACTTGTGTAATGAGAACAAGGAAACAATACGTAATCTCTTGAATGATCCCGTAGTGAGGATCGCCGGTATAATCTACCTACACACACGTCTTATTATCATTCGATTGTGTTGCTACATTAGCAGCTTATTGTATTGAGTTGCGTGTTTGACGTTGCTATGCTACTTGCAAGTTGTGCTTGGTTGCTTTTGATATTGCTATGCTACCGATGAGTGTGTATGTTATCATGATGTGTTGATGTGTGCTTTACTGCTTTATTAGAGCATGTAAATTGAATTAATAATATTCGACCAAGTAGTCGTGTGGCCCGGCAACATACGGGCTTCACACGTTCATACTCAGCGTAGTTTGCTGAGTCCTTTACACCCAATTTTTTTCAGGTCTTGTGCCAGACGATAACGGAGCGTAGGCGGGATGGCTACCATGGGGGTAGTCCATCAGGGCATGACTTTTAAGTTTGTAGTAGCATGTGTAATATATGGGTTGTTATAAAACCCAAGATGTAATCCTTAGTCTACGATTTGGTAAATTTGTTGTAGACACTCGGAACTTGGGAATTGTACTATATATTGTATATGAATTTTGTTGAGGGCTGTTTCCAGTCATACAGACCGTAACCTGGAGTTGGCATTGTGGTGGAGTCAACCACGTGGGTGGTTGGCGTCTGTGGCACCCAGATGTAGTTATGATCCGCTGCATAATTAACTCGTAATTTGGCTAGGCGCGATGTTTGCATTGTGGGAAGTTTATTCGGGGGTGTTATAACGCCACTCATCGTTCCATCCGGGTCAATCTTTCAACGACCCGGCGTTTCAGATACCTGCACTACCAAGGGAAGCGGTAGATGACTCGGTGATGTACGATCATATACCGAAGAGACGCATGCCAGTGTTGTCATCATCTAGTAGTGCTTGGTCTGAAGAACCACTGCACAACACTAGCTACAACATCTCGGGCGAAGGAAGCCACCAGATTGAAGCTCAGACGTCAGGCGGTGGTAGTTCATCACGTATACCACGACCATCACGCGCACGTGCTGATAAGGACCATGTGATGATCGAGTGTTCTCCACGTGTTGATGACGATGGTGGTGATGCTGATAATGATGACTCACCCGAGGTGGATGAGGAAGAGGATGATGAAGATGATGATGATGTCATGGATCAGGAGGATGACACGACGAGGAAGCAGCGCTAGCGATGGTTCCAGTGATTCCTACCTCTTAGAAGTTGACAGAGTTGCTAGTTCCTGGCGGTCCACTACTCACTAGTGTTATCACTAGCTTCGGGGGTCATGTAGCGCTTGACTTTTGGTCCTCAACTCAGGTATGTTCTCTATCTTCTCCTGTAATTGATCATGTAAATCACACTACGTTTTGTAAGTGCTAAATATTGGTCATTATCTATGATCGTGGGGTTTTGAGTTTCAAATCCAGTAAGGTGATGCTTACTAGCTGGCCAAAAGATCAAGATTCTAGCAAAACAGCAAGGAACATGATTAAGTATTCTGGTATACAACATCTACAGGATATTACAATGCCACACAACAATATGTCTCTCATCAGTGCTTTTGTGGAGAGGTGGCAGCCTGATACAAACTCATTCAATATGCCATTCGGTGAGATGACAATTACCCTGCACGATGTGTGGATGATACTGCCAATCCCCATCGTTGATCGTCCATTGCTAGGGCAGTCGTCCACCCCTGAGCTGAAGGAAGTAATGGCTGAGTGTCTTGATTTTGGGGGAGATAGTGAAACTATGACAGAGACACAGTGAAATTGTAACACCCTGGATTTTACCTCAAATGATAGCTTATGAAAATACAAATCTAACGGCGCAAACGGAATTAAAAACGGACTTCAAACAAGCCCAAAAAGTGTAAAACGGTATTGGTCTGAAATTATGTCCGGACATTGAACGTTCGGACACAAGCCGAAGAAGATAAAACTGTGAAAAGCACCTGTCCGAACTTGTCCGGGAATCAATGTTCGGACACAAGTCGAGAGTTGAAAATTCTGAAAGCCGAAGATGTCCGAACTTGAGTCCGGACTTTGAAGTTCGAACAAAAATCGAGTTTCAAAATCCCGAAAATTCTTACGTGCGTGTCTGAACGTTGGTCCGAACTTGCAACTACGGACGTAAGTCGAGACTTGCAAGTCAACCTCGTCCTCGCATGCTGTCCGAACTTTGAAGTTCGGATAGAAGTCCGGACACGACCAAAACAGCGAATTCTTTTAATCTTCTCGGGGCATGTCCCAACATTGAAGCCCGGACGGACGTTCAGACACGTCCCGAGGTGTATTTTCAAAATGCAACAGAGTTGCAAAAACCACCAAAAACATTGGAAGAGTCAAAGTCAGTAGATAGCAAGACTTGTTAGCAACATTTAAAGCTGTAAACTCCATATGAACTCATCTAAAACAATATATAGATTGCTTAACAAGGTTTTCCAAGCTAGCCAAAGTAAATGTTGAGTATTAAGCCAAATACATAACCTCAATTACAGCGGGAAACAAAATCCTCCAGGGTATTACCGCCACACCCAATCCCCATGGGTGCTCAGGCTAATGAACTTATTAAAACCACAACAACAAAGGTTAACTCAAAATCCAACATATGCGGAAGCTAAAATAACGACCAAAATGTAAAATCTTAGAAAATAGCATAGCAATTCCTTAACCACTGTAGTCTAAACATTGTTTCAATAACTCTTAATCTCCTAAACTAGGTGAGTGCGTAGTCCCGGTCCCCAACTTAGTCATCCATACATGCGATCATAAAACCACAGACAAAACACAGAAAGGATCGCACAAATCAGAAAAACTGAGTAAACTCTACCTCAATCTGTAAAAATACGTTTTAGAAACTCGTTTGCCAGTTAACAATCAGATGAGAATGTTTATTGAATGATTGATGAATTTCCAGAAATCATAATAGCACCAAAACTGCAATAGGGAGCTTTCAACATGAGTTAATTCACAACACCAATCACGGGATCACCTATGGGATCCCAAACAACAACACAAGGACAGTCACCTATGGGACTGTCAGACAACCACCTCACCCTAAGTCCTTAAGTGTGCACACCCCCTATGAAACAACAGTAACATAGAGTAGATCATAGGGCTTAACTGCAACAATGTGTGCAGCGCAAATAATAACAATCATGGGGAGCACCTATGGGCTCCCAACAATAGAATACACCCTGCGAAAGACTCCCAAAATCTAGAACCGAAATACCACAGCACAATCCAACTCCTCCAATTCCAAAACGTGGGAAACAATCCCAAATTTCCAAAACACAACTGAGAGTCCATAAAAGCACAGCGAACCCTTTTTCCAACCGTTTTACAAAACATCAGTCAAACAACATTGAGCGTAGAATTTACCTAAAGAATCAGTCCACTTTAAGACCTCAACTCCACAGAACTATTGGTAGCACCCGTTGACATCACCAGCGTCTAGGTAATTAAAATCAAATCAGGAACCATCGAAACAACAAACAGAAAAATTATACCCAACTATGTAGAACACATTACCCAACAATTCGCTAACTGGCACCAGGGAATTGATTAGACCTCGTCGGTACTAGCGTGAAATCGTCAACAACTTGAAGAAGGAAGATTATATTTAGCGTGGAGAAATGGTGTGAATTTGGAGAAGTTGGAAGAAGAAAAGCGTAGCGGCGATGTGAAGAGGATGAAGAATAGTGAAGGAAATCAGTCTTTAAATAGAATTGTTTGTATAATAAAGAGAAATATACTAATTAAGGATTTATATTAAAAGGAAAGTAATTTAAATAGCTGGGAAAGAGTTCTAACTATTAGTATTTAAAATATTTACAGAAGATAGAGATCGTTTAGTTAGGAAGGTCAGCAAAAGAAAATTCGTGATGTAATTTAAGAAGGAATACATCAGGAATCGGATAACAGTAAAACGCAGTTGTCCGTTGTATTTAAATAAGGATGAGAACAAAATATCCAGATGGTAATTATTAAACGATTACTGAAAAGGAATAAGTTAGAAATAATTATTGTAGATAGGCTAAACGTTTAGCAGAAAGGGAAAACAATTACGTTAAAGAGACAAGTCTAAAATACTAATTTTGGAATTACTGAGGGAAGAATGAGGAGGGTTAATAAATAATAAATTAAGTATTCAAATAGGATCTGAACTCTCGAAATTAAATAATTACAAGGAGAAAGTCAAATCAAATTTGAACTCTAGGTATTTAGAATTTAAAAGGTTTGGAAAGAAGATTCCAGAAATTATATTTCGAAATTCGAATAACGGAAGGGAGTTAGAAAGATGAAGTAATATTTAAGCAGTATAATATCTGAGATATAGCTAGGATCAATAAGGGCAAAACGTTACAAATAATTGTAAACATTTTAAGGAGAATGATTAATTCGGAAAAAAAATGTCGTTTAATTCCCTGGGCCACCTTAATATTATTGTTACGGACCTATACTTCCTTACTATATATTATACTATTCCTAGCTTGGAATTTCATGGGTATTTCATCTCATCCCCCTTAAAAGAAGGCTTCGCCCTCGAAGCTAAAACTCATCCATACAACGAAATCTGCTAACTAGATACTGATTGGAGTGGTTACCTGATCGAAGAGCTGTGGGTACTTCTTCTTCATCTCTTCTTCTACCTCCCACGTAGCCTCTTCGGTTCCATGATTAGACCATAAGACTTTGACCATGCGAATGGACTTCGATCGGGTCTCCCTGGTCTTAGTGTCCATCACTTTAATGGGATACTCCTCATAGGATAGGTTTTGCTCTAGCTCCAAGACCCCTGGCTGCAACACATGCGAAGGGTCGGGAATGTATCTTTTCAACTGGGACACGTGGAACACGTTGTGAACTTTCTGCAGCTCACTAGGGAGTGCTAGACGGTACGCCACCTCTCCAATTCTCTCTAAGATCTCGTAGGGCCCAAAGAATTTGGGGCTAAGCTTCCCTTTCTTCCCAAACCTGGTTACCCTTCTCACAGGAGATACCTTTAGGAAAACTCTGTCTCCCACCTCGAACTCAACCGATCTGCGCTTGAGATCGGCATAGGACTTCTGCCTGTCCTGAGCTGCCTTCATCCGACTCTGAATCACCCAAACCTGGTCCATAGTCTCCTCTATCAACTGTGGCCCCAAAACAACAGTCTCGCTGATGTCGCTCCAGCACAATGGTGTTCTGCACTTCCTCCCATACAGAGCCTTGTAGGGAGCCATCTTGATGCTGGTGTGATAACTGTTGTTGTACGAAAATTCCACCAAGTGCAGCATATCAGCCCATAAGCCCTAGAAGTCCATCACACATGCACGAAGCATGTACTCCAAGGTCTGGATGGTTCTCTCGGTCTGACCATCAGTGGCTGGATGAAAAGCAGTACTTAACTTTAGTTGTGTGCCCATCGCTTTCTGAAATTGCTGCCAAAAATGGGCTAAGAACCTTGAGTCCCTGTCTGAAATGATGGTCGCAGGTACCCCATGGTATCTCACCACGTTTCTGATGTAGGCATCCACTAACTGACTCATTGACCACGTATTCTTCATGGGTATGAACAGTGCAGTAGACCTGTCAAACGGGTTATCCATTCGGGTTTTGGGTCATATCTTTTTGGGTCAATGATAAGTGTCTAAATGAGCATGTTTTATGGGTGTATTTCATATATTATATCAGCACTTTTCTGCTCATTTCTTACTTATCGTATGTTTTTCCTCTAGTTTATGTTTATTGATTATCTCGCAAATTTATTGGTTTAAACATGAGGAAAAGCCAAGCTAGGACGAAAGTACACGAAGATACCAACGCATAGACGCAAACGGCTCAGAAAACGGACTTATAACGAAGAATGTAGAGCCGGTTGAAGATTGTTATATATATATATGTATAATATATATAATATCGCATGCACAAAAGGGCACGACCGCCCAATAACTAGCGGACCTCTCACATGCAACCGCGAGGAGGACACGACTCAGGCTACCGCCTGATAACTGGCGGTCTGGGAGGCGGACAACAAACAGGCAACCGCCTGCTATCTGGCGGACAAGGGAGAAGCGACCGCGAGGCGGTTGAGACAGAGGAGACCGCCTCTGTTCAGGCGGACAACATACAGAGGAGACCGCCTCCTTATCAGGCGGACGAGACACAGGCTACCGCCTGGTTCATTGGCGGACAGGAGAGGAGGAGACCGCCTAATACCGGGCGGTTCTTCAGGCGCGATTAATTCAAGTCGCGACCAGTTCTTCAGTTCTTCTTCGCGCCGTCGTCTGCAACTCGCCTTATCTATCTACTCCAGCACCGCCTACCATAAATCTCTCACGCGTACAGCTCTGTCCCCTCTACAATCAATGAGAGCAATCAATGCTCAATCAATTTTTACGTACGGATGCCTCTTCCAATTCTCTATATAAACCCAACACCAATACTGCAACAAACACACACGTACGACCACACTGAAGAAATCAAATAACACCACACTCCATTCTCTTCCATTTAATTCCTCGTACACCACACTTCTCCATCTTTTATTTATTTTCACCATTTCACCATTCACGTACGTCTCAAACACTCAAACAGAAGCAGTAATTACAAAGAGAGAAAAGAGGCAGGCGAGTGCAGACCCGTTATTCGCAGGCAGTTCCTGAGTAATGAATATTTCAGTCTCTACTCTGTTTTTATTTCTGTCAATGTCTGAGTAATCTCATAATTGTGCTTAGGATGGGTGTTTAACCCAAAATAACTCAGCGTATTATAATACCGAGTTTGCTTATAAATATTTGTTTTGTCTCTCTCTATTATTAAATGTTTAAGAACTGATCATTTTTACTCATTTACGGTTTCTCTAATTTCAATGATTTTGTAAAATTAGAGAATAGACCACAAAGAGAGACAAACGTTAGATTTATTCTCCTTGATTAGCAGATAAAATCCATCGCTGTTATAAAAGAATTCTCACTTAAAGCTAATTAATGATTTTAGACTTTTTCTGATTGTAAGAAGTTTAATGAATTAATTAAGAGCTGTCCTTATCTATGATTTAGAAAGGCCACAAGATAAAATTCTTAACAGACAAATAAGAGCAAACTAGGATTATAATTATTATCTGAGTTATAATTGGGCGATTTCACCTTCCTTAGCACATTTCCATCCACTTAATTCACAATGTTTTTACTGTTTTTATTATTTCTTTAATAATCCAACAACAAATCAAGCTTGCCTCCGGCTAAACCCCTTTTACAGTTTTCTTTTAACTACCTAAACTAGGATAATTGAACAATCTCCTTGTGGATACGACACTTGTTTTACTACTACGAATAGGTACACTTGCCTAATAGTTTGTTATAATTCTATATTAATTATAGTGTAGTTTTATCCCAACAAGTTTTTGGCGCCGTTGCCGGGGAGATTGATTCCATCAATTTCCCTAGTTTCTGGTAGTTCACTCGCTATATAGTAATAATCTGTTAAT
Source organism: Limonium bicolor (assembly GCA_023374045.1). Taxonomy (NCBI): domain Eukaryota; kingdom Viridiplantae; phylum Streptophyta; class Magnoliopsida; order Caryophyllales; family Plumbaginaceae; genus Limonium; species Limonium bicolor. The sequence goes on along the minus strand of CM041779.1, from coordinate 144,448,835 downwards.
ACTATTAAATTGTTAATCTTGGACATCTGAATTGGACATCGGACTTCGGACCTGACTTGGACATTTGACTTCGGACTTTGGACATCTAACTCCTAACATCTTAATATTATTGTCATTTCGTTCCATTGTCATTTCGTTCCATTGTCATTTCGTTCCATTGTCCTTTCTTTCCATTGTCCTAACTACTAACTTAAATTTCTTGTCATTTCGTTCCATTGTCCTTAACTTTCTTTCCATTGTCCTTAACTTTCATTTCCATTGTCCTTAACTTTCATTTCCCCAGTATACTAACTTATAATTTCTGTATACTAACTCCTAACGTTTATCAGCCTAACCAATATTTCTGTCTTTCTTATTTTATTTACTAATTTTGCAGCTTCCACAAACCACAAGTTATCTTCTGTGCATGCCAAATACTCGAACCCGAGGCTCTCCACCAATCAGTCCGAGCCCCGAACCCGAGCGTACTTTATTACAAGCACAAGAAACCTGAGAAACCAAGCCATGGCCAATAACGAAGTTATAAATGAAATGGACCATGCAATTCAACCAGAACACCGTGCTCTCTCTGACTACCACCAACCGAATACCGAAGGAAGAGCATCAGCTATAGTTCTCCCTGAACTAACACCAGAAGAAGCCGGACGATGGGTTTTCAAAACCCACTACATAACCGCCGTCCGGGATCTAGGCAAGTTTAGTGGAGCGAACCCAGATGAAGCCCCAAATCATCTGAGTCTCTTCCTAGACTTCTGCAATTCCTTTAGTCAAACCGGCAACGTCAAAGAAAGAATCCGTCTACAACTATTTCCTCACTCGTTGTCGGATTCAGAACAGGTGGTATCGAAGTCTTCCCTCCCGATCAATCACCACATGGCTTCAAATGGCCCAAAAATTCCTTGCCAAATACTACCCAACCAGTAGAACGAGGCAATTGATCGGTGAAATCAATACTTTCTGTCAGGAGCCGGGAGAAACGTTGTACGACGCATGGGACAGATTTAAAGATATGCTTATGAAGTGTTCCCACCATGGTCTTGACGATCAATCCCTCTGCCTGTCATTCTTCAACGGTCTGGATGATGGGAACCGACTACTTGTCAATTCCTCTGCAGGAGGGAGTTTCATGATGAAATCTCCTAAAGAAGGAATGGACCTTCTCGAAACCATGACGAGCAATACGAGACAGTGGACGAGATCCAAAGGCAGAACACCACGAGCAGCAGGCCTCCCGTTGAGCCTACAGATCATTTATCGGCTCAGATCTCGTCCCTTACAAAGATGGTGGAAAAGCTAACGACATCACAAAACGAAATTGTAAAAACAATAGCTTCCCCACCTACAAGTTCATCGTCAGTTCCACCTACAGAAGGATGTGCCATATGCGCCGGTCCTCATGAAACCCCTCAGTGCGAAGGTAAAGGACAGTACGAGGATGCAAACTTCATAGGAAACCGTCCCGGTAATTCCTACAACAACAATTTCAACAACAACTATCCATGGAGAAATCACCCGAATTTCTCATGGAAGAATAATGATCAAAACCAAGGAGGCAGAACAACAATTCAAATACCTATCAGGGGAACAGACCCCAACCAAATTCTAACATGGGTTATCGAGCACTAGGTGCCCCTCCTGGTTTCCAGCAGCAGCAGCAACAACAACTAACCTCAACCTCTTCTGATCCAAATGAGGAATTCAGGAACTTAATGAAAGGATTCGTGACTACGACCCACACCAGGCTCGTGGATCAAGAAGCCACTAACAGAAGGGTTGAAGCCCAGATACAGCAAACCAACCAACAGTTGGAACAAATCAGCCACAGCTTGCACAAAGGCCACCGTGCCTTCCCTAGTCAGCCAGATCCAAATCCAAGGGAACAGGCCAAGGCAGTAACGTTAAGAAGTGGTAGGCCGCTCAACTCATCTCTTCCCCGAGATGATACTGATAATCAAGAGCAGCAAGCTCATGAACCTCAAGAAAATTCAGAACAAGAACAGGAAGATGCTGAAGAAGCCTCTCCTCCTACAAAAAATACTTCCGAGGAGAAGGAGTCTCCTGAATCTACTCCTTCCCCTCTCACAAAAATTCTTCCCCCACTTCCTTTTCCAAACAGAATGAGAAAGAAAAATTTAGATGAACAGTTTGGAAAGTTTCTATCTCACTTCAAGAAACTGACGATCAATATTCCTTTTGCCGATGCTTTAAAACAAATGCCCATATACGCAAAGTTCATGAAGGATATCATCACCAACAAAAGATCGTTGCAGGAAGTGGAAACTGTACACCTTACACAGGAAGTGTCAGCAGTACTTCTCAAGAGTCTCCCTCCAAAACTTGGAGACCCAGGTTTGCCAATTATTCCATGTTCAATTGATAATGTTGATTGCGGTAGTGGGTTATGTGATCTAGGAGCTAGTATCAATTTAATGCCACTGTCAACTTTCAACAAACTTAAAATTGGTAAATGCGAACCAACTTCTATTCAATTACAATTAGCAGATAGATCTTTAGTATTCCCAAAAGGAATAATAGAAGATTTGATTGTTACTGTAGGAACCTTTGTGTTCCCCGCTGACTTTATTGTAATTGACATGGAAGAAGACACTAGGGTGCCCTTAATCTTAGGACGACCTTTCATGAGAACTGCAAGAGCACTAATCGATGTTGAAAAGGAAAAATCATTTTAAGGCTGCATAACGAAACTTTAGAATACGACATGTCCAAGGTTGTTAAGAAACCCGCTCATTTAGAAGATACCTTTTCCATAGACGTTGTCGACTCTATTGTGCAGGATAATTTATCTGCTATTATCCGTAATGACGCTCTTGAAAATGCCTTGTCTGAAATCTGTGATAACCGATTAGTATACCCTGACACAATCAAATGGTAGCAGCTCTGGATGATAGAATAAAATCATACAAGAAACCACGCTACCCACCACCAGAACCATTAGAGCTATCACTCAGAAATTACCACCATCCATTGAACAACCCCCTCTCGTAGATCTGAAACAATTGCCATCACATCTGAAGTATGTTTATCTTTCTGATTTTTGTACTTTGCCTGTTATTATTTCTTCATCCCTAACAAGTACACAGGAAGAACAGCTTGTGAAGATCCTTCAGAGCCACAAGAAGGCAATAGGCTGGTCCATTTCGGACATCAAAGGTATCAACCCCCATTTCTGCACACATCACATATACATGGAAGATACCTACAAGCCTTTAGTCCAACCACAGAGAAGGCTGAATCCCAACATGAAAGACGTAGTAAAGAAAGAAGTGCTCAAACTTCTCGACGCCGGGATAATCTACTCCATCTCCGACAGCAAATGGGTGAGCCCCGTTCAAGTGGTCCCGAAAAAAGGAGGTCTCACTGTGGTCCCCAACGACAAAGGTGATCTAATTCCTCAGAGAACCACGACGGGATGGAGAGTCTGCATCGATTACAGGAAACTGAACAGCGCAACGCGGAAGGACCACTTCCCTTACCTTCATCGATCAGATGCTTGAAAGATTGGCCGGGCAAGATTACTACTGCTTCCTGGATGGTTATTCAGGATACTTTCAAATACCCATTGCTCTGAAGACCAAGACAAAACCACATTCACATGCCCGTACGGGACATTTGCATACAATCGGATGCCTTTTGGTCTATGCAATGCCCCAGCAACATTCCAAAGATGCATGATGGCAATCTTCAGCGACTATCTTGAGAAGAGCATCGAAGTCTTCATGGACGACTTCTCTGTCTTTGGTCCCACTTTCGAATCCTGTCTGAATAATCTGGATGCCATCCTCGCCCGATGTGAAGAAACTAACCTTGTGCTTAACTGGGAAAAATGCCATTTCATGGTTAAAGAAGGAATAGTTCTTGGGCATAAAATATCTTCAAAAGGAATTGAAGTCGACAGAGCCAAGGTCGAAGTTATTGAAAAATTACCACCACCATCGACGGTAAAAGACATCAGGAGTTTCCTTGGCCATGCTGGGTTCTATAGAAGGTTTATCAAGGATTTCTCCAAAATTTCAAAACCTCTATGTGAACTCCTAGCTAAAGACGTCAAGTTCGACTTTACTGACAGATGCCTACAAGCCTTCAACACACTGAAAGAATGCCTCATCTCCGCCCCCATTGTGATATCCCCAGATTGGAGCCTTCCATTTGAAATTATGTGCGACGCCAGCGACTATGCTGTGGGTGCCGCTTTATGTCAAAAGAAGGAGAAAATCTTGAGAACCATCTACTATGCAAGTAGAACCCTCAACGACGCTCAGAAGAATTATTCAACTACTGAGAAGGAACTTCTAGCAGTAGTCTTTGCTCTGGATAAATTCCGATCATACCTCTTGGGAAGCAAAGTCATAATTCACACCGATCACTCTGCTCTGAGGTATCTATTTGCCAAAGAAGATGCCAAACCCCGACTCCTCCGGTGGATACTCCTACTACAAGAATTTGAGATTGAAATCAGAGACAAGCCAGGAGTGCAGAATGTAGTAGCAGACCACCTATCTCGCATAGAGGCACCAAGTGATGGCACTTCCATCAATGAATTCTTTCCAGATGAGTGCGTCTTTATGATTGGTGACACCGGTGACCATGGTACGCTGACATGGCCAACTACCTCGCACGAGGAGTAATACCACATGGGCTCACCTACCAACAGAAAAGAAGTTCTTTTCCGATGTCAAACATTATTACTGGGAGGATCCTCTCCTTTTCAAGGTTTGTGCAGACGGGATGGTAAGAAGATGTGTGCCCTACGATGAAATCCAGAACATTCTCCGTCATTGTCACTCTCTTGAAGCAGGAGGACATCATGGGCCAGCTCGAACAGCGGCTAAGGTACTTCAATCAGGTTTCTTTTGGAAAACCTTACATAAAGACTGTCATTCCTTTGTAGCCTCCTGCGATGACTGCCAAAGACTTGGGAATACCTCCAGAAAACACGAAATGCCTCTCAACATCATACTCGAGGTGGAACCTTTCGACGTGTGGGGCATTGACTTCATGGGTCCCTTTCCTTCGTCTTGTTCAAACCTTTTCATCTTGGTGGCAGTCGACTATGTCACTAAATGGGTGGAAGCTATCGCCTCTCCCACAAATGATGCAAAGGTAGTACTCAGGTTCTTGAAGAGGAACATCTTTACACGATTTGGAGTCCCACGTGCTATCATCAGTGACCAAGGATCCCACTTCTGCAATAAGCAGTTTACAGCCTTGATGACCAAATATGGAGTGAGACATAAGGTAGCCTTGCCTTATCATCCTCAAACGAATGGCCAGGCTGAAGTCTCTAACCGAGAATTGAAGTGGATCCTACAAAAGACGGTTAATTCTTCCCGAAAAGATTGGTCCCTGAAGCTGGATGATGCACTCTGGGCGTATAGAACAGCTTACAAGACGCCCATCGGCATGTCCCCATATCGACTAGTCTTCGGCAAAGCTTGTCATTTACCAGTCGCTCGTGCACAAATCATTCTGGGCCGTGAAAGCCCTCAACTTTGATCTTCTGAGAGCAGGTGACAAAAGAAATTCCAGCTCACTGAATTAGAAGAATTTCGAGAGGATGCCTATGAAAATAAAGAATCTACAAGAGAAAGCCAAGAAGTGGCATGACAAGATGATCCTTAAGCGGGAGTTTCATGAGGGAGATTTGGTTCTGTTGTACAACTCCAGGTTGAAGTTGTTTCCTGGTAAACTAAATCCTATTGGGCTGGACCATTTACTGTCTCCAAGGTCACCCCGTATGGATCCGTTGAGTTGGTGGATTCTAAAAAACACACTTTCATGGTAATGGATCTAGACTAAAGCATTACCAGGGTGGTAATCTCGAGACAGTTGATGCTCGTACAATAAACCTACATGATACTCAGATTTGAGTACGCTTCAAAGCGTCTAGCCAAAGACGTTAAAGAAGGGCAGCTTTCCGGGAGGCAACCCGGACGAACTTATCTTTATATGCTTTTATGCTTTTTAATTTTCAGTTCCCTTCAATTTTATTTTTGCTAACTTTTAACCCGTTTAGTATGGTTGCTTCTAGTGTTTATGCAGGTGCAATTTCATGTCTACACCGCAACCAAGCTACGCTACTTGAGGCTAAAGCTCAAGTGTGGGGGAAGTCCAATACACGCAGCAAAAATAATCTCAGGGGAGTACCAGTTTCTTTAATTATGCTTTTATTTAAATAAATATGCAGAGGAGAGTTTATATGCTTAAATGATATTCGTGAGCTTCGTGTTTCTCTATTTTATCTACTTACCGAAAAGGCCTTCTGAAACTTTCCCTTGTTTTTCTAGTGAACAATGAGGACATTGTTCAAATTAAGTGTGGGGGAGTGTGCCCTTTTCGGTGACATTTTGTGCTTAAATGCTTAATCTCTCTGCTTATCTTGCGTTTGTTCAAATTCAATATTGTGGACCCTGTATATGTGGGTTGTTCTCTTTAGGAATAAATATTGTTATGAATTGTGGGATAAATGGTATAAAATGTACAAAAATTTTAAAATTTTGATTACTTTTGAGGAGCATTTTTATGCGGTGTGACCAAATGATCTGAAATGGATGGATTTTTATTACTCAGGGGTTCTTTCTGTCTTCTTTCTTAGGGATTGCTAAGGGGTGCTTCTCTGTCAAAAAAAAAAAAAATGATAATAAGGGACTTGCGAGACACCATTGGTAACCAACAAAGAGAGTTGAGTGTTCTTAAAACAAAGGCTTGATGCCTACATATTATCTTCTCATCTCTTATGCAAAAGTGAAACAAATGCATAAATCTATTTTTCCTTTTGTTTTCTCCTCAATGCCCATTCTTGAGAGAAGTTGGCCATGGTAAAAGTTCTCAAAGTCACCTTAAATCAAGAAGCATTGAAGTACTCCGGATCATACCCCGAAACTCTAATTTTTATTTTTGCCCTGAGTACACCTATGCCACCAGTAGGTGATGAATCACACTCCTCTAAAAAGTTTAAGATCATGTACTATTGACTTCTTTATCCTACCCTTCATAATAATATTTGTTAATATTGAGCATTCCCTACTTGTTTGGGTACATGGTTTTGCTTGAGGACAAGCAAAAGGTAAGTGTGGGGGTGTGATAAGTGTCTAAATGAGCATGTTTTATGGTGTATTTCATATATTATATAGCACTTTTCTGCTCATTTCTACTTATCGTAGTTTTTCCTCTAGTTTATGTTTTATTGATTATCTCCAAATTTATTGGTTTAAACATGAGGAAAAGCCAAGCTAGGACGAAAGTACACGAAGATACCAACGCATAGACGCAAACGGCTCAGAAAACGGACTTATAACGAAGAATGTAGAGCCGGTTGAAGATTGTTATATATATATGTATAATATATAATATCGCATGCACAAAAGGGCACGACCGCCCAATAACTAGCGGACCTCTCACATGCAACCGCGAGGAGGACACGACTCAGGCTACCGCCTGATAACTGGCGGTCTGGGAGGCGGACAACAAACAGGCAACCGCCTGCTATCTGGCGGACAAGGGAGAAGCGACCGCGAGGCGGTTGAGACAGAGGAGACCGCCTCTGTTCAGGCGGACAACATACAGAGGAGACCGCCTCCTTATCAGGCGGACGAGACACAGGCTACCGCCTGGTTCATTGGCGGACAGGAGAGGAGGAGACCGCCTAATACCGGGCGGTTCTTCAGGCGCGATTAATTCAAGTCGCGACCAGTTCTTCAGTTCTTCTTCGCGCCGTCGTCTGCAACTCGCCTTATCTATCTACTCCAGCACCGCCTACCATAAATCTCTCACGCGTACAGCTCTCTGTCCCCTCTACAATCAATGAGAGCAATCAATGCTCAATCAATTTTTACGTACGGATGCCTCTTCCAATTCTCTATATAAACCCAACACCAATACTGCAACAAACACACTACGTACGTCCACTCCACGAAGAAATCAAATAACACCACACTCCATTCTCTTCCAATTAATTCCTCTCGTACACCACACTTCTCATCTTTTATTTATTTTCACCATTTCACCATAATCACGTACGTGCTCAAACACTCAAACAGAAGCAGTATATTACAAAGAGAGAAAAGGGGCAGGCGAGTGCAGACCCGTTATTCGCAGGCAGTTCCTGAGTAATGAATATTTCAGTCTCTACTCTGTTTTTATTTCTGTCAATGTCTGAGTAATCTCATAATTGTGCTTAGGATGGGTGTTTAACCCAAAATAACTCAGCGTATTTATAATACCGAGTTTGCTTATAAATATTTGTTTTGTCTCTCTCTATTATTAAATGTTTAAGAACTGATCATTTTTACTCATTTACGGTTTCTCTAATTTCAATGATTTTGTAAAATTAGAGAATAGACCACAAAGAGAGACAAACGTTAGATATTATCTCCTTGATTAGCAGATAAAATCCATCGCTGTTATAAAAGAATTCTCACTTAAAGCTAATTAATGATTTTAGACTTTTTCTGATTGTAAAAAGTTTAATGAATTAATTAAGAGCTGTCCTTATCTATGATTTAGAAAGGCCACAAGATAAAATTCTTAACAGACAAATAAGAGCAAACTAGGATTATAATTATTATCTGGGTTATAATTGGGCGATGTCACCTTCCTTAGCACATTTACCATCCACTTAATTCACAACTGTTTTTACTGTTTTTATTATTTCTTTAATAATCCAACAACAAATCAAGCTTGCCTCCGGCTAAACCCCTTTTACAGTTTTCTTTTAACTACCTAAACTAGGATAATTGAACAATCTCCTTGTGGATACGACACTTGTTTTACTACTACGAATAGGTACACTTGCCTAATAGTTTGTTATAATTCTATATTAATTATAGTGTAGTTTTTATCCCACAGGAATACCCGATCTGGTGTTATTAAACATCTTTAAGGTACGGAGACCAGTCATACGGTAGATCCCGAAAACTGGGAATCCCGGAGACGGTCCCATCTAAACAAGTGTTAACCGCATTCCATTGGCGAAGAGTGAGAATCAGTGTATGAAGAACGAGTTTCTGGCAAACCTGGGTGACATGACTGAGAGTCGAGAACAACAGCTTGCACACGCACCAACCGTGCAACGAGCAAGAAGTGGATTAATCAAACCCGAGACGAGTGTCTACGGGACCACAGTTGATAAATAATACACCAACGGTATACCAACCGACAAGGGAACTACAACGTAGTGGCCCAAATACGTGGAACGGGCTACAAAGAGAATAAAATACTAATAAAAGGGGTCTCCCAGTATGGGAAACACCCTAGTTGATGATCGTCATGTGAAGACAGTGAGAAGTCACCTAGAAGAGTTATTATCAAGGCAGCAAGATCAGTGAGGGCCAACAAGGCACTGATGACAGTACGGGTAAAAACAATACCACAACCGGTATGTGTTAAATCGATAGCCAGTTAGCATGGCGCACTTGCCATAGCAAGTGCTGCTATAACGGGCTGTTCGGGAAATTACAACCACTACAAAGTACTTGGAAAAGTACCATAAAAGTTAATGTGATCGTCATAACAGTGGAAGGGCCTGCAGCCTACCTCTGTAATTGTAAGTACACCAGTCAGCAAGAAGCTAGACTTGGTAAGGTAAGAAGATGTTGTGAAAACACATGAAAAATTTTCTTTCAACCCAGATTGATCTAAACTCTTTCTTTCAAAACCAAATTTTTTCAAACCAACACTTCTTTCCAACCTTCTTTTAAACCAAACCAGTAAAACCAGGGGCACTTGATAAAGATACAACAGTGGATAAACTTTCCTCGATTAAGTTCGGGAAGCAAGGAATGAATATTGTCACAGGACAAATAAGGGAGTGACAAAAGAATACTTCACCTAGCGTGTGACGGCACTATTGTGTACCAATGTGGGACGACCGCACTCCGATAGGAGCATGTGGGCCTGAAGACCACTTATAGTTTAGTTGACTGGCCTACACGGTAATCGATCCAGTAGTCCGGGAACCCCACCATATATGAAACTGAAATGAACCATCATTGTTGTACACGGTTAAAGCAGTAGTATCATAATCTTTCTCGGGGTCTACAAAGGACTTTAAGTCAAATCACCCTAATCTAACGATTTGTAATTTCAAAAGCAAATTAGTACATGAAGTCGAAGGGCTTCTAAAGAACTGTACAATTTCATGCTAGAAAGTACAGAATCAAGCTAATTAGGAAGAATGCCAGTGTGCACATAAAATACTTTACTTACTCATAAGAAACCAAACTTGTCTAGAGATAGATCACACACACGATACTTCACTGTAGAATAAGATTAGACGTACTGTGTATGATTATGTCAACACAAACTCAAGTATAAGCTTGCCAATAACAGATAGTGTAGATTAAACACCGAAGTCATGATCTAAGCACGAAGTGGATAACCTTCAAGGATTATGACGATATCAATTTAGCATGTGAGGTAAGAAAGTGGCATTAGGTAGTAGCAATGTAATCAGTATGATACACCATATATGGATACAGTAGTCACAGAAACGGAGTAGTCGACTCCGTTTACGGTCTGCAGGGAAGCAACAAGAGCTAAGGATACATAAATGGTTGAAGTAAAAAACCTGGTCAGTTAGCGAGACTAAAGGAATTAGCGAATTATTTCAAGGAAATGTATAGAGTCAAGAAGTGCGAAGAGCACGGACTGTTATGTAAGACATCAAATATGACTTGAGAAGTCTGAGGGATAAGACATGAAAGCAGAAACGAATACCCAACTGAGAACGTAAAGAGTAGTTACTGAATGTACCCATGAGTGCAAGCCAGATGTAGTGGCATATGTTAGTAACACCCAGGAGCAATCCTTGAGGGTGTTGGATTAAACATTGTTAGATGGACAATTAACAGAAACACAAGATTTGAACAATTACCCAGATTAACACTGAAGGTAAACCCACTAACAGTAGGACCTAAGTTGCCAAAGAGATAACTTGGAAGGATCATGACAGTAAGGCTATAATCACAAACAACTTGTGTTATGTAAATTTGATCAGTTGCAGAAGTATATGTATACAAGTAATAAAGCGGAGAACGAACCACTGCATTAAGGTGGGGATACTCTCGATATTGTGAGACCGCAGGAGCGGTAGTTATATGAATCAAGTTCAAGAAATATGTTAAGGATGGACGACGTTATTATTGAAAAAGAGCAGTTAGCTTAGTAGTATGTGTGTATAAAGTGAAGCACGAGCTAAGTAACGCCGGTTTGTGACTCGAGTGAGCAACGCTCAAGGAACATTCGGTAGTCATCCAAATGAATGACGAACCATAATGTGAATAATGTAAGTAACGTGTGGAAGTTAATGTGACAGTAAATACCATGCAAGTTAGTGTTATGTTATACAATAAGCACGGTGTGCAGTACGCGACCGTTGTATAAGCATTGTTGAATGATAATGTGGCAGATAAGACCAGTTATGAGTTAAACTTAGTAGAGATGCAAGATAAGCGATGTTAAACAGACTGGGCAATAAGCCAGTGGTAGGTACTGTGTGATGAGGAACTCAGTGTGAATTCCATGGCGAATCGCATAAGGGATTTACTGTCAAGAGTTTACGCCTCTGCACTCTGTATGACTGAGTGTTTGGTATTGCACTTGCGCAGTAATGATCAAGTGGGATAGCTAGGAATCAGAAGCATGGTAATTGTGGAGGAATAATGTTATAATGGCCGATGCATAGGTAATGCAAGGCCGTACCAATGAAAGAATACATGTACAAAACCAAAGGTGGAGACATGATTAATAGTAAGTGACTACAGTAGCACTAAATACCAAATGTCAGTAAGAAATATACCCCAGGTGTGGGAAATAACTGAGAGAGCACTACACATTAGGTAGTAGCTCAATCTCAACCGATAGTAAGTCGGTAGAAGCAAGTCAACCATTGTGAATTACATAATAGTTTTACGCTGTAAGCTATTGGAGAAGTGGATGAAAATTGTGAAACTCACCGAATTCGCTCAGGGTAAGAGATACCATGCGTCGGTTGAGAAACCATTCTTCCCAAGATAAGGGTAATACATTGGATATGTACAATACAGTAACGGTAACGAATGGGGCAAACTAGCCCTATAATTATCGGAGTTGCGCAACAGAGGCCAGTGAGCCCATGCATCAAATGCCGAATATACATTGTGAATATGAATGGATGGCTAGTCATCAATGCCTAGAAGCGTCACAGGCCAGGACTGAAACCGGTTATGAGTTAGATAAACTCTAATAAGAATTCTTGTTTAGGGATTAAAACCACCAATATGGTTAAAATCCTCTAACCAAAAACTCATTGTGTACCAGACCGCGTGGAAGTTAAATACTTCACGACGGCAGAACATTTTAAGCCAATGTTCAGTGACTGATTACGTGGGCGTAATCCCTTTTAAGGGGGGTAGAGCGTAAAAGCCGCTTGGTGTGTTTTCACCGTACAAGTTACGTGAACTATGTTGTTCATAGCAAAATAATTTGTTATGTGGTTGGCGCGTGTGTTATATAAACATACGCATTCATTTATGGTTAAATTATGGTAATTGCGCATAGTAATGCAATACCATTGTGGGAAGTGTGTTTATTTTGTTAACAGTGGGTGTGAGAGTACAAGTGGAAGGGAGTAAAGAAACTCCCGGGGAACTAAAACCCCGACGGTGTATAATGTAACCATGTATTGTATTTTTTGATAAAAAAATATGTATATATATACAGTGTTGTGATTTATGAAGGGTTATGAGACCGACATAGAACCTAGTGAGAATTAAATTCCCTAGGTAACTTGAATTAAGTTGGATTTGGGTGATGATTGATAGACGGAGTTCTATCCCTTGGAGATGTAAAGATTATGACTAGAAGGATTTAAAGATAGAAAATGGATATGCTTGAATTAGTTTTGGTTGAAAATGAAGTGGGAGGTGAAACTTGATTATCATGAGATCAAGGGAAGCTGAACACAAATTGGGGACGAAAGATAGTTCAACACTGATGCTGATCACATCAGGGTTGATGACTCTCGAAGCTCCCTGTAAGTGGCCATAAACAACCACGTTAAGAAAGATACAAGGAGCATGAGTTGAACTTGGAGTTGAATTGCGTTTTCAAAAAGGTTTTTCAAATGGCATTTCCAAACGGCCGATTCATATTTGAGTAAAGGATTCTCTTATATACTTAACCTAGTAAAGAATATTTTTGTAATACTTGCTCACAAGCTGAGGACGTATGAGCCTTTGTCTTCGGACCAGTGACATGAGAAGTATACTTTAAAAATGTATGTGATTGTTTTGACCTCCCAAAGGAACGGGACCAGAAGGTGTCCATCACGACCGGGTTCTGCAGGATCACAGTGTATATGTACTCAACATGGGACTTGAGCCCATGGAGAGATGGAAAAGGTATTTCTGTTTGATATACATGCTAAGACATGTTGTGTGGTATGAGTAAGAAATATTATTTCAGACCTATGAGTCTAACTATTGTTATGTTACCCAGACCTAAGAGTCTGAGGGTTGTTATGTAAGTGTAATGTTGATTAGGTACCCGGACCGTTGAGTCTGAGGTTATCATGTAAGTGTGTTACGATATGGTTTTTGAATGGATGTGGATATGTTGCCCGGACCGTTAAGTCCGAGGTTGGATGTAAAGAGTGTTTGGTAATGGAAGTTAACTTCGAAAGTAATCCTCGTATTCTAATCCAATGATGCGTGGAAGTGTGAACTTCGAGGATGAAGTTCTTTTAAGGGGGGTAGATTGAAATACCCCAAACCTTGGTGGTTGTTAAATGTTTAAATATGGTATCTAAAGGCTAAAAAGTGCCTTAGTACATCAGTGTATAGTTTAAACCATAGTTAAAACACAATAAAACACTAAGACACAGTGTGAGCAAAACATGCTCTAAGCTTGGAGTGAACTTGGTTAGGACCAAAGAGCCTACCAAGACTTGATAATATTTAATTATGACTTTATAAGGCTAATTAAGTCCTTAGGAAACCTTGGTTGACAATGAAACCAAACAAAACATAAATAAACACCTTAAGATCAATATGGGCTAAAATGTGCTCTAAGCTTGGGATAAATTTGTATAAGACCTAATGGTCATACCTATACCTTATAAATATGTTAATGAACATATTAAATCAGTTACCAAAGAAAACCAAGCTTGAAAACAAGGTAGAACACAAAAAGTGCCTAATGAGTCTTAAAGCACGTTTTTGAAAAATTGTCTTGTAAATGAGTTTTCAATGGCTAAATGTCCATCATTACTCTTAAATATATATGTGTACTATATAGTATCACATTTGGATGTCTATATCAATGGGAAATCAAAAATTTCACTTCTATGTGCCTTGTTTTGTGAATAGTGATTTTTATAAGCTAGTTTGTAACATATGTTATCATAAGTAATTAAATTGACAAATAAATACTAAAGTACCCTTCTAACTAAATGGGGGCTGGTTTTTCAAGGTGTGAGTCACCCAACTTGTAAAAGAAATCAAATAAGTAAAGTAAAGCTTAAAGTAAAGTACTATTTTTGCTTTATACATAAATATCTTAACAAAAGCAAACTTACCTACTCATTCTCTTATTTCCTTTCATTTCCCACGGTAGCCATCTTCTTCCTCCCCTCCATTTACGATTTGCTACAGCTCCATCTCTTCTCCATCTTCATTTCTTTGCCAAATCCAACTCCATGCTCTAAATCAAATTCTAAGACTATATTTGTCTTAGTTAGACCAAGCTCTACACTTCTATCTATCTTTTCAAATCTTCAAGAACTCAATTTTGGTGCCATGGAGATTCACCATTGAAGGATCTTGGGCTCACCTTTTCACATATTATTGATCTCCTTTGCTTCTAGGTAAGGAATCTCAAAGAAAAATCAAGTTTCTTCATGTTTTTTTTTGCCTTGACCGAAATTGCACATTAATGGTGCTCTTTGTGTGACTTTGTTCTAGCTTCATTCCAACCTTTCATGGACTAGGTGGAGTCCTCTCTTCATAGATATTCAAACTCTCTTCAAAGATCAAGGTAAAACAACTACACGAATGTTTTTGAAACAATGTAAACCTAGGGTTTACAATGAGTTTAAGCTTGAAGCTTGTATACTCATTTCATTGCTTGTATATTGTTTAGTAGTTGACAAGGAATCAAATACCTTACCGGTTTTATAAGGAAACAAGAAAGAAGTTTGTGTGGAAAAGAGGTAAATATACTAACCTAATGTGGTATAATGCCTTAGGAGAAGTGAGCTTATATTGCTTGTTAAAATGATCTAAGGAGCCAAAGGTGAATGACCTAGTGAAATCTCTCAAGGAGTTTATTAAGGGCATATGTATTGTTGGGTGTATTTGCAGGTCAAAGGCATTATTTATGTGGGAAATTCAGTGTTTATGGTTTATGCAATTTAAGGGCCTAAGAGCCATGTTATTTAAGGGCCTAAGTGCCAAGCAATTTAAATTGTGCACTATATTGTGATGTAGTGTAAATTTGGTGAAGTCTTGTGTGTGATGGTGTTCTTGATGGTTTAGGTGTTCTTGAATGAAATAAGGTAAACACCTAGGTGTTTGGATGTGAGAATATACAAGAGAAGTTATGGCAAAATTTGGAAAATGTATAAGGAGTTCAAAGTGTTTTAAAGGAGTTTGGTGAACTAGGAAGTGTTAAGAGATTTATAAGAAAAATGAGTGATAAATTGGACAATGTTTAAAGGTGAATCAAAGTGATATTTTGGGTATTAGAATATGCCTAAGTTCATGTATGAAGTTTGGGTAATCTGTGGATGAAGAGAATAGATGAAACAAGACTTGAAATTGTCAAATTTGGGATTCTGTTACAGAGGTCCAGGACTTAGGTATTGGAAGATGTCCCGGACCATACATGAAAAACAGGCCGAGAGTTGGAAGACTGTCTTGGTCCGGAACTTGGGGTGAGTACAAGGTCCCGGACCACCCTATTAAAAACAGCCGAGGGTCTCTGTAAGTATTGGTCCGGGACTTAAGGTATGGACCAAGTCCCGGACCACTCTAAAAATGTTGTTTAAGGTATGAATATGGTAAGATGGTTTTGGTGTGTGATTTAAGGAGTTTAGTACATGGCTAAAGGTGTGTTTGAAGTGCCAAATGTGGTTAGAAAATATTAGGGCACTATGAGGTGAAGTTTGGAGTCAAATGGGATTTTAGAAACAAGTTCTGGAGCCGACCGACCTTAGGGACCGGACCTGCAAGGTCGGTCGAGCTCAGTTTACACTACCGGAAAGAGTTTCTGGAACGGACCGACCTTGGGGACCGGACTTGCAAGGTCGGTCGGGCTTATATTTTTAGTACGGATTAAGTCTCTGGAATAGACCGACCTTGGGACCGGACTTGCAAGGTCGGTCGTGTCTAAACTTTTGTACGAGAATTGTTTCTGGAATGGACCGACCTTGTGGACCGAACTTGCAAGGTCGGTCGGAGAAGAATTTTTGACGGTAATGTGTTCTGGAATGGACCGACCTTGTGTAAGGTCGGTCGGTAAGGTCGGTCAGACCAAATGTTATTTATGGTTATAAAATGATATGTAATGATGGGGATTGATTAGTAATGAAGTTATAAGGTTGTTTAAGACATGTTAGGTGGGTGATAATGACAATTTAGTGGGGGAAAAGATGTATTAAAGTGTAAAAGTAAACAAGTTAAAAAGTGAAGTTATGTAACTAAGATAACGGGGAAAAATTATAAGCATTAGACATTAATAATCATGCTACCCCGATGTTAATAAAAGTACATGTAATGTTATCAGCTGTTCGAGAACTGCTCGAGGAACAAGTGGACATGGTAAAGTGGACTCCGGTGACAGGTATGGTTTTCTTGCAACCTGTGTCCTACCGGATTACACCGGCTTGTATGCCAATATGTTTTTCTGAGTGTTTGCAACCTTGTAAGATTAAAACATGTAATGAGTTTATAGTAATTCATTTATGTGGCGCATCTGGCCTCCGATACCGTTTAACCTCAAATAAGTGTTAAACCTTAGCTAACTAGAACTAGGAACACGTGAGAGATCGGTATTCGGAGTTAACGACCCAAACCTTGGGAACGTTCTAACCACGGCTATGTGTGAGTTAGTTGGATATTGTTGTTGTATGCAAGTGTGTGAACCTCCCTTGTGTGCTTAACTCGGTTATGATACCGTATGGTGGGTGGATGTCGTAGGCTCCATAATGGATCTCTAACTACTTATTTATAAGTATATATGTACTAATGGGGGGGTGAGGAGTCCGGTCATGTTCCGGCCACGCGTGTGAGGACGGGAGTCGATGTCATATCCGGTTCGGCTCTCTTGGTGTATGTATAGGTTGTATTCCAATTTGGTTTCAACCTTCCCTTAGCTTATCCAAAGCTAGTTTACTGACTCACGTCGGGCCACAGGGGCATACAAATGTTATTTCGGTGTGCTTGGGATTACTAAATCCGACTCACCTTGGGCTTAAGTTAACCGTTCGATATAACTGGACGGTAACGAGGTTGGTAACGAGCTTAGCATGAGATTGGCAATAATCTCTAGGCTCACTCTGTATACTAACTATGGTGGAAGGTTCCTTGTGTGAACCGATCTTATGGTGTTTTGTGTTGTTATTGTGCTGGGCAATTTCCCTTGCTATGCTATGATATGTTATGTTAGATGTTCAAAATGAATTCGATGTTACATGTGTACGTCGAAACGAGAAAAGTGTGTTGTTTTTGCTATGTGAGGAATGTGATATGTTGTAAGATATGGAGTGTGTGGATCATGGAAATGAATCCCAGTTTGTGACAAGAGGCGTTTAAGGATAACCTGGTTTAAGGGTAAGTGTCGTCTATTAAGGAAGTAGCTCCGTTAGAGAGGAACACTCTAGGGATAATGAATACCATGAGTGACTCATCAAGTAAGGAGGTATTATCCGTTTGTTGAGCCCATTGAGATGAA
This sequence comes from Limonium bicolor, assembly GCA_023374045.1. Lineage (NCBI taxonomy): Eukaryota > Viridiplantae > Streptophyta > Magnoliopsida > Caryophyllales > Plumbaginaceae > Limonium > Limonium bicolor. The sequence continues at coordinate 144,430,889 of CM041779.1, read as the reverse complement.
ATGTTATGTGTTGTGTGTTTACAGTTGCATGCATGATTTAAATATAATCAATCGCATGCTAAGACGACAATTAGTTGTGCGTGGCCCGGTAGCATGCGGGCTGCGGGATTACAATACCAGCAAAGGTGCTGAGCCCCTTGGGGGCCACCCTTTCTCTCCTTTCTATTTCAGGTACAAGGAGCTGGAAGCCGTTCGAGAGTAGGACGGGGTAGATTTATACATGGGTAGCCGTTTAAATGGCGTAAGCATTGTAGGCGTAGTAAGACCGAAATTGTTATCGGCATTAGTTTGTAAATACTCGGTATGGTTGGAATGTATAAAGTATATGGGTTGTTGTAAGGGAAGCAAATGTAACGTGTAGTCGCTCGGGAATCTAGTCCGTCAGACCGATACAAAGTACATGTATTAGCCTTGTTAGCCACGTGGGTGGTTAACGGCATGTAACACCATTGAAATAAGTAATGTGATGAGTTGAATTTTCCGCTGCAGTTTGATGTTAAGTGTACGGTGGTAGTCGGGGTGTTACATTGTTTCTCAAGTTTGTTCTACTATGCTTCCTATAAAATCTTACCTCACACGGTTTAGACTACTGGCGTCAATGCACAGTTCGTCTACCATCTTATTCCCTCACTTATATCAGTCTCAATTCATAGATCTAATTGCCTCAGTGTCAGTATTTGACGGCTCATACATAATGGTTGCTTTACTACGCACCATGACTTAATCCCCTTATATAAATATTGTCCTTATGACCTCTGCTACCGTGGTAGTTGGCCTTTACCATGTTGCCCATTGATGGTGCAACTACTTACTCATTTATTTTGATGTCTTATCTTATTTCAATCCCTTCCTGGTGTAAACACACTGGGAGTTCTCTAATTTGGTGTATAGTAGTTGTCGTACCGTGTTGTAATTTTGTTATATCTTAATATGAAGGTGTTCTGCTTCAATCTCAGGTTTATAAGTAGGCTAATTTCTCTCACATTCTTCCAGCCTTTATGATGTTATGTTTCCAAGTAATTTAACTGGTTATTGAAAAATCATTCATTGAGTCACAAGCTCTTCTAAGCGTTGGTCACCTGACCTGTCATGTTGTGCACTCACAATGTTTAACTCTGACGATTACTGATTCTTAAATCCTGGGTGTTGGATATGGGGTCTGTCTCTACAGCCTTCCTTATTACTCAAGTGTATCTGGTATGTTCTAAGGTAATCTCAAGGTATACAGTTTCCGTTTTCTAACAAAAACGTATTATATCTCTAATAAGTGAAAGCCCTTTTTGAGGGGTTATTCCCACTCATGGCCTTACAACAAGGAGAGGTATCCCCACCCTAAAAGGAATGGTTCGTTCTCCGCCCCTGACAATGTACTATCTCATTGTTCTCATTGGTGCCCTTTTCTGGCAATATTTTCCACAATCTAAGTTATAGGTTTGGTAACCATCCATATCTATGAATTGTAGTTCCTTCGTGGCTTAAATAAGCTCTCTTACAACTTACTACGCCTCAGGCTCTGATGTGGTTAGCATGCTTGGCTCGTAGGCTCTTAGTGCTTAATATCTCAGTTCATTACTTGTACTCTTACTCATCTGTAGGTTATCCTCTTAAGCTTCTGGTGCTGTGAACACTATCCACCGTTAGGTTATATATTAAATGTAGTATCAGGTTTCATGGTATGTTGCCGCATTCTGCTCTCCTCTACAGAAGTCCATTCGATGATCTGAGATTAATCAGTGTCTACGACATACCATCGTTCTAACAGACTTATATCTTTTAGCAATTAAGGTTAGGTTTGTATTAGGCATCTACCGTACGGTGTCCCAGTTGGATATTTATCCTGTTATCTTATGCTTCCATCTTAATGCTTCGTTCAACATTTGTTGACTACGCCACCCATCAATGATTAACCATACTTGGGTGTTAATGAGGTAGGCAACCAATACTAACCGTCGTTCATCAGTTTGTTCAGCTCGACTATGCCCGCTCTGTGGGGGTAGTCTTCTGAGCTTTCCTCTGTCGGGGTTGTATGTCACTAATCCTTAGTAGGTTACTGCTTACGTTTATTCCTTATGTCCCTGTGTTTCGGGTTTACCACATCTTCAACGAAAAATGGTTGTTACCGGTATTCCTAGTTTTCTTTCTGGGAGTCTTACCCCGTTCTTGTTGGAAGTCATTGTGTCAACTGTCCCCATCGTATCTTGTAATACATTCCTCGTATGTTATTGCCCACATATTGTTTTGCTCGTATTATTGAGCGATCTCTTAGGTTCTTCCCTTCAGGGTTCGGGTTTGGTGTTCTTACCTGTACTGCTCGTTGTTGTTGTTGTTGTTGTAGTAGGTTGTACTGTTGCCAAAATTTTATGCCATTTAGTATTTCATCCAAGTCCAGCTCCCTCCCTGCTGACTGGTGTGTCGACTCATCTTATCATGGTCAGGCCGCCCGGCCTTTCCAAGGTCTCATCCTCTCGTTCTCATGGATTTTCAATCCAGCATTAATATGTTTTACAACTGTAGCGTTCTACTATCTCGCCATGGTGGCTTTCCGTATATCTTAATCGTGGTAGCACTTGCTACAGCAAGTGCGCCATGCAAGATGGGATACCGGTACTGCGTGCGTCAATAATTGTACTTCCTCCTAATCTTTTATATCCTTGGTAGTCCTCGGGACTCCTTCGCTGTCCTTTCGTTTTGGATAACTGACCATTTAGCAGTTTCCTTGTTGTTTTGACAGTACTGCCACTTATCAGGGCATTCCTCTTTCTGAGGGAACCCCTTGTTATTTTCTTATGTCTTAATCCTCGCTCCCGTTTTCACACATTTGTCATGATTACTATGTAATGGTTCTCCTTTAGGCACTACATCGTAGTCCTATTCCGGTATACAATTGTATGAGTTTTTACCGTCGTCTGCGCTATGTCAGCCAGGTTTGTAACTGTAACACCCCATATAGGTAACTGTCTAACAACCTAGCTCTCAAACCATCCAGGCTTGAAAACTAGCCACATTAGGCCCTCAATCCTAACTTGGGCTTAAAAGTGGAAGGCCTGTTGTGGCTAGTTTTCAAGCCTGGATGGTTTGAGAGCTAGGTTGTTAGACAGTTACCTATATGGGGTGTTACATTTAGTGGTATCAGAGCCAGGTTGCTCATTCTTTGGTGTCTGTGGGGTTTTGTCTGCATGTGTGGGTGTCTGAAAGGTCTGCTGTTTGATGCTTGATGGTTTCTGATAAATTTTGATGTTGTATCTTCATATGCATCCCCGACGTTCAGGACGTGGTGTAGCTGCAGGCGATGCTCCCCAGGGGGACATTGCAGAGATTGTGCAGCAGGTGGTGACCCAGGTGCTGCAGACTGTAGGGGCCACTGCTGGTCAGGCGGCAGGAGCCGGTAACGCGGGGGGCAACAACGTGAAGGCGCTTCAGGAGTTTCTGAAGCTGAAGCCACCTTCTTTTGATGCTAGTGGCGACCCACAGGAGGCGAGTCACTGGATCACTGCCATTGAGGACCTTCTGCGGGTCATGGGATGTGAGGAGGATCAGAAAGTCGGATTCGCTACCTTCATGTTTCAGAGTGAGGCGAAGGAGTGGTGGAAGTTGGTCGAAGGGAAGTACCCCCACCCATGGACATGGGAGCAGTTTAGGGGCTGCTTCAACCAGCAGTTCTATCCCGACCTTTCGTGATCAGAAGATTGTAGAGTATGGGAGGCTTCGTCAGACGAAGGAGATGTCTGTGGACGACTATGTGAGGAAGTTTATTTCCTTTTCGAAGTTTGTGCCTGAGCCGGATGATAACCGGAAGGCTAGGAAGTTTGAGGCTGGGTTGAGGGGTGACATTCGAGCTGCTGTGGCACCTTTTCGCCACAAGACCTTCAGGGATGTGGCCGATGTGGCGTTGGTAGTGGAGTCTGAGCTGCAGGCTAGGCAGCGGTATGAGAAGAGGGACCAGAGGCCCGATAAGGGCAAGGACCAGAAGAGGAAGGGTCGTGTGGAGGAGCCCGAGAGGCGTGAGCAGACTTCTTCTCAGAAGAAGAAGTATAGAGGAGACCGGGTTCTTCTTCATCAGCATCCCCTGCTGTGAGAAGTGCGCGGAGTGTGACCGTTTCCATCCTGGGCGGGGTGCTACAGGAAGTCCGGGGCGTGCTTCAAGTGTGGTTCGCTAGACCATCGCATTACCCAGTGTCCACAGGCTAGAGGTGGAGGTAGCCGTGGCGGTTCTGAGGGCCGAGGTGCTGGTTCAGGGTCCGGGCAGAAGACTGATCAGAAGAAGCCCCAGACCTAGGCTCGTGTGTACGCTCTAGCGGGTGAGCGAGACCGTGACTCAGGCCGAGTAGTGTCAGGTATTCTTCAGATCTCTTCTCAGCCAGTTTTCTGCTTGTTTGATTCAGGAGCTACCCACTCCTTTGTGTCTGCTGATTTAGTGGGTAGTCTCGGGTTGTCTGCTGGCCCTGTGATGTGGATTTGTGTACTAGCCGTGTGTTGTCTTTCTCTCTGAGTGGTTACCTGCTTAGTTCTGTACTTGTCTGTTGTGTAAGTTTGGTTATGATGGTAGGACTGCTGTACTGATTCTGTGTGTAAGTCGGTTCCGGCAGTGATATGGATAGGAATTGCTACTGATTTGATCCCTATGCTATGTCTTGCTTCGATGTGATTTTGGGCATGGACTGGCTAGCAGAGCACCATGCCCATATAGATTGTGCAGCTAGGAGGTTGTGTTTGATAGACCGGGTGAGACCCGTTTTGCTTTTGTGGGGAATTCCATTCCTTGTGCTCCTGTGTTGGTGTCTGCTATGCAGGCAGTCCGTTCCTTGAGGAAGGGCTGCCAGGTTTTTCTCTGCTTTGTACCTGAGGTTAAGGAGGGATCCCGGTTGGAGGATATACCCATTGTGTGTGAGTTTCCTGAGGTGTTCCAGGACGATGTGCCAGGGCTACCACCTGATCGTGAGGTGGAGTTTTCTATTGAGTTAGCGCCAAGGACTCAGCCTATCTCTAAGGCTCCCTACCGCATGAGTCCGGCAGAGCTTAAGGAGCTGAAGGTGCAGCTGCAGGATCTTCTGGACAAGGGCTTCATTCGCCCTAGTGTGTCTCCATGGGGAGCACCTGTGTTGTTTGTGAAGAAGAAGGATGGCTCCTTCAGGTTGTGCATTGACTATAGGGAATTGAATAAGGTTACCATCAAGAACCGGTATCCTCTTCCCCGCATTGATGACCTCTTCGACCAGTTAGCAGGGGCGACAGTCTTCTCGAAGATCGACTTACGTTCTGGATATCATCAGCTGAAGATTAAGGCCGAGGATGTGTCTAAGTCTGCATTTAGGACCCGATATGGGCATTACGAGTTCTTGGTCATGCCTTTTGGTTTGACCAATGCCCCGTCGTTCTTCATGGATATGATGAACAGAGTCTTCAAACCTTTCTTGGATTCTTTCGTAGTTGTGTTTCATTGACGACATCTTGGTGTACTCCAAGAGTGCTGAGGAGCATGAGGAGCATCTGAGTATGGTTCTACAGACGTTGAAGGAGAAGGAGTTGTATGCTAAATTGAAGAAGTGCGAGTTCTGGTTGGATAGAGTGGTGTTTCTTGGCCACGTGGTTTCGAAGGATGGCATATCAGTGGACCCAGAGAAGATTAAGGCAGTTATGGAGTGGGCGAAGCCCACTAGTGTGTCTGAGGTGCGCAGTTTTCTGGGATTGGCTGGGTATTATAGGAAGTTCGTGGAGGGCTTTTCTAAGATTGTATCCCCCTTGACTCGTCTTCTTAGGAAGGATGTCAAGTTTGATTGGAGTGAGGCGTGCCAGGAGAGCTTTCAGGAGTTGAAGAAGAGGTTGACTTCGGCTCCGATTTTGACGTTGCCTTCTGGGACAGAGGGCTTTGAGTGTTCTGTGACGCTTCCCATAGAGGGCTAGGGTGTGTTCTGATGCAGCAGGAAAGGTGGTAGCGTATGGGTCACGACAGTTGAAGCCGTATGAGAAGAATTATCCTACCCATGACTTGGAGCTAGCTGCTGTGGTCTTCGCCTTGAAGATCTGGCGGCACTATTTGTATGGGGTGACGTGTAAGGTCTACACGGATCACAAGAGTCTCAAATATCTGTTCACGCAGAAGGAATTGAATTTGAGACAGCGGCGCTGGTTGGAGCTGTTACATGACTACGACCTGGAGATCCTCTACCATCCGGGTAGAGCAAATGTGGTGGCTGATGCCTTGAGCCGTAGGGGTGCTCCTGGGCTTGCTTGTTCGTTGTCAGGGGTTCAGAGGTCTGCTATTGAGCTTCAGCGTATGGGGGTTTGGGTTGTTCGGTCCGACCGTGCTGGGATGATTGCTTCGATTCAGGTCCAGTCTACTTTGATTGAGCGGATCAGAGAGGGTCAGAAGGCTGATGCTGAGTTGTGTAAGATCAAAGAGGGAAGTTGGGATGAGCAGGAGTCAGAGTTTTCTGTGTCCAGTGATGATTGTCTACGCTCAGGGCAGAGTTTGTGGCCTAGAGGAGGCGACCTTAGGCGGGAGATTATGCAGGAGGCTCATGGGAGCCCCTTATTCTGTACACCTAGGAGGGGTGAAGATGAACCGGATCTCAGGAATCCTTTTGGTGGGCGAATATGAAGAGGGAGATTCTGATTTTGTGGCTCGTTGCCAAACCGTCAGCAGGTGAAGGCTGAGCATCAGTGACTGCGGGTTCTGCAGCCTCTTCCCGTTCCTGAGTGGAAATGGGAGAGCGTTGGCATGGATTTCATTGTGGGGTTGCCTAGGACATCTTCGGGTGCGATGCGTTGTGGGTGATTGTGGACCGGTGACGAAGTCAGCTCATTTCTTGCCTGTGAGGAAGACCTTCAGCCTGAGCGCCGGGCTCGGCTGTATGTTGATGAGATTGTGAGGTTGCACGGTGTGCCGGCGACGATCGTTTCGGACAGAGATCCGAGATTTGTATCTCGATTCTGGCGGAGCCTGCATAAGGCGTTAGGGACGAATTTGGCTTTTAGTCGGCTTATCATCCTCAGACAGATGGGCAGACGGAGAGGACGAATCAGATTTGGAGGACATGTGAGGGTGGGTGCTCGACTTCGAGGGCAGTGGGGATCAGCAGTGACATGATTGAGTTCGCCTAAAACAATAGTTCCAACGAGCATTGGGATGGTCCATATGAGGCGTTGTATGGTAGGCGCTGTAGATCTCCTATTTGTTGGGGATGACCTATGAGAGAGAGGTGATAGTAGTAGGTCCTGAGTTGGTGCAGGGAGCTGTGGACAAAGTCAAGGACTATCAGGGAGCGTTTGTTGGTTGCCCAGAGCTGGCAGAAGAGTTATACAGATCAGAGGCGCCGTCCGCTTGAGGTTTCAGGTGGGAGACCACGTGTATCTGAAGATTTCTCCAGTTAGGGGTGTTGTCCGTTTTGGTAAGCGGGGCAAGCTGAGTCCTCGGTTCGTAGGGCCTTTGAGGTGCTTGGGAGGTTGGGCCGGTGGCTTACAGATTGGCGTTGCCACCAGATTAGCAGGAGTGCATGACGTGTTCCATTGTCGATGCTCAGGAAGTATCTACATGATCCTTCCATGTGATTGACTATGGTCAGCTTCGACTCAGAGATGATTTCACTTATGTGGCAGTTCCGGTCCGTATTCTAGCACGGGATGCTCGTCGGCTTCGTAGCAAGACAGCCTATGGTTAAGGTACAGGGTCTGATCAGTCCGAGCGTGAGGCGACGTGGGAACTCGAGGAGGAGTTGCGTGCCAAGTTCCCTTCCCTCTTCGAGCAGTAAGGTATAGTGAATTTCGAGGACGAAATTCCTTTTAAGGGGGGAGTGATGTAATACTCCGTATTTTTGTTTTTCAGATTTCTTGACATTTCGGTTTATATCTTGCTTATGTATGTGTTACTTTGGATAGCTGATGGGACACCGGAGTCTTTAAATTAAAAGACGGGGGCAAGGAGGTCGCTTCCCCTCTTTTATTTTTGGTAAGACTTATTAAGGTAGATAAAGTCATTTATTTTACATTCCCAATCCACGATCAATTACAAACCGTGCGTTCTCCCTCGCGACAGTTCTGCGCTCTCCCTCTCTTCTTCTCCATTTCTGTGCTTCTGAGTCGTGTGGATCTTTGCTGCGTTGGTGGTCGGTTCTGCTGCTACTTCTGTTCAGATTCTTCCCCTCTGCAATCAGGTAGGTTCGTTGGTGAATTCGGTAGTCTCTTTTGTGTTTTGGAGAAGCGGTTTTCTGATTGTGGCATTCTGTTTTGGGGGCTGTTCTCTGCAAATTCAGTGGCTGGTTACGCTGTTCGGGGTTGCAGTGTGTCGGGTCTTCGCTCTGCTTCAGATTGGTGCAACCTTCTCTGCAATTCGAAGTAAGTGGGGGATGGAATCGGGTTGTTTGCTCACCCTCGGGGGACTAGTTTTATTCTAAGCTTTTCTGTTTGCAATTGTGTTGTGATTGTGTGCTTTCCCAGCGGTTTTGTGTTGTGTTAATCGCTTGGCTAAACCCCCGAGGTACGGATTTTACCATTCTATGAGTTTTGTGTGAGTTTCTGATGTTTTTGGATGGGTTTCGCGTTCTGTGCTTTCTGGAATTCGACAGTTTTGCACTGTCCGAACGTCTGTCCGAACTTGTAAGTTCGACAGTCATCGGGCGCGTTTTGTTTTTGAAGATTTTGGAGTGTCCGAACATCGGTCCGAACATGTAAGTTCGGACCTGACGCGAGGACGAGGCTCCGTAAAAGTTTCGAAGTGTGTCCGAACTTGCAAGGTCGGACGCAAGTTCAGACACGAGGATTGTTTTGGCTTCTGAGTCTCGACTTACGTCCAAACTTCGACGTCCGGACGTAAGTTCGGACTTTGGCATTTCTGTGACTTCTGATTCTCGGCCTCTGTCCGAACTTTGAAGGTCGGACGCAAGTTCGGACATGCCACTGTTTTGAGCATAACTTCTTCGTTTTAGCTCCGTTTTGAGTTCCGTTTGCGGGGTTGAATTCCCCTATCTGTGTACAAGCTTCTTATGCTGTTTATATGCATTTTTATGCACTTGAGATCTGTTTTGTGAGCTTTTGGTTTTGGGACCTAGTTACTTTGCTTCTGAGCCTGGATAGTCGGGTCGGGCTGTCCGTAGCATGCTGCGCAGGAATTCCTTCTGTTTATACTCCTTAGGGTCTCCCTTAGGACGTTGTTTGACCGACGGGTCTGTTAGCTGTCTCTACGGCTTCTGTTGTGGGATCCTCGGATCCATAGGACCTTATGTGAGTCCTTCTGTTGTGTTAGCTTGTTTCTAGTGTCCCACTCTTCTGTTCTGATCTGAAAGTCCGACTGTGTTTTGAAGTGATATTCCGTTCTGCTCCGCCTGTTTTGTGGTTTCTTTCTGTCAACTTATATTGACTCTGCTATCCTCTCTGTTTATAATATTCTTCTGCTTCCGTTTTAAGTGGGCTTCCTTGAGGAAGTCTTCTGCTTGCTGGGCTGTTTAGCTCACCCCCTTTACTTTGTTGTAGATTGAGCTCGTGGGATCTTCTCTCTCTCGTCCCCTTCTGGAGCTTGTTTATTTCATGTTCTTTAGACTTTGTTGCTTGCACGTTGGGCGCTTTAGTGCTTTGTGTAGCCTTCGGGCCTCTTCCTTTGTATTTGACTTATAAGTATTTGGATCTTGTAAACTCTTTTGGTATTTATAAGTTTCTTATTCGGTTTTTGGGATTCGTTTGCTTAGAGCCTTGCGACGTTAGGTAGTAGACTCGCGGCGTGTAACGCCCTAACTCCTAGGCCGGTTTTGGGGTCGTTACAGTAACCTTCCTCATTGTATGGGTTTGGAGTTCCTGTTTCTAACTGGACTCTCCAGTAATCTTAACTCTCATGCTCGTATTATCTCACTGTTATGCTCATCCGGACAACTGTCCGGTACTCATGTCGCTAACCTTTCCTTATCCACTACACTCGTAGTGCTTTTCTTATCATTGGTATAGCGGGTTATTTCGACTACGTAGCATGGCGACCCATGTTGCCGGTAATTTCCGTTCTCTTACTGGTTAAATTCCGCTGGTAATGCCTATTTCCACATTGCGTTCCAATGAAAATGTTCCAAGTTCTCATAAACTGTTGTACAACAAGATGTTTCTCGTATTGCTTATTGTTAACTAACTGCTAGATCGGGTTTCCCCGAGTAAGAGAAGGCTTTCTTCTCTGGGCGTTTGTTCCATGTATTCAAAGTTAGGGATGTGAAGGGCGGGTTTTAGGTACTATGGATATCCGGTAAGCACCAGGAAGTCCTAACTAACGCACCTCTCACTCTATCTCTCAACCCTTAACCCATAGCTCAAACTCAACCTCAGTATTCTCCTTAAGTTCGGTAATTCCTGTCATCATAGCGTAACTACGCTCTGATACCACTTTTTGTAACTCCCCATATCAATCCAATCGTGGTTATCTCAAACTTAACAACATATCCAAGTGTTGCAGCGGAATTAATTACACTCCAGGACCTTGCCGGGGTCTGACTAACAGATATACCGAACATTAGTACTTACAATCCTTATTCTTTACATATCAATCTTACAATCTCCTTACATCCTGTACAACTTACTAACATCTCATTCCAATCACTAAACGTGTACAGGCACAACTCGTACAACTAAAAGAAGACAACCCGAAGTAAATTCTACCCGTTCCTACTCTCATGACTGTCGCCTTTTGTCGTTCACCTGCGAAATAAAAACAGCCCCCAAAGTGGGTCAGCAAAATTGCTGGTACGATCCCCTCATGGCCCCCAACCTAACGTGGCTACGACGACTAATTGTCGATGGCATGGAGGTTGATTAGATGCACAACATAATAGAAATTGCAATAAACAACAAGCTAAATATGAACAATCAAAGTTCAAACACAATGAACGACTTAAATGTTTTCCGTTAATTAGTGAGTTAATTATTTAACTCCTTAGGTTATGTTTCCTCTTAATCTCAGTCCAACCCTATCTTACCTCAATCTTAGTCCTTAGCTTAGTCTTAGAAAACAAACCATTTTTTTAAATAGAAATGGTTGTAGCTTATCTCAGTCTTAGAATAAAACCATTCTTTAAATAGAAATGGTTTATCTTATCTCAATGTTTATTTTTGTCGGTCAAAAGCAACCCTAGCCAATGAGCTATTAACTCCATTGGTTGAATAAACAACTTATCTTAAAATTTAGTTTAGGTGATCCTACCGCACCATCTTAATGCCTCCTACCTTGGACTGGATGTCCAATGTAGCTGAGCCGACATTCGACCCTAGGCAACAAGTCCAAAGACAAGTCCTTAAGCGGGAGTCGGATCTGCTTTAGATACCGACCCCCTTTCCTTAACATGCATGACCGGAGTCAGTCCCGATTCCTCACTCCCCCCAAGTTCCAGTTAGTAGAAGTCTCAAGACAATGTTTGTTGGTTAAACCTCTTTCGGTTATTAACAAACTACTATTTGGAAGTGTTTCTTGTTCTCATACAAGTATTTACTAAACATTGTTAGTAAGTTCTCAGAGATAAGTGTGTTAGTGCATCACATTCACACAACAATATAATAAACCGGTTGCATGCTTTATCTTGTTTAGTCGGAACACATAAACAAATAGCACACAAGCCGAGGGACACCTCGTTAGCAGCAGGTCACAAGAAGACTGTACCGTTCACCGTTGGTCGTTTGGTTGCTTACTCTCCTCCGGAGTCCAAATTCTCAAACCCTAAAATATTGATTGAATTGGGTGGTTAATTACTTTTAATTAACCTAGCTTACTTAATCACTAATGATTTCCAACTAAATACCCCTAAGTCTTTGTAGTTTAAGCTTACCATTTATGTTACTTACTTCCCATTTCACCTCACACTTGTTCATACCTCCAATGGCCTTAAAACTCCACCAATCAACTCATAACAATCATATAATACCTTACCCAACAAGCCCCCTTCATTTACCTCTTAAAAAGCACACTTCCTTTGTAAAATGGCTGGTCCGGGACACGGTCCTGGACTATAGTCCCGGACCAATTACTGGGTTCACTCTCGGCACTTATTTATGGTGGTCCGGGATTGTTACTTAACCTAGGTCCCGGACCACTTCTGAAAGGCACTCTCGGTAGTATTTTTGTGCTGGTCCGGGACTTATTACAAGACCTAGTCCCGGACCAATCTGAACTTGGATTTTCGGCATGTTTTTTTGTGCTGGTCCGGAACTTTATCCAAGGACCAAGTCCCGGACCACATTATAAATTGTAAAATTTTACAGTTTGGAACCTCATTCTCCACTTGTTCTTTTGTCCAAACTTCTTCTAATCTTTCCCCATGTATTCACACATGTTCTAACACCATTTTAGCACTTAAAATCCTCTAAGCCATGGATCAACTCACCTCCAAATTCCTTGATCATTTACTCAAGTTGTTACTAATCCTTGACACTTATAACTTAATTCCTTACGCTTCCAACATGTAAATTTTGTCTTAACTTCAACTAACCAAAGTGTTTCCTTTCCACCATATAACTACTCCTCAACATCATTATTCATCCATCTTTGCTTTGCTAAACCTTCCAAGTTTATCTTGCATCTCCATGCACAAATTTCTCTCATTTCCATTTGTTACTCATCACTCCTAAACTCTTGAACATACCTATACATTTCTTTCCATCCTCTTAGCTCCTTAACATTGTTCTTCATTCACCTTGATAATGCTAAACCCTCCTTAGACATCTTCATCTCTTTTACTCAACTTACTCACCATTCTCATGATTAACACTCTTATACACTCCTAGTCATTTTCCTTGACAATTTCCAACATTCTCCTACAATTTTCACTTCCATCGCCCAAGTCCACTCATTACTATCTAACTACAACCTTATTAATCCACCACTAGCATCTTCACCCTTACACAGGCTTCCCAAAATTCTCATTGTTTTATTCTCTAGTTCATACCTAAATCATCTCAAAACATTATACATCATTTCCTCTAGATTTTTGCTCAAGTTTCAACATTCCTTATACCATGACTTTGGTGTGTTTTAATACACCCACCTATTTAATTCCTCCTAGACAACTCTTGGTCATTCAAACCTCAAGAACTCCTTAGTTAACTCATTTCCACTCAAATTCCTCTTAATGACTCCTAGGAAATCTGGTCATAATATACTCACAACAACCACTTAACACTTTGTTTTCTACTCAAATTTCGCCATAGTACCTCTAGTATATTATCATGCCCAAATGCATTGTTTTTCTTATACAATCATCTCACATACACTATATTCTTTCTCATCATATGTTCTCACCCAATCTACTCATTCACAACAAAGTCAATATAGTTCAATAATCTTAAATTGCATAGCACAAAGGCTCTTAAATGACATGGCTCTTAGGCCCTTAAATGACTTAAACTTAAACACTAAATTTCCCACATATAAAAGCTTTCAACCTGTAAATACACACAACAATGCTCCCATAGCAATTATAATGCTCTTAAAATCCATCTTAAGCTTATCTTACTAAATCATTCCCATTGGCTCCTTAGTCACAAGTTCACAAGCTTGTTTAAATTCTTTCTCCTAGGTTATATGACCCATTACATAATGTAAGCTTTAAGCTACATTAGTACTTATCTAAACCTCATCCCTTAGAACCTTAAACCACCATTAGGTAAGCAATTTATCTTATTTTTCTCAAGCTTCTCTTACTTCCCTCCTTTGGTTTTCTTGATTGAATTTCGGCAAGGACTTCAATACTCTTGCCAATGTTCTAATCCACATTCAAATAATCTAATGAGCACTAAGCAATATGCCTAAACTCATAGAACTCATCCTTAGGTTAAAATATGTGTTTTAAGGTATTAAAATGGATATTTACCTTTGAATTTTGGAATGACTTTGGTAATGAAGCAGGGCAAGACCTCCTCAAGTCTTTAGAGTATAGAGTCAAGCTAGAACAAGGGATAAAACAAGGTATCTTAAGAGGCAATTTTTCGGCCATATAGAAAAAATGATGGAAAGTTGATTTTTCTTTCACTTCCATTACCTTAGATGAATGGAGAACCAAAAGAGCTCTTCAAACTTGATTTTTCTCCATCAATGGAGTTTTCTCATGGCACCAAACTTGAGCTGTGAAGGATTTGAAAAGATAGAAAGGAAAGGCTTGCTCCAACTAAGAGAAATCTATGCTTAGTTTTTGATTTGGAGCAAAGATGACATTTGGAGAGCAATTGAAGGTGGGGGAGCACCATGGATGGGGCTCTCACGGTTTTGGAGCAGGGAATGGGTAGTAAAACCGATGGAGGAAGAAGAAATGAAGAGAGAGAGAGAAGAAAGGGTAGCTTAAATGAAGATATTTTGTTATAAAAGGTGAATAGTCTTTTTCCTTACTCTTTTATTTTAATTGGATGTCATGGTGATGACTCACCACTACTAAACCGTCCCCCCTTCCAAAACTAGCACTATTTGTGCACTATTCACTAATTGGTGCACATATTCATGAAATTTTTGGTTTCCCATTGATTTAGGCTTCCTAATGTCATAATAATTAGTACACATGTTGATTAAGGTTTAAGGATGGGCATTTAGCCACTCAAAACTCATTTCTAAGACAATTTCTCAAAAAGGTGCTTTAAGGAGTCTTAAAGCACATTTGTGTTCAAGCTTGTTTTTGAGCTTGGTTTTCTTTGGTAATTGATTTAACATGTCTATTAGCATGTTAATAAGGTCTTATAATGATATTTGGGTGCTAATAAAGTCACTCCAAGCTTAGAGCACATTTTTGCTTAAATTGCCCTTAAAGCGTTTTCTTGTGTTTTCCTTGGTTTAAATTGTCTACCAATGTTTCTAAGGCATGTTTTAGCCTTATTACATCAATTGATGTTTGCTTAGCATACTCAGGCTTGGGGTATTTGTAACACCCCTACTACGCACATAACAACTAAATGAAATCGCAGCGGGAATAAATAACTAAACAATAACTAACGCTTCGGTGCTACAATGCCGTCAACCACCCACGTGGTTGACAAGGCAGAATAAATACAAGTGTACCGGTCTGATGATCAGACTCCCGAGCATAAAAATAAACCATAAATACATCATATACAATACCGAGTATTACTTACATTCCTTCACTGTAAACTGTCAATATACCGCCATAGTAATTTTAACGGAACCAAAATATAATGCCACGGGAGCACAGGCGCATCCCGGGCTCAACATCCAAAATAAACCAGCATACAACTGCAGCCTAGAACCTACAGCCACTCTGCCTCCTCGATCCTCATCCTGCAGTAAAAATATGGAGCCCCCGAGGGGGTCAGCAACCCTTGGCTGGTATGGTTAACACGCAGCCCATCGGCTACCGGTACGCGCAACTAATTGTCATGATAACATGGCATTCATTTTATACATAACATAACATAACATATTGGTGGCATAGCATCAATAGTGCATAGCACAACACCACATACACAGTGGATCTTCGTTCCACAATAACAAACCACGAAGGTCAAATAACATAAGAGCCTAGAGAATGATTCACCCTCATGTTAAGCTCGTTACACACACTCATTACCGTTCTGTTAATCGAACGAGTAACTTAAGTCACAGATGGTTCGGATATGGTGACCCGAACACACCACACAAACACATGTTCCCACTAAACTGATCATAAGTCAGAATAGGTAAGCTTTGGAGGAAGCTAGCGGGAGATCGAACGCCAAATTAAGGAGAACAATCTTAACAACATAAGAGTCGAATCTGATTCAGATATCTACTCTTAACTTACATGCATGACTGGACAACCGGATTCCTCACTTCCCAGTTAACACTTGTTAGAAGTTCATAGTGGAACTTAAAAACCAATACACAATAGGTGGTAAGTCATGTTAGACACACACAAGGGAAATGAGTCACATCATAACATCACAATAATATGAACAACTGTAAACTCATTACATGTTTAGATCTTATAACGTCATAAACACACAGAAAAACATACAACACACAAGCCGGTGTAAACCGGTAGGCAACAGACTGCAAGAAAACCATACCTTGGTCCTTGCCTCGATTGATTCCCTCCGTAGGTCACTCCTATACATGATTAATAACGTCGGTTAATTATTTATTTAACTTCAACTTACTAAATGTTTAACATGATCGTATGACATGTTTTTAATGTCCAACTAACTCTAGGTTACCTTCATTATACCCTAGGGTTAATTACATAAGTCACATTCTTTTCTTTTTTTTTATAAGTTTTTGGTCTGTCCGACCCACAACTGGGTCGGACACTTCCAGTGATTTTCGGGTTGGAAAAACCTAGCTTGTCCGACCCATGTCCGACCCAACCTTCTGGGTCGGACCATTCCAGAAAATTTATCGACCTCAGAACATACATGTCCGACCCACGTCCGACTCACTCGACTGGGTCGGACCATTACAGAACCTTTACCACCTACAAAACATGCCCGTCCGACCCACGTCCGACTCACTCGACTGGGTCGGACCATTCAAGAACATTTTCCGTCCTTTCAAACATGACCGTCCGACCCATGTCTGACCCAACCTTCTGGGTCAGACCATTCCAGAACAATTTCCTGACGTCTAACAGAGGCTGTCCGACCCAAACTTGGGTCGGACCCCTGGGTCGGACGTCCTCTAAACTTACCCAAACTTTGTCAAATCTTCACCAAACTTCTCCTAAGGCCTCTTAATGTTTCCAAACAACTTTTGGTACACTTATATTCACATACAACATCCATGAAACTCATTATCTATCACCTTAAATTAACACTTACTCATTATACCGAAATTCCTAACACTTATGTTATTTCCTCCTTAGTTTTCCCAATGGTTTTCATACCTATGATAACTACTACCCCAAAATGCTTTCTCCTCATTTTAACATCATCTCCTAAGCATCATTTCTCACCACTAACTCCTTATGTCATTCTTGAAATCCTTTTTCAAGTTTACACTTTCTCCTTGTTCACCAAGTTTGCCTAAATCCTAACACAAGTCCAAATGACTCTAGTGCATCCCAAAACATTCCTTGCATTATAAAATCCTCTAGTACATTGCCTAAGCCCTTCTCACATCTTAAAACACCTTAATGCATGCTTCTTTCCCAAGGAAAGCACCAAACCATTCTAAACACTTCTTAACTTATCAAACTCATTTTAAACTCTTAGAACTTCTTGTTTATTACCTAAATTTCGACATAGGTTCTCCTAGAACATTACTAAACCAAAACATATTGTTTTCACCAACAAGCAACCAAGAACACTAAAAATCCATCAAGCACTTTCTTATACACAAACTTCACATATATTGCACTACATCACAATATAGTGCATAATTTAAATTGCATGGCACTTAGGCCCTTAAATAACATGGCTCTTAGGCCCTTAAGGTGCATAAATCATAACACTGAATTTCCACAATATATTTGCCTTTGACCTGCAAATACACTCAACACACATATGCCTTTTACTAAGCTCTTGAGAGCATTCTTCTAAGTCACTTCTCATTGGCTCCTTAGATCATTTTCATAGGAAATGCAAGCTCATTTCTCCTAAGACTTTAAACCACATTAGGTTAGTATATTTACCTCTTTTCCCACACCAACTTCTTTTCTTGTTTCCTTGTAAAATCGGTAAGGTATTTGGTTCCTTGTCAACTACTAAACATTATACAAATAACATAATGAGTATTCAAGCTTTAAGCTTCACCTCATTGTAAACCCTAGGTTTACATTATTTCAAAAACATTAATGTAGTTGTTTTACCTTGGTCTTTGAAGAGAGTTTGAATGTCTAACAAGGGAGGACTCCACCTAGTCCATGAATGAATGAAATGAAGCTAGAACAAGGCAAAAGAAAACACCATGAAGAGGTGATTTTCGGTGGACACAAAAACATGAAGGAGACTTGATATTTCTTTGAGATTCCTTACCATGAAGCAAAGGAGAACAAGAATATGTAGAAAGGTAAGCATCAAGCTCCTGTCCATGGAGATTCCTCTTGGCCCAAAATGGAACCTCTTGAGATTTTGAAAGGATAAGTGTTTGAGAGCTTGATGAGAGGAAGAGATGGTGGTCTCAGAATTTGAATGTGGATCGTGAGCTTGATTTTACAAGAGATCAAAGATGGAGATGGTGTGTTTTACTATTGCAAACGTGAGAGAATTAAGAAGAAGAGGTTGAAGAAGGAGTTTAGAACCGTGAGAATGAAGAAGGAAAGGAGAGAATGAGGTAAGTGAGTTTGTTTTTCTTTTTTAAAGATATTTATGGCTTAAAGCAATAGTACCTATGGAGTCACATTATTTACTTACAAGTTAACATGTTTGGTGACTCCTCACTGTGGAGGGTGATTTTCGGTATGAGGGGGGGGGTCTATGTAAATGACTAAAAGCCTAGATCCTAAAATCCATTCTGTGGAGGGTGAAAACCCGTTATTATGGCATCCCTCAAATACCTACTCTATCGTCCGTCTTTCCCAGAAAGCATAAGGGAATGCTAGTGAGCACTACACCCGCTCTCAATGGGCTCCACGCGGACTTATGCCCTAAGGGCGAAAATTGACTAGAGTCGCCACCTAGTTTGACCTAAGGAACTAGGAAGGAAAGATGAGGGTTCTAAGAACCGTTAATTGACTCTGAGATTGTTGCCTATGGATGGGAGTTATCTGGTCAGATCAGAGATTCTATTGTGGGTTCACACTGGGTTACACCCCTCAGAAGTGGCAACGACCACGACTTCGGATTGGTGCCCGAGGAAACCTCGGTCTCCAATTGTCGGGATTGCCTTCTTTCAAAACCTTATTAGAGAGATTCAGTTAATGCCGAAGGATAGGATTAGGACGGGAAGAGAGAGAGTGGATGAGGCGAGCTTTTCTGCCAAGCTAACGCCAAGAGGAAGAATTGGTGAATTCGAATGAGTATAGAATGAAGATTTGGAATGGTCTGAGGTTGAGTGAATTAGAAAAGACTTGAAGTCTGATGGTTTGAAGTTTGTGGGAGCCGAAGAAGGTTTGAGTGTATCGAGAGGCGTGAAGAATGCCTTAGAGGGGAAAAAGATTTTTGTTTGGAATGGGGTCGCACCCGAGATGGGCTGCCTACGTACTCAACTCCCTTTTGAGATCAGACCTTACGTAGTTCAGGGTTTTGGGGTCTGTGAGACATTCGAGTTCGGGAGATGTTCGAGTCTATGAGACGCTCGGGTCTGTGAGACTTTAGAAGTTTGAATGAAGTTGGAATTTGTAAGAGGATTTGAGTTTAAGGTGAGTTGGAGTTTGAATGATTTGAGTTTGGATAATGATCTGAGTGTGTGAGGCAATTGAAGTTTGGGTAAGGATCCTGGGTTTTTTTGGATTTGAGATTCTGAAAGCGATTGAGGAAATCATTTTATTGTAAAAGGGCGGATAATCCCGAGGGATTACCCTATGTACCCCCTCGAACACGACACTTAATTAATGGTAAGTGCCGAGGCTCGAAAGATGGGGCAATGAATTTATGTCGAAAAATAGGATTCAAAGAAACACCATGAAGGAGATGTTCTCGGTCGAACCCTAATAACGTCTCTAACTCCCGGGTTTAAAACGTTAAAAACCAAAAACATTGAATCGAGCGGAAGGGAGTTAGACGATTCTAAAATCCCGGCTACAACTAGGAAGGTCGTTACTTCCCTAGCACCCCGCCTTGTAAAAATCTAGGCTGCAATTATAGGAGGTTTGTCACCCTAATGCCCCGCTTAAAGAGATCCAGACTGCGACAAGGAGGTTACGACCCCAGTGCCCCGCCTCGGATTTTTATTTCGGAAGAGGGACAAGTGATGTCTAACTAGGAGAAAATGTTTTGAAAATGTTAGACATTTCTTGTTCCTCAAAAACGGCTTATTTCGAGTTTGAAATCTAAGTTAGAAAACTTTGAATTTTGTTCGGAATTCTCGACGAAGAAACACTGATTTTGAGAAATGTTTTTAGGATAAAACTTTCTGTATATGTGAGAAGAACTTTCTGCGTTGTGAGAAAAGTTTTCTGTGATGTGAGAAGAGTTTTTCCTTTTAATTCCAAATTCACAAAATGGTTTCGGTTTGAAATAAAAGAGCTGTTTGAAATCTTTGAAAAGATTTTTGATTTTTTCGAAAAAGAATGGGATTTACAACTTGAGTTTGAATTGGATGAATTGAATCTGGATTTGAATTGAATGGAATAGGATTTGAATTGAATTGGGCTGAATGAATTGGGTTTGAATTGAATTTGGGTTGGGGTTGGAAAATGGGCCGGGTCAAAGTTAGACCAAGTAAAAGTCGGGTTGGTCAAAGTTGGACCGAGTCAAAGTTGAGTCAAGGTCAAAGTTTGGGTTGGTCAAGGTTGGACCAGGTCAAGGTCAAAATTCAAGTTGGTCAAAGTTCAGGTTGAGGTTGAAGCGGGCTTTGTTTGGAGTTTTGGGTCGAATAGGCCTTGTTGGGCTTTTGGGCCCTGTTTGGTGTTTTGGGCTGAATTGGGCCTTGTTGGACTTTTGGGCCTTATTGATTTGGGCTGAAATGGATTTTTGATTGGGCCTTGGAGTGGCCTTTTGAAATGGTCTTTGGAATTGGATCAAATATGGGCCTTGTTTGGATCTTGAAAATTAGGCCTTTGGATTGAAGGAGAAATTGAACTTCAAATGAATTCGGATTTGAACTTATTCTTTGTGTTTTTTTTTTGTAAAGTTTTTTAATGAAATTAGGGATGGTTTGGGATAGGCTATAAAAGTTTGGAAGGTATTGTTCCCCAAAAGCAAATCATAAATAAGCTAGCTGTGGGGTACCTTCAAAGGCTTACAAGAGATTTTCAAAGTTTTGGATGGTATTGTTCCCCACAAAGCAAATCAGAAATAAGCTAGCTGTGGGGTACCTTCCAAGACTTTGATTATGAAAAAGGTGACCTAGAAGGCAGTCTAGGGTTTAAATAAATAAAATCAAAATAATGATAAGTTGCAATAAAATGAATGTAAACATTACATAACTAATGAAAAAAATAAACCAAATAATCAAACAAGCAAAATTTTGACATGATACAAAAATTGAGCTAAAAAAATCTGTTTTGTTTGTTTGTTTGTTTTTATTACTATTGTTTACTGCTACGGTTGCAAAATAAACGGGAGGATGAGAATAAGCCTAGGATGAATCTCCTCAAGAACTAACTAAATTAAGTTGAAATTCGATTAATCAAATAACTCTGCCGGAAATTCAGCTCAAACCTACAGTTTCAAAGAAGACCTTATTCCCTTTTTATTCCCATGAAAGTTACTAGCTAGTACGAAGATTCTTCGGCAGTCCGGGATTAGACACCAACGGCAGTGAAGATGCAAACTCAAAGCACATTAAATGGATAATACACGTAGCAATCTTCAAGTGATAAAAATAATAAAAAAGTGATAACAGACTTTCGCGCAAAAGAAACAAGACAAACATGCACATTGGACGAATGTCATGTAGCGCCATCAGCTAAATAAAGCAAAGAGCTTATCCAGATTAAAGATAAATACCAGAAAGAAGCAACAGCGATCACCTGCAATGAGCTTGGAAAAACAAAGCAATACAGAGCAAACATTAAAGCAGAAAAATGTATGCAATATGTACAGAGTGAGCGTAATCTAAGAGTGGAGTATCAATACAAATTCCTACGTATGTGTTCTATATTAATCAAAACTGAGAACTTGAATTAGTCCCAATATCAACACGAATCGAAACAGCCAACAAATTCACCCGCCTGATATCCCTCCTGGCACTGAATGAAAATATACAGAGGAGACTGTGCAAAGTTTACTGGTTAAACAGAAAAGCACTAAACGTTAATCTCATGAAGAAGAGAATGGTAACACACAATGAAGCATGACTGTAATCTTGCGAATACTCTTGCTCAAGTCGGGTATATGTTTTTTTTAGATCTGAGCATGGACAAGTCAGAACACCAAGAGAAATGATATTCATCAACCAGGTCATTAGTCTTCCTTGCTATAATTTGAACATAACAGATCGAGAGTCATAGGTAGAATTCCAAACACTCGAACAGCATCAGAAGACTGAAGATGATACATATTTGTCATGAATATGCATATATCACACATACACCTCAGAACATCATAAAGCAGTAAATGAGAATAGAGTGCCCATAAGATAATAAATCCCACATGTGGTTCAACAAATATATGGCTAACGAGGTTTAAGATTTGGTACTGGTGAGAGCACCATGAATTTCTCCAATGAGACAGATATAGACAGATACAAACAATCAACAAAAGTGGTGGTTAGTTCAAGGAAAATAAACAAAGAGAATGGCAAAGTCTCGCCAACGATACCGTTCATTCCTTGAAGATATACTGAACACATAACAGAACTGCCTGCCATGACACTAATTCAGGTTTCAGCAGACAAGAAGGGAAAGTAGAAAATACAGAAACCAATCCTCATTCCCTTTCACTGATGAACACCAAAATAAGATGCACGTTACTGGTTAGACTCACGACGATCTTGGGTGTTCTAGTCGACATTCACAGATATAAAAGGGAAGTTATAACCACCAGGTGAATACGAATGAACAACAGAAACGAACTGCCAGAAGAGTACTGCTTCAGCTCCATTCGGTAAAATGCAACAAGAAAATAAATAATGATTAAAGAAGGAATCAGTAGCTGAAATAAGACGTGGCGAAGACCACCAACAGATCCGAAACTTGTTCTGAAGCAATGTATACTTTGAGAATGCTGGACTTCCAGGTCATGTGCTTTGCAAGTTATGAAAAAAAAAGAAAGTAAGGGGAGAGGGAAATACGACACTAACATCGGAATACCGAAGAAGTCGTTCATTAAGCCATCGCCCTTATGTCGGGTTCCTCTGGCGGTTTCATGGGAGATACGAGGTTATGAGTCCAAGCGAATGTACAGAACAACGAGAAAGGAAAAGAAAATCGAAATTCTAACATCATCTTTTGCGTGAAATGTTAAATGACTCAGGGGAGGAGATTACCCATGTTTCATAAACAAATGTCTGATAAGACCAAGTTATTCGCTTCTCCCTTCTCATTAGCCATCGCCAGTGCAGCTCATTTGGCCAGAAGAGAGAAAGAAGGGGGAAGCAAAGTGAAAATCATTTGCCTGGATGAAACGCGACTGACTCTCTACTCCCGGAATGTCGAAAATGAGGCGGTTTAAGGTTCAGCGATGGATGGTTGGGGAAGACAAGAATGGTGATGAGTCTCGCGATGGTTTTCGAAAACGAGAGAATCAGAATTTAGGTGTGAAACTTGCGAAGGATGGATTTCGGTGGAAGGATAGAAACACGATCGAAGTTTTTCGGGTCTGAAGGCTCGAGCAGACAAAGAGAAGGTTTGGACCAGAACAATTGGAACGTTTTTGGGATTAGTGTCGGCTGAGGAAAAACGTCCGGGTACTGTAGGTTTTGAGAATGTTTTATAATGTGTGGTATGGAGACAGATGTCTGGTTAGGGTTTATTGAGTCATGGGCTTTTATTTTCTTTTGGGCATGAATGGAGCAAGTAAACCGATTGGGCTGGTCATGCTCGGTTTGACCATAGACTGGGCCAAAATTACATTTGACTGAATTGAAAAAAAATGGGTCTGAGCACCATTTAATGGAAAAAAGAGAAATCTGAGGATCTTACCAAGTTTCAAAATCAAGACCTCTAGCTTCCTCCATCTATACACTGGCCAATTACACCAAGACAGAACTCAATAAAAGTATGTGAGAACTAATACTAAAGCTTTCCCTCGAGAGTAATCCTTCTAAGAACGCTAGTTCTAAATGAAAATATACAGTAAGACGAAACGGTTTTATCTAATGGATCGTTTTCTTCTCAAAAATCATGAAATAATAGAACGTAAAATACTAAAGTATAAAACATGACTAAATACAAATGAATGAAATAGTATAATAATGCGTACATGAAATAATGAAACGGTATTAGAATGACAGAGGTAAAATGCGAGTGAATGCTATGAAAATGGAAATTGAATTAGACACACATCACTGTAGTGAATTAGAAAGAATGGAAAAGTAAATTAATAGTAGCAAACATGATAAAGTATATGAAATAATGAAATAGTACTAAAATAACAGAGGTAAAAATATGAGTGAATGTAAAAAATGGAGACTGGATTATGTACAAGTAGCGGAAAATGAGATAGATAACAAATAAGCAATAAAAATCAGAATATACAAAAATAATAAGATAAGTAAATAAGACAAGAAGGGAGGGGTTTAGAACCGGATTGTCGTTGGAAATTCATTTTCGAAAAAGTTGTGTTTTCCTAAAATGCTTTGAAAAATGATTTAAGAATTCTATCAAAAATGACGGTTTCGTTTTGGCACACACGTTAATATGTTTTGAAAAGAAAGGTGACGACCCCTCTTATTTTATTTATTTTTTCAGAATTTTGCTTTATAGGGTGAGAATTTTTGGTGTCAACAGATGGCTCCCCTTGATTCAATTTTGCAAACCCTTGCAGAATTGGATCAAGGCTGACGGGGCCGCCAAAAATTCTCACTGCGGTTTATGATTTGTTCTTATGGGTGCAGGTGCACGGGGACTTATGACGGGCCCCAACTAGACCTCTTGATATCTAGCTCTAGGACTTATGACGGGCCTAGAATGCGATTGAAAGTACGAGGACTTAGGAGTGCCTCAACTAGACCTCTTGACATCTAGCTATAGGACTTATGACGAGCCTATAATACTTTAATGGAGTACCGTACTAGTAGCGTAATAGCTGCCTAGCAGGCGGATATGAAACGATCTCGCACTAGTAGCGTAATAGCTTGCCTAGTGGAGGAAAAGTGGGACCGTACTAGTAGCGTAATAGCTGCCTAGCAGGCGGATATGAAACGATTTCGCACTAGTAGCGTAATAGCTTGCCTAGTGGAGGAAAAGTGGTGGGACCGTACTAGTAGCGTAATAGCTGCCTAGCAGGTGGATGTGAAACGATTTCGCACTAGTAGCGTAATAGCTTGCCTAGTGGAGGAAAATGTGGGACCGTACTAGTAGCGTAATAGCTGCCTAGCAGGCGGATATGAAACGATCTCGCACTAGTAGCGTAATAGCTTGCCTAGTGGAGGAAAAAGTGGGACTGTACTAGTAGCGTAATAGCTGCCTAGCAGGCGGATATGAAACGATCTCGCACTAGTAGCGTAATAGCTGCCTAGTGGAGGAAAAGTGGTGGGACGTACTAGTAGCATAATAGCTGCCTAGCAGGTGGATGTGAAACGATTTCGCACTAGTAGCGTAATAGCTTGCCTAGTGGAGGGAAATGTGGGACCGTACTAGTAGCGTAATAGCTGCCTAGCAGGTGGATGTGAAACGATTTCGCACTAGTAGCGTAATAGCTTGCCTAGTGGAGGAAAATGTGGGACCGTACTAGTAGCGTAATAGCTGCCTAGCAGGCGGATATGAAACGATCTCGCACTAGTAGCGTAATAGCTTGCCTAGTGGAGGAAAAAGTGGGACCGTACTAGTAGCGTAATAGCTGCCTAGCAGGCGGATATGAAACGATCTCGCACTAGTAGCGTAATAGCTTGCCTAGTGGAGGAAAAGTGGTGGGACCGTACTAGTAGCGTAATAGCTGCCTAGCAGGTGGATGTGAAACGATTTCGCACTAGTAGCGTAATAGCTTGCCTAGTGGAGGGAAATGTGGGATCGTACTAGTAGCGTAATAGCTGCCTAGCAGGCGGATATGAAATGATCTCGCACTAGTAGCGTAATAGCTGCCTAGTGGAGGAAAATGTGGGACCGTACTAGTAGCGTAATAGCTGCCTAGCAGGTTGTGAGTATTTGATTGTGAACGAACTTTGTGGGTACATGTAAATGATCTGCGATGTAAGATGTTCAAGAATAAATATATTAATTGAATCAAACTCCTTGTTTGTGGATGTAGATTTCTGTGTGAGCAGACGGCTCCAGAGTTGTTTCATATTTTGAGATGACTTTGGCATGTGGTGATGGCTCCGGTATGAACTGATGGCTCCAGATTACGTTGATGGCCCCGGTACGGTCGGGTGGCTCCAGTGTGGTCGGAGGGCTCCGACATGATTCATGACCCCATTATGAGCAACGGCTCTGGGGTGGTTGGTGGGTTTCGATTTGAATTGAGATTTTGAGTCGAATGGTGGGTTGATGTGATTGGTGGACTGTGTCGTGTTTGACGTATTTTGATGTGGTAGATAAATTCTTGGTCATGTATGGACGGCTTCGGCCGGTTATGACTTCAGGGTTCTCTCATGATGGCTCCAGGATAGCTCGGGATGGCTCCGGAAAGGTCTACAAGATGGCTCAATTTGGTGATAGCGAGGAAGAAAGGGGCATTTTTCCTTTGAGGTGATCGCACCCTGGGCGGGCTGCCTACGTACTCAATTCCGTATTGAGATCAGACCTGACGTAGTTCGAAACTATGTGGGCAAGACCCTGGTGACGAAATGGATTTGAGGTGGCTCCCGTGTTGTTCTCGGACTGTTGGGATGACCCTTGTGTAATTCCAAGGATGGTTTCAATGTCAGATGATGGCTCCAGCTTGGTTCTGGATATGGTGTTGTTGAGGCTCAAGCATGACGCTGGATGGCTCCGGGATTGTCTTCGTACGGCCTTGAATGGCATTAGTTTGATTCGATGTAGCTTGAGGATAGCCCATGCTAGCTCCAAGATGGTTCGATGTAGCTTGATGATGACCTGGGATGGCTCTAAAGTGCTTCGATGTAGTTCGAGGATGGCCCGGATGGCTTTCATAATTATTCGATGTAGCTCAAAGACAGCCCGGAATGGCTCCAGCTTGATTTCTTTGAGGAGAAGTTTTACTTCAATTGCACCAACTGAAGTCGACTTTCAGCGAGACTAGGCTGAGTTCTTACCAATCAGGTGTTGGTGATGGAGTGCTTATGATGCATGCAAATATTAAATGCTAGATACGATGCAAAATGCAAATGCAGTTTTTGGAGAGAATGTACGGTCCTATCTCTATTAATATGAGGTTTATGAATATTAGACATCTTCGGTTCGATCTTGAGTGATTGTTGAGCTAGAATGCGTGTATCACTTTCCTCTCTTGGAGGGATACGGGTCAATCTCTCGTGAGAATGGTCGTGTGCGTTAATGGTGATGATACCCTCGATGTTTGGAGCAGTATTTTCCCTAGAATTTCTGTTTAAGGTTTGGACTTTCCGATCCTTACAAATTCCTTACCTGCAATGGGGTAAGCTGTTTATGATTTGGTGCTCAAATTGGAGATTCACTCGCACTCATAAGACCTCGTGGGATAAGGTCACACTCATTCGCTCATGGTCCCTTTTGAAAGACGGGACATGTTGATCACAAGTACGAAACTTATGATTCATGTTTCAGATCCGATACTTTCAGTAAACGCTCATCAACTAACGAGTCAGAGGTCTTTTATTGGGTTATAATGGGGCTTAAGGGTATAATGTATGTCACATGGGACTGGAGGATTTATTTGGGAATTGTGGAGCTTTTGTGCAATAGAGGATATGTTTCGCCTTCGCCATGGGTGGAATAATTAGACGGGTTTTTGATAACCTTGTGTTAGTTCCTGCGAGACATCATTGGTCTTTTTGATCTGGATTTCTCCTTCTTGTCTCTTCTGGTGTACGGTTTGGACTTTCTTCTCATTTTTGTGTTTTTGAAATTGCATTTGGCTCATCAACTTTCTCAAGCATTTTTTGTTTTGCATTTTGACTCTCAGCTTTGGAGTTGCATTGACTCATCAATCTTCTCGAACACTTTCGGTGTTCTTTTTTGTGTTTGGCTTTGGAGTTGCATTGACTCACTGATTTCTTCGAACATTTCATCTGTTGTGTTTTGTGAAAGATGGTGGGGGAGAGACCATGGCTCTGGCTCTTTCGAGATCCTCTATTGCAAGGGTGAGTATGTATGTGTATGTGAGTTGGCATGTTGTGGAATTTTTTTGAAGAAGAGTTTTTCATGAAAGGCTCAGCGGGGCTCACTAAGGGATTATGTACAGGGCAGTCAAAGCTTTTTGGTTTTGTGGAGATTTTTATTCCTAAGTGTCTCGTCATTCTCATTAGTCAATGATTGTTTTCTTACTAATTCTCGGATCTTTGCATGAATCACAGTTCATATCCTATTTATCGACATTGATCTCGCTATGAATTGTGCCTCTCCATGTGCTAAAGGAATGCACATGTCGTTCATGGTTTTATCTCTATGGACTCGCTCTATCTTCCCTCATCGCTCAATGGATTGTCCAATGCCCTCATTTGAAATTCAAGAGAAAATACTGCTCTTTGCACACTACTCACTTGGTTCGTGGTGCTGATTTTGATTGGACCTTTGTGTTCGTTGACGGGTCGAGAGTTCAGCGGTTCACGCACTCTATTCAAACAATCTCTCACGATTTTCCCGAAGATGTCATTTCGATATGGGAGTATGCAAATGTGATTATCTACCATGTGACGTATTGTGGTAATATGGAATTACTATGTATAGGATGTATGAAATGCTGAAAGTGATGAATGAAGATGGTTGACTTTGGGTTTTGACCGAATGATTTTTTTGTTCTATGGTTTTCTTTTGGATGCAATACATGCGTGGTAAGGCTACACCTAATCTCGCTTGAGTCGGTTTCAGTTGAGGATCCACGATGTTCATCTCGCCAATAATGGTTCTTTAGGCGGTCAATTGCTGAGTGGGTCCCGGAAGAAACGTGACCCCACATGTTTTAGCTGCAATCAAACCTTTAGGCCGCTTAAGGAGTGGTAATCCCCTATTGCGCCAGTCAACATATAAAACTATCTTGTTCTTCCCTGTGACTCCTGGATAGGTCAAACAAAAGGGGGATGGGATGATGCAACCCTTCAAACACTTCATTACAATAAACTGACTCAACTACTTTCTGTCACTATCGTCATGGATGAACACATGGTCCTACATGGCTCGGTGAAGCCTCAGAAAAGTGCACCTTCGTGGTCTAGGATGAACGTCTCAGCTCTAAAGAAGATACCTCTCCTTTGTCTATCAGCTCTTGGATTGTGTTCTTTAGTGTGGTACACTCATCGGTGGTGTGTCCCCGGATTCTATGATAGTCGCAGTATTCATGCAAATGTGGCCCAAGTTTCTTGATTCTTGACCTTGTATTGAAAAGTGCTAGATGACCTTCCTCGACTAATATTTTCAATGCTTCGCTGAGCGACATTCCGAGGTTCGAAACTTGTCCCTGTGAGCTTTGTTTGAGTGTACGTTCCCTTCTTTCCAAGATTTCAGATTGCTCTGTCAATTTGATTTCAGTGTCCTCCAAAGCAATCACGGCCGCCATCAATCGTTTGAAGTCACAAATCCCTAGATATCTCAGCCGGCATTGGTACTCTTCTCTCAGGCCAGAAATCACCATTCGTATTTGCTCCTCCTCAGTGGGTCGATTATTCATTTGCCCAGCCTTCACCCTCCATCTTTCTATGAATTCCCTCACAGTTTCGCCATGGTTTTGACGGGTGATTTCTAAATCTCTGTGTGTAACTTCATGATGAAAGTTACCACCGTATTGAGTGAGAAATTCAAAGTACAGGTCTTTGCTTGACTTTCCTTTCAAATCCAGACCCATAATCCAAGAGTAAGCAGGCCCCTCTAAGTAGAATCTAAAGCACGCGGCCTTCAGCTCATCGGATAGACCATGTAGATCCATGAGCTTATCATACCTATCAACGTGATGCCTTGGGTTTCCAATCCCTTCATACTTCTTCATTTCAGGCAGACTCATGCCTTTTTGCAGACGAGCATCAAGATACGGGTTAGTTGGCTCCCAACCTGCAGACTTAAAACGTTGGGCTAGCTCTAGTTCCGCCTTCAGTTCTTTCACCAATTCTTTCATTGGACTCGCTCTGAGATCAAGGTTTTGGATTGAAATGGCTTTCTCAGGGTAGCCGGTGTCAAGAGATTGAGAGGGCAGTATTGTTCCTGGTTGAAGGTGTTGGCTTGAATTTGATGAGTGATGAGGTACTTGCCAAAGAAGGACATATTCTTGCATGGGCAAGGAGAGGTTTAAGTCGGAATGCACCATGGGGGAAGATGGGCCTTGGGTCTTACCCTCGTCACAGACCATTTATGGTTGCCAAATTCCTCTCATGGCGGTTGGGGTTCTCAGAGTTGCACTGTACATAGGTGAAGAAGGCATGCTTGGTGTGGTTCGGGATTGGACAGAGAGAGTGTGATGATCCATTGCTTGAAACTCATAGGCATCGTATGCAGAGTAAGTTGGAGGGTCCTTGTAACTGTTATCCGACCCCGCATAGACCCTATTTATTCTTCTTTGGACAAATTCTTCTATCTTCAGGTTTTTCTCCAAGTCATCAGCAAGGTCATGGATCAATCTTTCATGAACAAATCGACCTTCAACTGTTTGATCATGTCGAGGGGCTTCCTCCATCTTTTCTGCCGTTGCTATAGGTAGACTGGTCTTCTTTCTTTCTAGTTGTCAACTGTCACGAACACCTGCATGCACAAGGATTAGAATGAAGAAGAGGTAAATCAGTATGTTTTGTTAAACAAAAATTTGTTGTGTGATGAATGTAAATGATTGTTAGTGATTTTTATTTATCCTGAAAATGTTGTGAGATGGGTGTCAATTTATTTCATCAAAAAAAAATTTAAAAGGGGATGTATCCGTAGACACCGCAAACTTCACCCCATAAAGCAAAGTTTTGAGAGCGATAGATAAAACGTGAAGGGTCGTCACGTTGGTTCCCTTCTTTAAACAAGACGTGCATGCCAAAAGAAACCGAGATTTTGGAAAACAATTTTTTTTAAAAAACCGTGTTTTCAAAGTGGCGGATTTTCTCAATATGAATTTTGACGCTCGGTCATTCGCAAAGAAAATAGGGAGTGGGGAACCCTATACACATTGATCTAAACAAATTCAAAGGGAATGTATAAACCTATACATGTACTCTATTGAGAAATGGACAAGCGAGAAAAGAATCATAGGGAAAACCTATACATCATTCTAAAAAGTCATTAAAAAGGGGAATTTTGAGCTAAACTTCTTCTGAACTCTTTTGGTCCGCCTTCGGGCTTCTGACTGGCTGCTCACGCTTGGGCAACTGGTTGGCTGCTCACTCGTCTTCGAGCTCTTGACCGGATGCTCACTCGTCTTCGGGCTTTCGCAGCGAAGTGGTACTGCCATCAAGCAATACAAGCTGGTGTTCGTCTAACTTTCAACAGCTTGAACTCGAACAGTCGTTGCTAGTCTTCATGTCGCTTGACTCGCTCCGCGGGTTAGTGCGTCTCTGGCTTTCGGCTCAAACCGCGTAGTCGATCTTCATGCTGCTCCTCTTGCTCCGACAATAAGAATGAGGGATATTTTTGAGAAAGGAAAGGTGAATGATCGAGCATGAAATCTCATGTAAAAATCCACCACTTTTGTGAAAACACGAAATGACTAGTACGCTCCACGGTAATGACCGCTGCTCTTGAAGGTGGGCAGAACTTCAAAAATAGCGGGTCACAACATGGGGACTAAATCATTTATTTTGAAATACGTTTGTGAAAATCAATTTTTGAAAACTGTTTTCGAAAACTATTTTGAAATGATGTTGAAAATTGTTGTTTGTAGAAAGTAGGTTCTTTTCAAAATCTATTTTTTGAAAATTGTTTTGGAAATAACATTTTGGTAGAATAAAGTTTTTTAAAGATGAAGTGACAGGTTTTAAAACCCCGAATGCTTATGAGTGAAATTTAGGTGAGGTTCTAAATTAAACGAGCTCGTAAGAAAGCTTTAAGGGACACACAAAAGAAAATTTCGAACATTTTAAAAACAGATTGGTTTGAAAAAGTGGTTTGCACACATGTATAGCAAATGGTAAATCGTGGCTATATTTGATGTGGAGCTGTAAGTTTTAGTGTTGGGATAATCACTTTCCAGGTCAATTATGATTCCGTCTCACCGGGGGAACCATCGTCCCTTCACTATCATCTCTCGGGGTTTTTCTCTGCTATGCCTTTGTGGGGCATGTCATCAAGAAAGTCCGGAGTGCTTAAGTTCAAAAGGTCAGGACACCCGAGATGATAAGGAAACATACGCCACGGCCAGTGATGATCCGACAACACCCCACTCTTCAGAAAAGTCGGGGAAGTATTGTATGGGAACGGGTCTCTCGTCACCTGGACGGTCAAGTGTGTCTAAAGTCCAAATTATTCACTGACTACGTTGTGCCATGTATGGGTATCCGGTAAATACGGGATCCTCTATGGACGTATAGCGTGACATTGGGCTTTA
Organism: Limonium bicolor; assembly: GCA_023374045.1. Lineage (NCBI taxonomy): Eukaryota > Viridiplantae > Streptophyta > Magnoliopsida > Caryophyllales > Plumbaginaceae > Limonium > Limonium bicolor. Next base: position 144,398,648 of record CM041779.1, on the reverse strand, counting down.
GAGACACATGTGGTGCAGAGGAACAATGGAGAACTGAGCCCATGCAATCTTCAGGGTAAGGCAAAAGGGCGGTCAGACAGGCGGCATACAAGGGGGTGACTTCCATAAACCCGTCTTAGACACCGGACCAGGTAGCTGGACACTGAAGGCTCAAAGTTCACTATATGCTGGCATCGACTCGGATAATGGAGGATGATTTTGGATCATGAGCTCAAGGCGTCGGTCAGAAACCTTACCGCCTCGTGGGTTTGTTCACTCATAAAGTGACCCTAGCTCCTGGGGAATCAACCGTGGACCGGTTGGGGATCCCGTGACATCGTGGGTAAATCGGGTGACACAGAGGAATGCATGTCCTAAGCTACCCACCCCATGCACCCCACAATCGCAATATAAATATGAAAGCTATAAACAAACCAAATGAAGTTAGCACCAACCTATGTACTAAGTGCTTTATCATGAGATCAGTGATTCCAAATTGTTTTTTATTAGCCTAAAGGGAAGTTAGCTTCATTCACACCTAAGTGTCTCTTTCTAATCGTGAGCTAATTATTAACCCAATTGTTGTAATGTTTGCTGAGGATCTAACAAATCCTATCTGTCCTCATCAGATACACACTCTAAGTGTGGAGTAGAATAATCCTAGAGGCTTTGAAACGAATCTCTTGAAGGTTTTGAAAGAAGTGGGGAAAGTCCCGACAATTTTGAATGGAGTTCAGTCTTCCTTGAGTTTGAGAAAAACTTACTCAAGTTTTCCCCAGCAGAGTCGCCATTCTGTGGAGGGTGATTTTTCGGTATGAGGGGGGGTCTATGTAAATGACTAAAAGCCTAGATCCTAAAATGCCATTCTGTGAAGGGTGAAAACCCGTTATTATGGCATCCCTCAAATACCTACTCTATCGTCCGTCTTTCCCAGAAAGCATAAGGGGAACGCTAGTGAGCACTACACCCGCTCTCAATGGGCTCCACGCGGACTTATGCCCTAAGGGCGAAAATTGACTAGAGTCGCCACCTAGTTTGACCTAAGGAACTAGGAAGGAAAGATGAGGGTTCTAAGAACCGTTAATTGACTCTGAGATTGTTGCCTATGGATGGGAGTTATCTGGTCAGATCAGAGATTCTATTGTGGGTTCACACTGGGTTACACCCCTCAGAAGTGGCAACGACCACGACTTCGGATTGGTGCCCGAGGAAACCTCGGTCTCCAATTGTCGGGATTGCCTTCTTTCAAAACCTTATTAGAGAGATTCAGTTAATGCCGAAGGATAGGATTAGGACGGGAAGAGAGAGAGTGGATGAGGCGAGCTTTTCTGCCAAGCTAACGCCAAGAGGAAGAATTGGTGAATTCGAATGAGTATAGAATGAAGATTTGGAATGGTCTGAGGTTGAGTGAATTAGAAAAGACTTGAAGTCTGATGGTTTGAAGTTTGTGGGAGCCGAAGAAGGTTTGAGTGTATCGAGAGGCGTGAAGAATGCCTTAGAGGGGAAAAAGATTTTTTTTTGGAATGGGGTCGCACCCGAGATGGGCTGCCTACGTACTCAACTCCCTTTGAGATCAGACCTTACGTAGTTCAGGGTTTTGGGGTCTGTGAGACATTCGAGTTCGGGAGATGTTCGAGTCTATGAGACGCTCGGGTCTGTGAGACTTTAGAAGTTTGAATGAAGTTGGAATTTGTAAGAGGATTTGAGTTTAAGGTGAGTTGGAGTTTGAATGATTTGAGTTTGGATAATGATCTGAGTGTGTGAGGCAATTGAAGTTTGGGTAAGGATCCTGGGTTTTTTTGGATTTGAGATTCTGAAAGCGATTGAGGAAAATCATTTTATTGTAAAAGGGCGGATAATCCCGAGGGATTACCCTATGTACCCCCTCGAACACGACACTTAATTAATGGTAAGTGCCGAGGCTCGAAAGATGGGGCAATGAATTTATGTCGAAAAATAGGATTCAAAGAAACACCATGAAGGAGATGTTCTCGGTCGAACCCTAATAACGTCTCTAACTCCCGGGTTTTAAAACGTTAAAAACCAAAAACATTGAAATCGAGCGGAAGGGAGTTAGACGATTCTAAAATCCCGGCTGCAACTAGGAAGGTCGTTACTTCCCTAGCACCCCGCCTTGTAAAAATCTAGGCTGCAATTAGAGGAGGTTTGTCACCCTAATGCCCCGCTTAAAGAGATCCAGACTGCGACAAGGGAGGTTACGACCCCAGTGCCCCGCCTCGGATTTTTATTTCGGAAGAGGGACAAGTGATGTCTAACTAGGAGAAAATGTTTTGAAAATGTTAGACATTTCTTGTTCCTCAAAAACGGCTTATTTCGAGTTTGAAATCTAAGTTAGAAAACTTTGAATTTTGTTCGGAATTCTCGACGAAGAAACACTGATTTTGAGAAATGTTTTTAGGATAAAACTTTCTGTATATGTGAGAAGAACTTTCTGCGTTGTGAGAAAAGTTTTCTGTGATGTGAGAAGAGTTTTTCCTTTTAAATTCCACAAAATGGTTTCGGTTTGAAATAAAAGAGCTGTTTGAAATCTTTGAAAAGATTTTTGATTTTTTCGAAAAAGAATGGGATTTACAACTTGAGTTTGAATTGGATGAATTGAATCTGGATTTGAATTGAATGGAATAGGATTTGAATTGAATTGGGCTGAATGAATTGGGTTTGAATTGAATTTGGGTTGGGGTTGGAAAATGGGCCGGGTCAAAGTTAGACCAAGTAAAAGTCGGGTTGGTCAAAGTTGGACCGAGTCAAAGTTGAGTCAAGGTCAAAGTTTGGGTTGGTCAAGGTTGGACCAGGTCAAGGTCAAAATTCAAGTTGGTCAAAGTTCGGGTTGAGGTTGAAGCGGGCTTTGTTTGGGGTTTTGGGTCGAATTGGGCCTTGTTGGGCTTTTGGGCCCTGTTTGGTGTTTTGGGCTGAATTGGGCCTTGTTGGACTTTTGGGCCTTATTGATTTGGGCTGAAATGGATTTTTGATTGGGCCTTGGAGTGGCCTTTTGAAATGGTCTTTGGAATTGGATCAAATATGGGCCTTGTTTGGATCTTGAAAATTAGGCCTTTGGATTGAAGGTGAAATTGAACTTCAAATGAATTCGGATTTGAACTTATTCTTTGTGTTTTTTTTTTGTAAAGTTTTTTAATGAAATTAGGGATGGTTTGGGATAGGCTATAAAAGTTTGGAAGGTATTGTTCCCCACAAAGCAAATCATAAATAAGCTAGCTGTGGGGTACCTTCAAAGGCTTACAAGAGATTTTCAAAGTTTTGGATGGTATTGTTCCCCACAAAGCAAATCAGAAATAAGCTAGCTGTGGGGTACCTTCCAAGACTTTGATTATGAAAAAGGTGACCTAGAAGGCAGTCTAGGGTTTAAATAAATGAAATCAAAATAATGATAAGTTGCAATAAAATGAATGTAAACATTACATAACTAATGAAAAAAATAAACCAAATAATCAAACAAGCAAAATTTTGACATGATACAAAAATTGAGCTAAAAAAATCTGTTTTTGTTTGTTTGTTTGTTTTTATTACTATTGTTTACTGCTACGGTTGCAAAATAAACGGGAGGATGAGAATAAGCCTAGGATGAATCTCCTCAAGAACTAACTAAATTAAGTTGAAATTCGATTAATCAAATAACTCTGCCGGAAATTCAGCTCAAACCTACAGTTTCAAAGAAGACCTTATTCCCTTTTTATTCCCATGAAAGTTACTAGCTAGTACGAAGATTCTTCGGCAGTCCGGGATTAGACACCAACGGCAGTGAAGATGCAAACTCAAAGCACATTAAATGGATAATACACGTAGCAATCTTCAAGTGATAAAAATAATAAAAAAAGTGATAACAGACTTTCGCGCAAAAGAAACAAGACAAACATGCACATTGGACGAATGATCATGTAGCGCCATCAGCTAAATAAAGCAAAGAGCTTATCCAGATTAAAGATAAATACCAGAAAGAAGCAACAGCGATCACCTGCAATGAGCTTGGAAAAACAAAGCAATACAGAGCAAACATTAAAGCAGAAAAATGTATGCAATATGTACAGAGTGAGCGTAATCTAAGAGTGGAGTATCAATACAAATTCCTACGTATGTGTTCTATATTAATCAAAACTGAGAACTTGAATTAGTCCCAATATCAACACGAATCGAAACAGCCAACAAATTCACCCGCCTGATATCCCTCCTGGCACTGAATGAAAATATACAGAGGAGACTGTGCAAAGTGTTACTGGTTAAACAGAAAAGCACTAAACGTTAATCTCATGAAGAAGAGAATGGTAACACACAATGAAGCATGACTGTAATCTTGCGAATACTCTTGCTCAAGTCGGGTATATGTTTTTTTTTAGATCTGAGCATGGACAAGTCAGAACACCAAGAGAAATGATATTCATCAACCAGGTCATTAGTCTTCCTTGCTATAATTTGAACATAACAGATCGAGAGTCATAGGTAGAATTCCAAACACTCGAACAGCATCAGAAGACTGAAGATGATACATATTTGTCATGAATATGCATATATCACACATACACCTCAGAACATCATAAAGCAGTAAATGAGAATAGAGTGCCCATAAGATAATAAATCCCACATGTGGTTCAACAAATATATGGCTAACGAGGTTTAAGATTTGGTACTGGTGAGAGCACCATGAATTTCTCCAATGAGACAGATATAGACAGATACAAACAATCAACAAAAGTGGTGGTTAGTTCAAGGAAAATAAACAAAGAGAATGGCAAAGTCTCGCCAACGATACCGTTCATTCCTTGAAGATATACTGAACACATAACAGAACTGCCTGCCATGACACTAATTCAGGTTTCAGCAGACTAAGAAGGGAAAGTAGAAAAGATACAGAAACCAATCCTCATTCCCTTTCACTGATGAACACCAAAATAAGATGCACGTTACTGGTTAGACTCACGACGATCTCGGGTGTTCTAGTCGACATTCACAGATATAAAAGGGAAGTTAAACCACCAGGTGAATACGAATGAACAACAGAAACGAACTGCCAGAAGAGTACTGCTTCAGCTCCATTCGGTAAAATGCAATAAGAAAATAAATAATGATTAAAGAAGGAATCAGTAGCTGAAATAAGACGTGGCGAAGACCACCAACAGATCCGAAACTTGTTCTGAAGCAATGTATACTTTGAGAATGCTGGACTTCCAGGTCATGTGCTTTGCAAGTTATGAAAAAAAAAGAAAGTAGGGGAGAGGGAGAGGGAAATACGACACTAACATCGGAATACCGAAGAAGTCGTTCATTAAGCCATCGCCCTTATGTCGGGTTCCTCTGGCGGTTTCATGGGAGATACGAGGTTATGAGTCCAAGCGAATGTACAGAACAACGAGAAAGGAAAAGAAAATCGAAATTCTAACATCATCTTTTGCGTGAAATGTTAAATGACTCAGGGGAGGAGATTACCCATGTTTCATAAACAAATGTCTGATAAGACCAAGTTATTCGCTTCTCCCTTCTCATTAGCCATCGCCAGTGTACTCATTTGGCCAGAAGAGAGAAAGAAGGGGGAAGCAAAGTGAAAATCATTTGCCTGGATGAAACGCGACTGACTCTACTCCCGGAATGTCGAAAATGAGGCGGTTTAAGGTTCAGCGATGGATGGTTGGGGAAGACGAGAATGGTGATGAGTCTCGCGATGATTTTCGAAAACGAGAGAATCAGAATTTAGGTGTGAAACTTGCGAAGGATGGATTTCGGTGGAAGGATAGAAACCACATCGAAGTTTTCGGGTCTGAAGGCTCGAGCAGACAAAGAGAAGGTTTGGACCAGAACAATTGGAACGTTTTTGGGATTAGTGTCGGCTGAGGAAAAACGTCCGGGTACTGTAGGTTTTGAGAATGTTTTATAATGTGTGGTATGGAGACAGATGTCTGGTTAGGGTTTATTGAGTCATGGGCTTTTATTTTCTTTTGGGCATGAATGGAGCAAGAAACCGATTGGGCTGGTCATGCTCGGTTTGACCATAGACTGGGCCAAAATTACATTTGACTGAATTGAAAAAAATGGGTCTGAGCACCATTTAATGGAAAAAAGAGAAATCTGAGGATCTTACCAAGTTTCAAAATCAAGACCTCTAGCTTCCTCCATCTATACACTGGCCAATTACACCAAGACAGAACTCAATAAAAGTATGTGAGAACTAATACTAAAGCTTTCCCTCGAGATGAGTAATCCTTCTAAGAACGCTAGTGTTCTAAATGAAAATATACAGTAAGACGAAACGGTTTTATCTAATGGATCGTTTTCTTCTCAAAAATCATGAAATAATAGAACGTAAAATACTAAAGTATAAAACATGACTAAATACAAATGAATGAAATAGTATAATAATGTGTACATGAAATAATGAAACGGTATTAGAATGACAGAGGTAAAATGCGAGTGAATGCTATGAAAATGGAAATTGAATTAGACACACGTCACTGTAGTGAATTAGAAAGAATGGAACAAGTAAAATTAATAGTAGCAAACATGATAAAGTATATGAAATAATGAAATAGTACTAAAATAACGGAGGTAAAAATATGAGTGAATGTAAAAAATGGAGACTGGATTATGTACAAGTAGCGGAAAATGAGATAGATAAACAAATAAGCAATAAAAATCAGAATATATACAAAAATAATAAGATAAGTAAATAAGACAAGAAGGGAGGGGTTTAGAACCGGATTGTCGTTGGAAATTCATTTTCGAAAAAGTTGTGTTTTTCCTAAAATGCTTTGAAAATGATTTAAGAATTCTATCAAAAATGACGGTTTCGTTTTGGCACACACGTTAATACGTTTTGAAAAGAAAGGTGACGACCCCTCTTATTTTATTTATTTTTTCAGAATTTTGCTTTATAGGGTGAGAATTTTTGGTTTCTACACTCACTACAAAAACCGGCCCCCTTTATTATAACAAGGGTAATTTAGTCTTTGTTTGTCAATTTAATTACTTATAACAACATATGTTACAAACTAGCTTATTAAAATCACTATTCACAAAAACAAGGCACATAGAAGTGAAATTTTTGATTTCCCATTGATATAGACTTCCAAATGTGATGCTATATAGTACACATATTAATTAAAGAGTAATGATGGACATTTAGCCATTCAAAACTCATTTACAAGGCAATTTTTTCAAAAATGTGCTTTAAGACTCCTTAAAGCACATTTTGTGTTTTAACTTGTTTCCAAGCTTGGTTTCTTTGGTAATTGGTTTAATATGTTCATTAGTACATAAATAAGGTCTTGGTAAGCTCATTAGGTCTTAACCAAGCTTATCCCAGCTTAGAGCACTTTTGGCCTTTATTGACCTTAAAGCACATTTTGTGTTTTCTTTTGTTTAATTTGTTTACTAATGTTTCTAAGACTCTTTTTAGTCTTAATACCATATTTAGTGTTTAAACAATATACTAAGGTTTGGGGTATTTCAATCTACCCCCCTTAAAGAACTTTGTCCTCAAAGTTCACACTTCCACATATCCTAAATGTTAGAACAGGGGAATACTTATAAACAATACTTCCATACATCATTAACAACATACTTACATAACATTGGACACAAGGTCCATACAACATAACATCGGGTACATAACATTGGACACAAGGTCCATACAACATAACATAGACGATGTATTTAAATACACGTCGTACTTACATAACCGAAACGGCTCTACCCCCCTTAAAAAGGAGTACGCCCCGTACCCTATACACATAAGCACTAAGAAGTAAACAATGACGGGTACTTCGCCTTCATCTTGTCTTCCAGCTCCCAAGTGGCCTCCTCAACATCCTGGTTAGACCAAAGAACTTTCACCAGTCTCACAGACTTATGGCGAGTGTCTCGAGTCTTAGTATCCAGAACCCGTACCGGAGTCTCCACTGATCGCATGGTCGGCTCTAAGGTTAGCCTTTCAGGCTGAAGCCATGAGACGGATGAGACATATACTTCTTCAACTGGGACACATGAAATACATCATGTACCTTGCCCAGCTCGGCGGGTAGATCAAGTTTGTAAGCTACCGGGCCGATCCGCTCCGTCACAACATAAGGCCCCACATATTTTGGGCTCAACTTGCATTTCTGGCCAAAACGAAATACTCCCTTCATGGGGGATACTCTCAAAAATACCTGATCGCCCACGGCGAACTCCAGGTCACGTCTGTGCACATCTGCGTACGACTTTTGACTATCCTGAGCTGCCTTCATGTTAGCCCGGATCTGGCGAACTTCTGCCTGAACTTGCTCAAGATACTCTGGTCCTATAATGACCGTCTCACTCGACTCATCCCAGCATAATGGCATGCGGCATGGTCTACCGTACAAGGCCTGGAAGGGAGACATCTTGATCGAAGCATGGTAACTGTTGTTGAAACTAAACTCGATCAGATGTAACTTATCAATCCAGCTGGTATGAAAGTCAAGTGCACATGCACGTAGCATATCCTCAAGTGTCTGAATGGTGCGCTCACTCTGACCATCGGTCTGTGGGTGAAACGTGTACTCAATTTCAGTTCGGTACCCAAGGCTTCTCGTGTAGACTTCCAATATCTCGATAAGAATCTGGTATCTCTGTCAGATACAATTGTTTTCGGTACCCCATGATGTCTTATAATTTCTCTATCGAAGAGTTCTACCAGTTTTGCCACTTTCCAGGTGTCCTTCATCGGAATGAATCGGGCCACCTTGGTCAGTCGGTCAACAACAACCCATATCATATTCAGACCTCCCCTTGTAGGCGGAAGCCCTACTACGAAGTCCATGGAAATATCATGAACTCCACTCAGGCACTGGCATTGGCTGTACCATACCACCAGGCCGTCGGTTGCTCAAACTTGACCTTCTGGCAAGTGAGACACCTCAACACATAATCACTTACATCTTTTTTCATTCCAGTTCACCAAAAATATCTTTTCATACTCTTATACATCTTTGAAGCTCCGGGGTGAATCGAAGTAGTAGAACAATGGGATTCACTCAATATGCGCTCCTTCAACTCAGCGCTACTCCTAGGTATACACAATCGGCCATTCAGCCTAATCAGGTCATCATCGTGGAGTCTGAAGTCGTACTTCTGACCCTCGAATGTGCCATCAATAAGCTTCTGCCGGATCTCCAGCATATACTGATCCGTCATCTGAGCACTCCGCACCTCTTCAACCAAGCCAGTATGAGAGACTAGCGAATGGAGAGAGTGTGCTCGGCGACTCAATGCGTCAGCTACCACATTTGCCTTACCCTCTTTATATTGCAGATTGATGTCATAGTCATTCAGAAATTCAACCCACCTTCTTTGTCTCATGTTCAGCTCCTTCTGAGTGAACAAGTACTTTAAGCTTTTGTGGTCAGAATAGATCGTCACACTTACCCCATACAAATAATGTCGCCATATCTTCAATGCGAAGACAATGGCACCCAACTCTAGATCGTGGGTAGGGTAGTTCTCCTCATGCTTATTCAGCTGTCGGGAGGCGCATGCTACGACCTTCCCGTGTTGCATCAATACACAACCCATACCTCTACCTGATGCGTCGCAATAGACCTCAAAACCATCTGGACCGTCTGGTATAGTCAGGACTGGTGCAGATGTCAGAGCATCCTTGAGACTCGTGAAAGAACTCTCACAGTCGACTGTCCACTCGAATGGTGCATCCTTCTTCATTAAGGAAGTCATCGGCTTCGAGACACTGGAGAAGTCCTTTACAAACCTCCTATAATAACCTGCCAGACCGAGGAAGCTCCTGATGTCGGTAACTGTCTTCGGCCTAGGCCAGGTGCGCACTGCATCAATCTTTGCCGGATCAACAGCGATCCCGGCCTCAGAAATCACATGTCCAAGAAAAGATACTTGGTTCAACCAAAACTCACATTTCGAAAATTTAGCATACAACTTATTCTTCCTCAATGTCTGTAACACATTCCTCAGGTGGCTTTCGTGCTCACCTCTCAATTTCGAGTACACAAGAATATCATCGATGAAGACTACCACAGACTTGTCCAACTGATCTTGGAACAAGCGATTCATTAAGTCCATGAACTTAGCTGGTGCATTTGATAAGCAAAACGGCATAACTGTGAACTCATAGTGCCCATACCTAGTTCTGAATGTTGTCTTTTCGATATCACTGTCACGGATGGCAATCTGATGGTATCCGGATCGTAGGTCTATCTTGGAGAATACTGATGCTCCCCTCAGCTGATCAAATAGATCGTCGATGCGTGGTATAGGGTAACGGTTCTTCACCGTAACTGCATTCAGCTCTCGGTAGTCAATACACAGGCGGAGGCTACCGTCCTTCTTCTTCACGAAGAGGACCGGCGCTCCCCATGGTGAAACACTAGGGCGGATAAAGCCCTTGTCAAGTAGGTCTCCCAGCTGCTCCTTGAGCTCTGTCATCTCTGCTGGAGCCATACGATAAGGTGCCTTCGCAATGGGTCCAGTGCCCGGAACTAAGTCAATCTCAAACTCCACTTCCCGTGCTGGCGGCATGCCCGGCAGTTCCTTAGGAAACACATCAGGAAACTCCGACACTACCGGCACATCTGGGCTAAACTCTGGATCTCTCTCTATGTCCTGGACATAGCAGAGGTATACATCACTCCCTCGTCGTAGTTCACGACACATAGCCATGGCGGTGATGATCTGAGTCGAAGGCTCCCTAGGCCTCTGGCGGTAAGATATAGTAACCCCAGATGGACTCCGAAGAAGCAGTCGATGCTCGGCACATAGGATTGTGCCCTTGTACCACTCCAACCAGTTCATCCCGACAATCACATCAAAGCCAAGTCCGTCGAACTCTATCAAGTCGATCGGAAACTCTTCACCTCTGATTCTTACAACAGCACCTCGGTGGTAGCGGGTGCACCTGATCCGCTCTTTCGACGGGAGAGTGACTAGAAAGTCTGGCATCTCAACACCATCTAACCCCAGCCTCTTCGCAAAAGATAGCGAAATAAATGTGTGTGAGGCTCCGGAGTCGAACAAGATCGAAGCGTCCACGCCATTGAATGGAAAGGTACCGGTGAGGATTGTGCCGCTCTTGCCGGCTTCTGCCTCATTGCAGACACTCAGTGTACCTCCCGTTCCGAGTGCACAGCCTAATTCATTGGCAAACTAATAAGTATTGGGTAACAACACGGTTGATATACTTCAATAACTCCACTTTATTCATTAACATATTCCCCTTACAACATTGTTGGTTTACACGGTTGACATAACATAACACATACATAACTTCCTTAACATATACTGGCTTAACATATTACACAATTATACAAGGCTTTAAAACTGTCTGAAGGTCAAATTCAAACGTCCGGGTTTCATGTGTGTGGCATTGATCACTGCCGACGGTGCGGTATTCAGTTTGATCTTTCTGATGCCATGATATAGCATCCTTGACTGCCCACCCATGATTAACACATCTCCTGACTTTAGTATTAATTTCCTTGCGAGATCAGCACGCTTCTGCTCGCCATACACAAACACTGCGGTATCACCAATGGACCAAGACACCACAGGTGCTCCCTTACTTAGAGACTCGGGTGACTCGTCCTTATCTTGGTGTAAACCTAATCGTCCACCTTTCTGGTAGAAGTTCACAATACACAAATCTGCTTTCACATCTGGAATTGAATCCGTTTCAACTTGTTGAGCAATTCCCACGGCGTGATTAACGACCGCATGGAACTCCTCAGGTATACTTGGTACTGTTGCTCCATCTCCAGCTCGCACTTCTTGATATGACTTGGTGTAAGGGTTCCAGTCCTTAACCATGCACATCATCTTCAATTGCATTCTTGATCCATTCGGGTATTCGGGTGTGTAGAAACCTCCAGGTTTTGCTCCAAGTTCGTCGCATCGTTTGATGATATGGATTTGTGTTTTCGGTGTCAGGTATCCATTTAAGAGTACCATACCTGGTTGGATGACCTGACATTGCTCCATTGGAAAGTCGGTGATGTTGATAGTGATTTCTTCAGGGTTTGGTGTGGGTGGGATTGGATAACATATATTGAAGGTTCCTTTAAGTTTAGAATTATCTAATTAGGTGACTTTCATACTATACTTTAACTTTTCACTCACATGATGACACATTGGACTCACTAGTACACACATGCATGAAATGCGGTATGCAATCACTTATTACATTCAACAGTTTAGGCGGTACCTGGTCTAGAAGAGGGCCCTGGCGCCTCAGACCGGTCCACCACATTCAGGGCGGCCTTGCTAGGTCCCGACCCCTTCCTCTTCTGGGAATAAGTGTGTCTCTGATCTGTGGGTGGCTGGTTAGCCATCTTCGGGCCATCAATAGCTGATGTGGCCTTACCCTTCCACTGCCCCTTGGGCTTGTTGACTCTGCTGTTGGGGTTCCGGTAACACTCATAGTCACGGTGACCCCACTTCTCACAGTAACGACACTGCACTTCATTTCCCTTGCAGTCCTTACCGGGGTGGTCTCCATTGCACCACTTACAGTAATAGTGGCGCTCCGGTCCAGAGCCCGTGCTAGCTGCTATCACAATACACTATCAATACTTGTCTCACAACTTATCAACATACACTTCAACTTATCACACATGATTAAATAATTACCCTTAGGTGGGTAAGAGCGTAGGGGTTTTGCCGCATAAGCATATGTGAGCTTCAGTGGCTCCTCAGCTGTGGTGGTTTGGGCTTGGCCCTTGTCACCCTTGTGCTGACTCTTCTGGGGCTGGGGATAAGGTTTCTTCTTCTTCTTTCCTCCCCCATACCCCTGCGGACTCTGGCCCTCGCTCGTGGCCTTGCGCTTGTGCGCATTCTCCTCGTCCCTCAGACGGACGGTGATCTCCACCTTAGCAGCGGCATGATAGCACTCCTGAATTTAGGATGTCAGTCATGCCCCGCAAAACATACTCACAAATTCACATTAATACTCACTTGTAGACTACACATATTCACATCACTTTTAAATTACTTGCAAGGTAGTATACTCAGCTGGCCCCATCCTATAGCGAAGACGGTGGCTGAGACCGTTGTAAAAACGGTTTACCAGCACCCGGTTCGAGTATCCCAGGTCCGGTAACAGGTGGATAAGGCCGGTGAATGTAGTGTAATACTCATCAACCGACACCTTGTCCCCCTGCCTCAGACTATCCAGCTCCAGGCGCTTGGCCTCTTGAACGTGCACAGGGTAGTATTTGGCTCGCAGTAGAGCCGTGAACTCCCTCCATCCAAACTGAGGATCCATCATCCGGTCCTCTCTCACAAGCTTCCACCAACTCTGTGCCAAACCCTTCAGGTAGTAAGCGGCAAGACGGACCTTAGCCTCTGCAGGTACAGCCATGGTCTCGTAGGCGGTCTCCAACTCGGAGATGTACGCCTCCAGCTTACGTGGGTCGGTCTCCCCATGAAATGAAGGGGGTCTCAAGTCTGCCAATGCCTTGACCCAGTTGGTCTCTCGTGGCGGTGGCGGTGGTGGTTGAACTCTGGGCGTTTGCCCCTGCTGAATCGCAGCTACAAGTTGGGGTACCATTTGGGCTACAGCGGCTGCTACAGCCTCAGCCATAACTTGGGCCGTAGTATTCTCGCCCTGGTCACCCGTATCTCCATTGCCGCCTCCGCGGCCTCGACCTCGCGGTCTACCTGACATCTGAATTCACATGAACATTAATAGCATTACGCATACACACTTATCGGTTCCAACGGTTGAAACGTTTCCCGACAACAAGGTATCTCCACACTTGGTTAGTGGTTAACCTTTCCATAACTGATCACTTAGGTAACTGTAGTTAGGTTTCCTAACTCGGTATATTCCTAAGCTCGGTATTCTAGTCATCAGAGCGACACTTCGCTCTGATACCACTTTTTGTAACACCCCTACTACGCACATAACAACTAAATGAAATCGCAGCGGGAATAAATAACTAAACAATAACTAACGCTTCGGTGCTACAACGCCGTCAACCACCCACGTGGTTGACAAGGCAGAATAAATACAAGTGTACCGGTCTGATGATCAGACTCCCGAGCATAAAACTAAACCATAAATATCATATACAATACCGAGTATTACTTACATTCCTTCACTGTAAACTGTCAATATACCGCCATAGTAATTTTAACGGAACCAAAATATAATGCCACGGGAGCACAGGCGCATCCCGGGCTCAACATCCAAAATAAACCAGCATACAACTGCAGCCTAGAACCTACAGCCACTCTGCCTCCTCGATCCTCATCTGCAGTAAAAATATGGAGCCCCCGAGGGGGTCAGCAACCCTTGGCTGGTATGGTTAACGCGCAGCCCATCGGCTACCGGGATACGCGCAACTAATTGTCATGATAACATGGCATTCATTTTATACATAACATAACATAACATATTATGTGGCATAGCATCAATAGTGCATAGCACAACACCACATACACAGTGGATCTTCGTTCCACAATAACAAACCACGAAGGTCAAATAACATAAGAGCCTAGAGAATGATTCACCCTCATGTTAAGCTCGTTACACACACTCATTACCGTTCTGTTAATCGAACGAGTAACTTAAGTCACAGATGGTTCGGATATGGTGACCCGAACACACCACACAAACACATGTTCCCACTAAACTGATCATAAGTCAGAATAGGTAAGCTTTGGAGGAAGCTAGCGGGAGATCGAACGCCAAATTAAGGAGAACAATCTTAACAACATAAGAGTCGAATCTGATTCAGATATCTACTCTTAACTTACATGCATGACCGGACAACCGGATTCCTCACTTCCCAGTTAACACTTGTTAGAAGTTCATAGTGGAACTTAAAAACCAATACACAATAGGTGGTAAGTCATGTTAGACACACACAAGGGAAATGAGTCACATCATAACATCACAATAATATGAACAACTGTAAACTCATTACATGTTTAGATCTTATAACGTCATAAACACACAGAAAAACATACAACACACAAGCCGGTGTAAACCAGTAGGCAACAGACTGCAAGAAAACCATACCTTGGTCCTTGCCTCGATTGATTCCCTCCGTAGGTCACTCATATACATGATTAATAACGTCGGTTAATTATTTATTTAACTTCAACTTACTAAATGTTTAACATGATAGTATGACATGTTTTTAATGTCCAACTAACTCTAGGTTACCTTCATTATACCCTAGGGTTAATTACATAAGTCACATTCTTTTCTGTTTTTTTCTTTATAAGTTTTTGGTCTGTCCGACCCACCGTCCGACCCACAACTGGGTCGGACACTTCCAGTGATTTTCGGGTTTGGAAAAACCTAGCTTGTCCGACCCATGTCCGACCCAACCTTCTGGGTCGGACCATTCCAGAGAATTTATCGACCTCAGAACATACATGTCCGACCCACGTCCGACTCACTCGACTGGGTCGGACCATTACAGAACCTTTACCGCCTACAAAACATGCCCGTCCGACCCCCATCCGACTCACTCGACTGGGTCGGACCATTACAGAACCTTTTCCGCCTTGCCAACATGACCGTCCGACTCCTGTCCGACCCAACCTTCTGGGTCGGACCATTCCAGAACAATTTCCTGACGTCTAACAGGGCTGTCCGACCCAAACTTGGGTCGGACCCCTGGGTCGGACGTCCTCTAAACTTACCCAAACTTTGTCAAATCTTCACCAAACTTCTCCTAAGGCCTCTTAATGTTTCCAAACAACTTTTGGTACACTTATATTCACATACAACATCCATGAAACTCATTATCTATCACCTTAAACACTTACTCATTTCATACCGAAATTCCTAACACTTATGTTATTTCCTCCTTAGTTTTCCCAATGGTGTTTCATACCTATGATAACTACTACCCCAAAATGCTTTCTCCTCATTTTAACATCATCTCCTAAGCATCATTTCTCACCACTAACTCCTTATGTCATTCTTGAAATCCTTTTTCAAGTTTACACTTTCTCCTTGTTCACCAAAGTTTGCCTAAATCCTAACACAAGTCCAAATGACTCTAGTGCATCCCAAAACATTCCTTGCATTATAAAATCCTCTAGTACATTGCCTAAGCCCTTCTCACATCTTAAAACACCTTAATGCATGCTTCTTTCCCAAGGAAAGCACCAAACCATTCTAAACACTTCTTAACTTATCAAACTCATTTTAAACTCTTAGAACTTCTTGTTTATTACCTAAATTTCGACATAGGTTCTCCTAGAACATTACTAAACCAAAACATATTGTTTTCACCAACAAGCAACCAAGAACACTAAAAATCCATCAAGCACTTTCTTATACACAAACTTTACACATATTGCACTACATCACAATATAGTGCATAATTTAAATTGCATGGCACTTAGGCCCTTAAATAACATGGCTCTTAGGCCCTTAAGGTGCATAAATCATAAACACTGAATTTCCACAATATATTTGCCTTTGACCTGCAAATACACTCAACACACATATGCCTTTTACTAAGCTATTGAGAGCATTCTTCTAAGTCACTTCTCATTGGCTCCTTAGATCATTTTCATAGGAAATGCAAGCTCATTTCTCCTAAGACTTTAAACCACATTAGGTTAGTATATTTACCTCTTTTCCACACCAACTTCTTTCTTGTTTCCTTGTAAAATCGGTAAGGTATTTGGTTCCTTGTCAACTACTAAACATTATACAAATAACATAATGAGTATTCAAGCTTTAAGCTTCACCTCATTGTAAACCCTAGGTTTACATTATTTCAAAAACATTAATGTAGTTGTTTTACCTTGGTCTTTGAAGAGAGTTTGAATGTCTAACAAGGGAGGACTCCACCTAGTCCATGAATGAATGAAATGAAGCTAGAACAAGGCAAAAGAAAACACCATGAAGAGGTGATTTTCGGTGGACACAAAAACATGAAGGAGACTTGATTTTTCTTTGAGATTCCTTACCATGAAGCAAAGGAGAACAAGAATATGTAGAAAGGTAAGCTCAAGCTCCTTCCATGGAGATTCCTCTTGGCACCAAAATGGAACTCTTGAGATTTTGAAAGGATAAGGTTGGAGAGCTTGATGAGAGGAAGAGAATGGTGGTCTCAGAATTTGATTTGGATAAGTGAGCTTGATTTTACAAGAGATCAAAGATGGAGATGGTGGTGTGTACTATTGCAAACCGTGAGAGAATGAAGAAGAGAGGTTGAAGAAGGAGTTTAGAACCGTGAGAATGAAGAAAGGAAAGGAGAGAATGAGGTAAGTGAGTTTGTTTTGCTTTTTTAGAAGATATTTATGGCTTAAAGCAAATAGTAACCTATGAGTCACATTTATTTACTTAACAAGTTAACATGTTTGGTGACTCCTCACTACAAAAACCGGCCCCCTTTATTATAACAAGGGTAATTTAGTCTTTGTTTGTCAATTTAATTACTTATAACAACATATGTTACAAACTAGCTTATTAAAATCACTATTCACAAAAACAAGGCACATAGAAGTGAAATTTTTGATTTCCCATTGATATAGACTTCCAAATGTGATGCTATATAGTACACATATTAATTAAAGAGTAATGATGGACATTTAGCCATTCAAAACTCATTTACAAGGCAATTTTTTCAAAAATGTGCTTTAAGACTCCTTAAAGCACATTTTGTGTTTTAACTTGTTTCCAAGCTTGGTTTTCTTTGGTAATTGGTTTAATATGTTCGTTAGTACATAAATAAGGTCTTGGTAAGCTCATTAGGTCTTAACCAAGCTTATCCCAAGCTTAGAGCACATTTTGGCCTTTATTGACCTTAAAGCACATTTTGTGTTTTCTTTTGTTTAAATTTGTTTACTAATGTTTCTAAGACTCTTTTTAGTCTTAATATTCCATATTTAGGTGTTTAAACAATATACTAAGGTTTGGGGTATTTCAGTATTTCATGAGCACACAACTATGCCCAGTAAGCAGCAGCCGTCATCAGTGAGGTCGCTCAAAACAATTGAAAACAGAAGAGAAGCAGAGGTTAGCACAAAACGTGGTTCTCAAAATAAACAGAGCATTACTGAAACAATTACAGAATGGAACACCAGAGTTCCTAGTTCAGAAGTAAGCAGAGTTCACAAACAGATAGGGGACACAGTACAATGCACACACTCAGAAGGGTCGAAGACCCATAGATCATAACAGATCTCTCGACAACACAGAAATGACTCGAAAGAGCCAAAGGGTTCATCAACCCCACAGAACAGAAAGGGAATGACCCACACTCAGAATGACGTCTACATGGTATACCACGGAATAGCTCGAACCAGCCATTCACGGCTCTGTTATACCCAAAATTTCAACCCCCTCGGAGTAGTCTCTAAGGCATACGTGTTACAAAGGGCAAAATGGTCAAAATGCACCGATGCAGGATTTTCCAAGGACATTCTCGGGATTTTCTATTTTTCATATGACTTGTTCATTATCTCCAAACACTTCCAAATATCATAGTCATTATGAAAGGTATTTCATGATTTTCTGATAATATTTATTCTGGAAATTAAGCATTTAATAAGCTAATTTCTTTAATAATTAACACATGAAATAACCTCAAAATAGAAATAAAAGGGTTTTCAAAATTAAAATAAAATTGTCACATGGTTAGCATGACTACACACAGTCATAAACCTGAAATTATTTTATTTGGAACCTTATCCCAAAATTTAAAAGAGAAATTCAATCATTTTTGCAATTTTCTCTCTCCTCTGGAAAATACCGAAATCAAAACAAAATGCCATGAAATTTTAACACAAGATAGAGGATGATTTTTAAAGACTAATGCCGTTGGAATTTTGTAATTTCGACTTTCCAATAATAAGTTATGAATTTTGGGAGATTCCAGATTGTGAGATTTTTATCTAATCGGTTATTTATCAAAATAACCCGATTCCAACTCTCACAATTCCTAAAAATCATTCTTTACCTTCAGTTAAATGTTCATAATTTTTATCGGCTTGCAACATATTTTAAAAAATCAGATTCTCTTAGAGCACAAAATCAAGGTTTTAGATAAAAATTTTGTTCTATCAACTTGGCCATGCTCTTTCTATAAAAGGCCTTCCAAAAAACGACCTAGGGCAAGGTAGATGATCCCCATAGTCAGAAAACACAGCCGTCTACTTGCCTCCCACGTTTTCAACACTCCCAACACCGAAACTCTATCGAAATCATCCCCAAATCACCAAAAACACATTCTTTCTTCTCTCATTGAACTTCCAAGCATCAAAACACCACAAATACAGAACCAAAACGTGCTTAACAACACAAGGAAGAAGAGGTCAGAAGCTCAGGTCAAAGTCGAACCGGATCGGCCACCAACGAAGCTTTCAGAGATTCCCGACGTGAAGGAACAACAAGTTTTCGAAATCAAAACAGGGTAAAAACCAAATTCTCTAACCCTTCTGGTCAAAATACAATTCTGGTTGAAATTTCTAACCGAATCGATTTTTCCTTGCTTCTGAATTAAGGTTTGTTTGTGTTTCTGCCTTCTAACTTGTTCGTTAAGTTTCACATTAAATTCGATTTCAAATTGAAAACTTTCAATCACTAACGTCTTGTACATCTTTCAGGCTACACACCCATAAAATTTGAGCCAAAAACACCTTCGGAACAGCCTCAACGCCGCTGTCCGAGGGCGGTCCGCACCCACGGACGTCATGTCCGGGGTCCCGGACTCCCTGTCCGTAAGCCCGGACGCCCACGGACGGCGGCGGGATTTTTAAAAATTCAAAATTTAGGTTTTCTAAAATAATGTCCGGGCCCACGGACATCCTGTCCGTGGCCCCGGACGTTGCAAAATTGTGTTTTCTGTTCAATTCGACTTTTATGTACACATAGGTTAACTAGGGTCCGTGGGTTCGGACATTAGGTCCGCAGCCACAGACGGAAACAAAATTTGACCTAATTCTGCCTCCGAAACCCTAGTTTAGGAATCTTTAATTTTATTTTAATTTTCTGTCAAAAAATGCTAAAAAACACAAAAAAAACAGAAGCTCGCGCACTTAAGTTAAAACGACTCGTAATAAGCCGTAATTAAACTAAGTAGAGGAAAAACGACTTCTAGGGGTAATGAAAGTAATTGAACCCTAATTAAGTCGAATATCAGGCCCCTGAACCCGAACTCTCCTTTCCTAATTTGATCTAGGTAAAAATTAGGTGGCGACTCATAATAGGTTCCAGTGAGCTAGCTTAGGTTTTAATAATTATTGTTTGATGACATAGTTATTAATCTTAGGTTATAAGTGGACCTAAAACCCGACTAGATCCCAATCAATTTAATCAACACGGGATAGGGTTTGAAATCGAGGCTCACAGGCTCAGAAATAGAGTAAAGTGTCCCAAAACAGAAGGTTTGCAAAACAGAAGCAACCTTGCATGCAAACATACCAAAACACTTATAATACAGTAGAAGAGACTTAGAGGAGTCCAATGCCACAAACCGTGCTCCAATCGGAGTTCAAACGAAGAAGTTATGCTGAAAACAGAGGGGTGTCCGAACGTGGGTCCGAACGTCAAAGTTTGGACGCAAGTCGAGACTCAGAAACCAGAGTTTGCCAAATGTCTGAACTTGTGTCCGGACATCAATGTTCGGACACAAGTCGATTTTAAATCAGATAGAGGGCTTCAGAATGTCCGAACATCGACGCTCGGACCGATGTTCGGACGGGTTACGAGAAAAAGTTACGCGGAGGGTCCGAACATCAAACCTCGGACAGATGTTCGGACATACCCCGAACTTTGAAAATCTGAAGAGCAAAACGCACTGTCCAAACTTCAAAGCTCGGACAGAAGTTCAGACAGTGTGAAAACGGCAGTTTCCAGAAGTCAAATTAGAGCAGAAAAACAATGCAAATCGACAATACGAATTGCCAAGTCAGCACACACACCAAATCAGTCATAAACACAGAAGACCGTGGGCTTTTAACCATTCCAAATCCGCAATTAGAAAAGCCACAACGATCAGAATTTGCACCCAAATCAGACAATAAACCTCACAATACCCCATGGCTGAACTTCCAAACTGAATCAAGCAGCCACCTACCTCAATCAGCAGAAACGACACCAAACTGAGACTGTAGGCGCAATCCACGCAGAGTCACAACCGGCACAAATCAACAGCCACTGAACCGACAGTCAAAAACCCCAAATCAGAAACAGGAAAAAGGGAAGTCCAATCAGTAGCCACAACACTAGACCAGACCAAACCTGAAATCGGGACTAGGCGAATTACTCTGCAGTAGAATTCCAATCTGAACACAGCCGACGACCACTGATTCGAACATAGTCAGAACCCTCAATCAGAAAACTAGAAAAAAGAACGAAGAAAACAACGGAGTCCCGGTTCTACAATACAAACCTGAAATCGAAGAGAGAACCACACCGCAATGAAGATCGCCAATCTGATTGCAGCAGCAGCCTTTAAAATTCTCAGCAGGGGAGGGAGAGAGAGAGGAGGGAGAACGCTCGTTCAAACCACGATGAGAGACGCTCCTCACGATAGACTGACGTGATTACCCATGATCAGAAAATGAAAAGAAATAAGAAAACCCTTTTCCTTATAAATCAGATTAATCAATTACCTTAATTAATTAACCGAATGACCTCCTTGTCCTTGGCAATTAAGATAATGCCGCCGACGTCCCAACTGATAGCAAGGAATTAAATCCAACTTAGAATAACATTGTAACGGATATAATATAAGGTATGAACTATGGGTTATAACGCTTGTGATCTGAATAAATTGTCACATTCACTCCATACAAATGGTGTCGCCATATCTTCAAGTCGAAGACGATGGCACCCAATTCTAGATCATGTGTAGGTGTAACACCCCTACCGCTAATACCGTCATTACTGTACAAATACTTACCTTCACAGCGGATAATACATACTCAACGGTGGGTGTACAATGCCGCTAGTCACCCACGTGACTAACAAGGCCAACTACACTACTACATACTATCGGTCTGATGAATTGAATATACCGAGTACTCTACACAATACATTACTTCCCATTACATACTCAACCATAATTCAAATACAACTCCAATACAATACTATACCGAGTCTACTACAATCCTTAAATTACCGATACAGCTTGGACTTCCAAATTCACCTTACAATTCAAATACAAATCCTATAATTAAACTACCCATGCTTACATAGCAGCCCCGTCCTACACTCTCGAACGGCGGTCAGCTTCAAATACCTGTAAAATAAAAACGGTGCCCCTAGGGGCTCAGCAAAATTGCTGCATATGAAATTCGCATATACCGCGTGCTAACCGCGGTACGCCGACTACTTTGGGTTGGATGTACATGGAGTTCGTTTTACATGCATACATACATACTAATACTACAACAATACATTCAACAATACTTACATACATATACAAGGTTCAATACTTACTAAGGAAGACAATTTTTCAGTCACCCGTTCATGTTAGTTATTCATTCGTCCGGTTTAATCGGATATTCTCTTCCTTCCCATTCGGGTTCTTAAGTTTTACACCAAACTTAGTCCTACTTACGTGTTGCCTTACTCACACTACACTCCTTACCTTACTCAATACTTACTCGTGTTTGCTTGATACTCGCTACTATACTAGTACTTATGCACCGCTCGATATTCATTGCTTACTCCCACATACTCAGTACTCCATACTCTTTACCTTACTCGTACTTACTCATTACTCGGTACTCATTACATACTCATACTCACTTCTTACTCAATACTCATTACCTTACTCATACATACGCAATACTCAATACTCATTACTTTGACCTCTGGGCGGAGTCATACACAAGACTCGCCACCGGGCCTACAAATACAAAGGGCTATACACCTAGCTCCTCAATACTCTAATGTCCGCTTTTACCGGACTACTCAAATTCCCAACACTCCTCTCCCGGAGTATCTTACAATCTCATGGATTAGCCTAGAAGTATCTCTCTTGATAACCTCCACTAGCTTAGGGAATTACCACCGTCTAGTATTCTCAGGTTTAAGGGTTTCCCCAACGTATCGAATACTCTCATGTTCGGGACAATACTTACATTAGTCGGGTCCTCTCATAGTGGGTCAACTAATTGCTAAGGGGTTTAGAGATCCCTCATCATTCTTTACTACTCTCATGGTTCATGACTTGCACCAACATTAATTCCTCTGATAGGGGTTACTTATACACTCCCACTACATATTGTTTGTGGATTATTCGTTTCGATTCTCCTACCGTTATCGGGAGGTTACAACTCCCGTACACTCTCTCACATTCTAGTGAGTTCATTGGTTGCGCTATCGTTTATTGGTTCGTTAGTTTAGTGCGTTTCTGCGTTCCCGTTAGTTCACAACATGACTCTTACTACGAGTCACTAAACAACAAGACTCATCTATGAGTCGGTCTACGCACTAGGTGAAGCCACACAATCAATCAAGAAGGGTTAGCTCATACAACATACAGCAAGACATACATTGAAATGCAATAAACCGTTTTCATGCTTTAGTCTTGATTAGCCGGCATACAGCACACAAATCAACGTAACTCGGTTAGCATTCAGGGTATGAGAAAATCATACCTTTCACCGGAGTTAGCTTTACCGTGTGTCCCCTTGTTCCTTGGTTCACACTTGTTCCACTGATAATGTTTCCAACATTGTTATTAGTACTATGCTCATACGATACACAAATAATTTCTACTCCCGTACTTACCCCGTTATCCCGGTATACTTAGTTTCACTCATGTCAAACTATGTCCTTACTTCCCATTCATTTCCTACACTTGTTTACACTTCTTAGGACCTTTAAGTATCACCAAACAAGGCCTTAACAACTTCTAAAACCATTACCAATCAATCCCTCATCATTTAAACCCTAAAAATCACATTCTGCAAGTTTTTGGGGGTGGTCCGGGACTTGGTCCGCACCCAAGGTCCCGGACCATACAAGAACAGTACTCTCGGCTGATTTTCACTATTGGTTCGGGACTTGGTCCTGGACTAAGGTCCCGGACCACACCCTGTGTTGAGTCTCGAACTTATTTTTAATGCGGTCCGGGACTTGGTACATATCCTAAGTCCCGGACCCGGCTAAAAACTACTACTTAGTGGATTTTTTAACCCCTAATCAACCCTTAATCCACCTCCAATCATTCCATAATATTTCCACATGTTTTGTACATATGTAAACACACTTAAACACTCACTAATCTCCTTAAATCCATGGTCCAATACTTACTCAACTTCTTGTTCAAATTCTACAAATTTTCCATTCTCATTTTCACACTTTGCACACTTGTGCATTCCTACACTTCTCTTTGCATTTTGCATCTTGTCCTAACTTCATCTTACCATTCCAATTCCTTTCCAATCAACTACACTACCTATACCCAAGTACAACCCTCTTCTTACCAAATCTTGCACACTACTTTTTCCTAGTTCTACAATGCATTTTGATACCTCTTTGCTACAGATTTTCACCTTCTTATTTCTCGTACTACCATTACCATTCCATAGCTACTAAACATCTCTACTAACTCCAATACACACCTTGGTTCTCCCATTCACCAAGTCATCCATAAATGTACATATTCCTACCAACATTTTGCCATAGTTTACCTACAATTCTAGCTTCTCCACATACATACTTTTCCATCAAATTCATTCCTAATCTAGCCACACCCATACAAGGGTCCTACCAGCACTCAAAGCAATTCTCAATACATCAATACACCATCAAGCTACAATACTAATACACATACTTATTACATTTGGCTCCAAGGCCTACAATTCACATACTTGCTCACAAACTAAAACTTCCACAACTACAATACTACTACAATATTTTTGGTCCATTAATTAGTTTACCCATTCCCATTACTCGAATGCACTAAAATTTATCATTAGGAAGAAGCTCTTACCTTGAGCTTATAATTTCTTCCATTCTTTTCCATTTCTCCTCCTTCTCTCTTTCTTGCACAAAATCGGTTATGTGGGGAATGGAGTTGCCAAACTCCATTCACATCACCCAATGAACACAAAAACAATTGTAATTAAATACTAACCCTTAGTTTCATACTAATTCATTTAAGTGTTTAAAACACAATTTCTAGGGTTTACCTTTTGAATCCTTAAGAGGGGTTTTAGCCCTTGGTTCAAGAAGGTGAATCCACCACCATTGCAAGGTTGAATTGGTGCTCAAAAGAGAGAGAGAAAACAAGGCATTACAAAGGGCCAAAAATCGGCTACCAAAAGAAGGTGGAGAAACTTGAATCTTATATGGAGATTTTTACCTTAATGGAGAGAGGAGACTCCAAGCTACCCATTGATGCCATTTTCTTCACAAATGGGGTATACCCACGAAAATGAACTTCCTCATTTTTGGATTTTGAAAAGAGAGAAGTGTAGAGGAGGATGAGGGAAGTAAGAATATGTAATTATTTTTACATTTGGAGCTCACATGGAGGTAGAGCATGGAAGGGAAGAAGGGAAGCCATTGTTGTTGTTGGGGGAGCTCAAAATCGCCAACCAGCAGAGAGAGGAGGGAGAAATCGGCTGGGTGAGGAAGGAGGGAGGGAAGGGGTAAAGTAGCTTTTACTTTACTCTTTTTGCTTTTGACTCCCTTTATTTAATTAGCTAGTTACATGTGTGTGTGAGGGACTTATTAACCTATTAAAAACCGGCCCCCTTACAGTGTTACTAGTTGGAGCATTTTTCGTCTTTTACAAAAAACGCTCGTTATTTTACCCGATTCCGGTACTATTCACTAACTGGGCCCGTTATCCGGAATTTTCTCGTTTCTTTAATTTTATTGGTTATTAACCTTACATTAATTCTTAATTATTGTTATTTAATGATTTATAATTTTTACGGGTTCGTTTGACCACTTAAAATCACGTTTTTGGGTTTTCTCAAAAAACGCGCGCTACAGCTCTATTAGCGTTTTAATACATTATTTGGTTCGGTTTTCTTCGGGAGTCATTCCCGTATATTAAATAGGCATGAATAAGCCTAAGGAATCCTTATAATACTCTAACCGAGGTCTCGTACCTCCTATAGTTACATAATGCTTATTTTAGCGTTTTTCGCTTTTAAAGCGTTTTCTCATTTCTTTTGGATTTATTTTCCTTACCAAAATTACTTAGGCACTATTAGGCCCTTAAATACCATATTATAATAATTTGATCACCATATTTAAGTTCGGGGTATTTCAGTAGGATAGTTTTCTTCATGTATTTTCAACTTTCGAGAGGCATAAGCAACGACCTTCCCGCGTTGCATCAATACACAACCCATACCTTTACCTGACGCGTCGCAATACACCTCAAAACCGTCTGTACCATGTGGTATAGTAAACACTGGTGCAGAAGTCAGAGCGTCCTTGAGACTCTGAAAGGAACGCTCACAGTCGTCTATCCACTCGAATGGTGCATCCTTCTTCATCAAGGATGTCATCGGCTTCGAGACACTAGAGAAATTCTTTACAAACCTCCGATAATACCCTACCAGACCGAGGAAGCTCCGGATGTCGGTAACCGTCTTCGGCCTTGGCCAGGTGCGCACAGCATCAATCTTGGCCGGATCTACGGCGATCCCGGCCTCTGAAATGACATGACCAAGAAAAGAGACCTGGTCTAGCCAAAATTCACTCTTCGAGAACTTTGCATATAGCTGGTTCTCTCTCAATGTTTGTAGTACACTCCTCAACTGATTCTCATGGTCAACCTTCGACTTAGAATAAATGAGAATATCATCGATGAAGACAACCATTGACTTGTCCAGCTGATCCCGGAACAAGTGATTCATCAAATCCATAAACTTCGCCGGTGCATTAGATAAACCAAACGGCATGACCGTGAATTTATAGTGACCATATCTGGTTCGGAATGCGGTCTTCTCAATGTCACTGTCTCTGATAGCAATCTGATGGTAACCCGATCGCAGGTCGATCTTAGAGAACACAGATACACCCTTCAGCTGATCAAACAAATCATCGATACGCGGCAATGGGTAACGGTTCTTCACCGTAACAGCATTCAGCTCTCTGTAGTCGATGCAGAGGCGGAGACTACCATCCTTTTTCTACACAAAAAGGACTGGTGCTCCCCATGGTGAAACGCTCGGGCGAATAAATCCCTTGTCGAGTAGGTCTCGCAGCTGCTCTTTGAGCTTTGTCATCTCAGCTGGAGCCATACGGTAGGGCGCCTTCGCTATCGGTCCGGTGCCCGGCACTAAGTCAATCTCAAACTCAACTGCCCGGGTTGGCGGCATGCCTGGGAGCTCCTTAGGAAAGACATCAGGAAACTCTGACACAACTGGCACATCTGGGCTAAACTCTGGATCTCTCTCTATGTCCTGGACATAGCAGAGGTATACATCATTCTTTCTCCTAATTTCACGATACATGGCCATGGTGGAGATGATCTGTGTCGAAGGCTCCCTGGGCCTCTGGCGGTATGAAATGGTAACCCTAGACGGACTCCGAAGAAGCAGACGGTGCTTGGCACATATGATTCGACCCTTGTACCGCTCCAACCAATTCATCCCCACAATCACATCAAATCCGATCCCTTTGAACTCTATCATGTTGATCGGGAACTCTTCGTTCTTAATCCGGACGGTGGCATCTCGGTATTAACGGGTACATCTGATCCGCTCCTTAGACGGGAGAGTGACTAGGAAGTCAGGCATCTCCTCCGCGACTAACCCTAGTCTCCTCGCAAATGAGAGCGAGACAAATGTATGTGAGGCTCTAGAGTCGAACAGGATCGACGCATCCACGCCATTCACTGGGAAGGTACCGGTGAGGATAGTGCCGCTTCTACCGGCCTCTGCCTCTGTACACACACTCAGTGTACCTTCCGTTCCGAGTGCAGCGCCTAATTTATTTCATAAACTTTATAAGTATAACGGTAATAACACGGGTGGTTTACTCAAGAAATCAACACTGCTTTATTCATTAAACCCATCCTTACACCATAAGTGGTATACATCGCTTAATGCTTAACATACTTAATGCATCACATGCTTAACATACAACTAACTTCACAGATTACATGATTACACATGGCTTCAGAATTGCCTAAAGGTTAGGTTCAGACGTCCAGGTTTCATGTGTGTGGCAATGATTACTGTCGGATGCGCCGTATTCAGTTTCACCCTCTTGATACCATTATACAGCATCCTCGACCGCCCACCCATGATTAACACGTCTCCTGACTTCAACACCAACTTCTTTGCGAGGTCCGCACGCTTCTGCTCGCCGTAAATAAACTCAGTGGTATCACCTATGGACCAAGACACCACGGGTACTCCCTTACTAAGAGACTCGGGTATATCGTCCTTATCTTGGTGTAAACCCAGTCGTCCACCCTTCTGGTAGAAG
Source organism: Limonium bicolor (assembly GCA_023374045.1). Lineage (NCBI taxonomy): Eukaryota > Viridiplantae > Streptophyta > Magnoliopsida > Caryophyllales > Plumbaginaceae > Limonium > Limonium bicolor. The sequence goes on along the minus strand of CM041779.1, from coordinate 144,370,276 downwards.
TTTACAATACATAAGTCTGCCTTGATACTCGGAATTGGCTCCGATTCAACTTGCTGAGCAATTCCCATGGCATGGTTAACAACCGCAAGGAATTCCTCAGGTATACTCGGTATAGTCGCTCCATCTTGAGCTCGCGTGTCTTGATACGTCTTGGTGTAAGGGTTCCAATCCTTACCCATGCACATCATCTTTAAATTCATCTTTGCTCCGCTTGGGTATTCGGGTGTGTAGAAACCTCAAGGTGCTGCTCCCAATTCGTTGCATCGTCGGATGATCTGGATTTGTGCTTTGGGTGTCAGGTACCCTCTTAATAATATCATACCTGGCTGGATAACCTGACACTGTTCTGTCGGATAGTCGGTGATGTCGATGATGGTCTCCTCGGGGGTTGGTGTGGGAGGGATTGGATAACATTTATTGAAAGATCCTAAGTTTTAGAATTATCTAACTTAGGTAAGTTGTATGATATACTTCGATTTATTACTCATGTAGTTATACATTCTAGTTTACTAACACTCATGCATGAAATGCCGCAAGCAAGCAATTAATTCACTCGATTGTTTTAAGTAATACCTGGTCTAAAAGAGGGTCCAACTCCCTCAGACCGATCAACCACATTAAGGGTGGCCTTGCCAGCTCCCGATCCCGACCCCTTCTGGAAGTTACGCTTCCCTTGATCATGTGTAGGCTGGTTCGTCACCTTCGGGCCCTCGGGTATCGCTGCGGCCTTACCCTTGTCCTCCCACTAAGGCTTGTAGTTACGGCTGTTGGGGTTCTGGTAACACTCGAAGTCTCGGTGTCCCATCTTCTTGCAGTAATAGCACTGCACTTCATTCCCCTTGCAGTCTACCCCGGGGTGGTCCTTGTTGCACCACTTACAGTAATAGTGGCGTCCGGAACCAGAGCCCATAGTAGTTGTTATCACAACACACTATCAATACTTACTTCATAAAGGTTACTAATAATATACACTAAATTTGTACTTGGGAGTAGGTCATTACCCTTAGGTGGGTGAGAGCGCAGGGGCTTGGCCGCCACAGCGTAAGTGAGCTGAAGTGGCTCCTCGGTATTAGCAGTCTGTCCCTGGCCCTTGCCGCCCTGCTGTTGGCCCTTCTGTAGCTGGTGGTAGGATTTCCCCTTCTTCTTTCCCCCACCATACCCTTGTGAGCTTTGGCCATCACCCGACGCCTTGCGCTTATGCGCATGTTCCTCGTCCCTTAGTCGGACAGTGATCTCGACCTTAACAGTGGCATGATAGCACTCCTGAGGTTCAAGGAGTTTGTCATGCCCCGCAACACATTTACACACTCGCATATAGCATAAATTTATTCACACTTAGGCGGCATTTTAAAATACCTGCAAGGTATTATACTCGGCTGGCCCCATGCCGTAGCGTAGGCGGTGGCTGAGCCCGCTGTAGAATCGATTCACCAGAACCCGGTTCGAGTAACTCAGGTCCGGTAGAAGATGAACAAGGTCGGTGAAGGCGGTGTAGTAGTTGTCTACCGACATCTTGTCTCCTTGCTTCAAGCTATCGAGCTCCAGGCGTTTTGCCTTTTGCACATGTACCGGGTAGTACTTGGCTCGCAGCAGAGCCGTGTACTCCTCCCATCCAAAGTTCGAGTCGGCCACCTTCTCAGCCCGCTCAAGTTTCCACCAGTTTCTAGCCGAGCCCTTCAAGTAGAATGCAGCAAGACGGACCTTGGCATCAGCAGGAACAGCCAAGGTCTCGTAGGCGGTCTCCAGCTCAGAGATATACACCTCCAGTTTGGAAGGGTCGGTCTCCCCTTTGAATGATGGGGGTCGCAGATCTGCCAACGCTTTCACCCAGTTGGTTTCGCATGGTTGGGGTTGTGGTTGTGGTTCCAGTTGATCTTGACCGACGGGCTGCTGCTGTCCTTGCTACAGTGCAGTGACTAACTGGGGAACCATGTGGGCTACGGCGGCCGCAACAGCATCGGTCATCATCTGTGTCGTAGGGTTCTCCCCTGGTTCTCCTCTACCGCGCCCGCGGCCTCTTCCCGTCCACGACCTAACATCTGAATTTACATGAACGCACATTAGTATTGTGCTTACAAACTTACCGGGTCAAATCCCTTCTGACAACGAGGTGAATCCACACTTGATTAGTGGTCACCCTTTAAATTCTCACATAATAGTTCACTATTACAATCATAGTTAGGTTTCCTAACACGGTATATTCCTAAGCTCGGTAACCAGGCAATCAGAGTGATACTTCGCTCTGATACCACTTTTTGTAACACCCCAACCGTAATCTCCACACTTAACCAATAATTGCAGCGGAAAACATAACTTAAACATTAACCAAAAAGGGCGGTGTTACACGCCGTTAGCCACCCACGTGGCTAACAAGGCTGTTACTTACAAATGTATCGATCTGATTACAAGAATCCCGAGCATAATTACAACCTTCCAAACTTACCTTCCAAAAATCATAATATACCGAGTGTTAATGTACAAAAATCACCAATCTAATCCTACATTCACCAAAATGTACGACCTCGAGTGTACAAGCACTACTCGGATTCAATATCCAAAAATAACAAAAGTATTCCTTTGTACTCCATGCTATAACGAGTCCGCTTCCTCGATCAATCTCCTGAAAAATAATATGGTGCCCCAAAGGGGCTCAGCAACCCTTGGCTGGTATGATTAACGTGCAGCCTGTCGGCTACCGGGATACATGCAACTACTTCTCATAATCAACATGGGGTTCATTGAACAATCAACATACATGATTTAACAACGATATGCACAACAACAACATACAAAAATATAACAACATTCACTGCATAACAACCACATACATACCACAAAACAGGAACGATACGCTTTAGGAAACAAACCACATAAACGTTAGCCAAATTTGGCGAGCCTAGAGAATGATTTCATTCTCATGTCAAGCTCGTTACATAACATATTACCGTTCGGTTTATTGAACGTTTGATTTGCCCCAAGATGTGTTGGATATAGTGATCCAAGCACACCGTACATAAATTCCCCCTAGCCCTGAACTAAAGTCAAGATAGGAGAGTCTCTTATTAGACTCGTGGGAGATTGATTTCCATGAAGTTAAACAACCAAAACATGGAGAGAATCGAATCTGATTCAGATATCGACCCCCGTACATACACGCGTGACCGGACACCCGGATTCCTCACCCCAAGGTATACAATGGTTAGAATTCCCTTTTTATAAAACTTATCACATCGTGTGAAATTATAATCAACCAGGTTTGGTTAGTCACACCGGGGAGGAAATATATAAACACACACAACAAGCAGCAATCGATACACAAATAGCCGTAGCAAGAACGTTTCGTAAGTTGAAACGTTAAAAGCCGAATACCGTTCTCTTACGTCTTCCTAACATTGGTTAGCTAACGGGTTAGCACGTATTCAAGGTTAGACGGTATCGGAACATACACGCCACAATAAAAGAATAACTGTAAACTCATTTCATGATTTAAATCTTACAAGGTCGTAACACTTAGAAAAACAAACAACACACAAGCCGGTGTAAACCGGTAGCAAACAGACTGCAAGAAAACCATACCTCGGTCCTTGCTGCGTTCGTTGACCACCGAATGCAGCTCCTATACATAATTAATCATGTCGGTTAATTACCGTATTTAACTTTTGATTAGGTAATTACTTCACATAATTATGTTGTACACTTTCACACTTAAACTCACCATTAATTACCCTCTTAATAGTCATTATATAGTCTTAACAAGTCCTAACTAATCATATAACATCATCCCCATTCATTTCCCCTTGTTTAGATTCAAAAACAAACATTAATTTCAATTCTGGTGCTGGTCCGGGACCTTGTCCGGGTCCTAACTCCTGGACCAGCACATGGAGGTAACTCTCGGCCTAAAAACAGAGGTGGTCCGGGACTTTACACTCACCCCAAGTCCCGGACCAGTATGCCTGGTAACTCTCGAACGGTTTTAAGGTATGGTCCGGGACTTAACATGGGACCTAAGTCCCAGACCACTGCTACAAAGGTTCAAATTTGACATTTTTCAAGTCTTGTACTACTTGTTCTCTTCACCCATTGTTGCCCCCAAGCGTCCTACATGTATTAAGGTATTTTCTAACACTAATATAACCTCTTAAACTGGCCTAAGTCATCATCTAAACTTGTTACCCAATTCTTGATTAAATTCACCCAAATTTCCCACTCTCATTTTACAAGAACTAAGGCTTAGTTTTGCTAAGTACTATGTTACAGATTTTTCTCACAACTCTCACCCACTTACTAGCCCACATATAATGCCACATTCCTACCTTAAGGTTCACTCATTTACCCATCTCCCATCTATCTAGTTTCAAACCGATTTTATACTAACTTTTACCTCCCAAAATAACTAGTAGTTCCCTAGGTTGTTCCTACTTTGAAATGCACTTAAACCATTGAATTTCTATACAAATTTTGACATGGTCTCCCCATAATCCTAACATGTTCCCACACATTATTTATCCACCAAAGAACTCCAACCATCAAACTCATTCAAGGCACTAATCCACACATCAATTCCATCATTTTAACAACAATCACCTCAATGTACATAAACATTCAAAGCTTGGCTCCTAGGCCCTCAAACAACATTAAATTAAGCACTGAATTTCCTTATAATAATAGCAACACCTGCATTACACTCAACATTTATCACATTTACTTTGCTCAAACACAAACACATTCATAAAACACACATTAGTTTAAGTTGATTACCTTATATATTTTTTCAAAACTTCCTCCTCCTTACTTCTTGTTCCACAACCGGTTTTCAATGGGGGTTATTTTCAACACTAATGACCAAATACAATGAATGCTAATGAGCACCAAGGAACTAAATGAAGTTCTTGTAACAACCCTAGAACAAGAGGGTGTTTAATCATTGAAATGAAGAGAATTTACCTTCTACTTCACAATGGGGTGTTTGGGAATAAAGATGGGCAAGCTCCAGCACTTAATGAAGATTCAAACAAGCTAAAATGAAGAACAGAAGTGGAACTCAAAACAGGGCAAAACCGGCCAAGAAGAAATGGAGAAATGGATGAATTTTTGAGTTGTCTCTTACCTTAAACAATCAAAGGGTTGATTGGCTTCAAGAATGGGTGATTTCCTCTTCAAAGTGAGATACACCCATGGAAATAAAATGTGGAGTTTGAAGATTTTGAAAGGTGCAAAACGATCTCCAAAGCAAGGTGAGTATTTTGGTGTATTTAGTTTTTTATTTTGACTTGATTTAGTGGAGGAACAAGGAGGGAAAAGGATGGAGTTGGAGAAGCTTAGCAAATTGCCATGGAGGAGCAAAATCAAGAAGAATATGCTGGGAATTGGAGAGAGAAATCGGCAGAGAATATAATGGGGGAGAGAGAAATGTGAGAGAGTGAGTATGTGTGTGAGAGGGGGAAATAAAGTAACATTGTACTTTATTATTTTTGTCCTTTAGCTAATAGAATAAAGTAATCAAGCAAGAGAAGGGGGCCAAAACGTGAGACACCCTCACACAAGGGGGAAAATCAGAATTTTGTAAAAGTAGAGAGGAGGTGGCACATGGTCATTTAGCAGATAACACCCGTAAATCCCGAACTGTCAGTATTTAGCAGTCCGGGTCTGGTTTCCGGATTTTTTTTTATTCTAAGAAATCTTAGACTTTAATTAGAGTATAATTATAGTTATAAAATTAACTAAAATTTATACAAGTCAATTTTAACCGCTTAAGGTCACGTTTTTTGGTTTTCTCGAAAAATGTGCTTTGAAGCTTCGTTTGCGGTTTTAAGCCATTATTTGGATCCGTTTCCTTCGGGAAATTTTCCCACATGTTCTTAGTGACTAAATAAGTCCTAGGAATCCATTTGGGACACTAGTTAAGATTATGTACTTACTATAATTACTTAACACGTGTTTTTTACGTTTTGTGACTTTTACGCGTTTTCTTTTTCTTTTTGGTTTTTTGTTCTTCACCAATGATCTTAAGGACTTAATTAGCCTTAGAATATAATAATTACATAATTAATTAACACATTAAGGTTTGGGGTATTTCAACTACAAACTTCATTCCTCCTCTTATATTCTCACTATTGAGCCCACACAACTGCCTAATTTCTTTGGAACAGTTGACAAACCAATGTCTTATTGAAATACCCCAAACCTAGGTATGTTGTTTAAATATTAAAATATGGTATATTAAGACTAAAAAGTGTCTTAGAAACATTAGTAAACAATTTAAACCATAGAAAACACAAATAAATACCTTAAGGTCAATATGGGCAAAAATGTGCTCTAAGCTTGGGATAAGTTTGGTTAAGACCTAATAAGCTTACCAAGACTTTATTTATATGTTAATGAACATATTAAACCAATTACCAAAGAGAACCAAGCTTGAAAACAAGTTAAAGCACAAAATGTGCTTTAAGGAGTCTTAAAGCACATTTTTGAAAAATTGTCTTGTAAATGAGTTTTGAGTGGCTAAATGTCCATCATTACTCTTTATTTAACATGTGTACTACTTAGTATCACATTAGGAAGTCTAAATCAATGGGAAATCAAAATTTTCACAATTATGTGCCTTGTTTTATGAATAGTAACTAAAATAAGCTAGTTTATAACATAAGTCAATATAAGTGAGTTAATTGGTCAACAAAGACTAAAATACCCCTTATTACTTAATGGGGGCCGGTTTTTATAAGGGGTGAGTCATTCCCCTTGTTAATTTGATAAGATAGAAAATTGATAAAGCAAATCACTATTTACTTTTACTTAAATATCTAAACTAGCTAAGTTATCTTCATTCTCTTCTTTCCTTCTTCATTTCCTACGCCTTCAACCTCTCTTCTACCTTCTCCATTCACGGTTTTGCTACAGCAACAACACCAACACCATCTTCCATTGCCATTTTCTCCTAGCTCCCTTTACTAAATCAAAAACCAAGACCACCATTCTTCTAGTCTCATCAAGCTCTTCAACCTTGTCTTCTCAAAATTCCAAGAGCTCTATTTCGGCGCCAAGAGGAATTTCCATGGGAGGAGCTTGAGCTCATCTTTTAACATCTCATTGTTCTCCTTTGCTTCAAGGTAAGGAAACTCAAATAAAAACAACATTTCCTCCATGTTTTAGTGTTGAGCGAAAATCACCATTGATGGTGTTCTTTACCTTGCTTTGTTCTAGCTTCATTTCAATCTTTCAAGGGCTTGGTGGAGTCCTCTCTTGCCACTTATTCAAACTCTCTTCCATTACCAAGGTAAAACAACTATCTTAATGTTTTAACACAATATATAACCTAGGGTTTATAATGAGATTAAGCATGGAGCTTGAATACTCATTACATTGCTTGTATATTGATTAGAAGTTGACAAGCAACTAAAGCCTTGCCGATTTTAGTCAAGGAAACAAGAAAGAAGTTTGTGAGGAAAAGAGGTAAATGTGTTAACCTAATGTAGTTTAAAAGTCTTAGGAGAAATGAGCTTATGTTGCTTATTAAAACTACCTAAGGAGTCAATGGTGAATGACTTAGTAAAATGTTCTCAAGGAGACTATTAAAGGGCATATGTGTTGTTGTATGAATTTGCAGGTCAAAGGCAAATATATTGTGGGAAATTCAGTGTTTAAGGTTTATGCATTTTAAGGGCCTACGAGCCATGCTATTTAAGGGCCTAAGTGCCAAGCAATTTAAATTATGCACTATATTGTGATGTAGTGTAAATTGGGTGAAGTTTTGTGTGTGAGAATGCTCTTGATGGATTTAGGTGTTCTTGAATGCTCAATGGTGAAAACAATGTGTTTTGGCATAGCAATGTTCTAGGAGAACCCATGTCAAAATTTAGGTAATGTACAAGAAGTTCTAAGTGTTTAAATAAGTTTTGATGAACTAGGAAGTGTTAAAAATAACTAGGTGTTTTACTAGAGAAGAAAGAATGTCTTAAGGTGTTCTAGGAAGCAAAAAGGGCTTAGGCATCAACTAGGAGTTTAGGTTGGTAAGAAAAGATGCTTGGGAGATGATGTTAGGGTGGTGAGAAAGCATTTTGGGATAGTGGTTATCATAGGTGAGAAACACCATTTAGAAACCTAGTAAGAAATGTTATAAGTGTTGGTAAATTTTATAAGAAATTGAGTAACAAGTTAGACAAGGAACTAGGTGAGTTTAAGATGATATTTTGGCATTAGAATATACCTAAGATCATTTGGGAAGTTTATATACATAATGGGTGAGGAGAACCATTGCAACAAGACTTAGAAAATGTTAAAATGTTAATTCTGTAGCAGTGGTCCGGGACCTAGGTCTTGGGTAAGGTCCCGGACCATGCATTAAAAAGGGCCGAGAGTCACCTACCATATTGGTCCGGGACTTAGGACTTGTATGAAGTCCCGGACCACCCCATAAAAACAACCCGAGAGTTAGTTAAGTGTAGGTCCGGGACCTTAGATGGGGACCAAGTCCCGGACCACTTAAAAAACTTAGTTTAAGGTTAAATAATGATGTCTAATGATGGGGATTAGTTAGTAATGATGTTATAAGGTTGTCTAAGACATGTTAGGAGTGTTATAATGACAATTTAAAAGGTGACAAGTTAAAACAAAGTGTGAAAATAAAATAACTAGATATGTGAAGTAATAAGTTAACAACGGACTAGTGCGTTAATTAACCGACGTTACTAAATGTGTATAGGACTCTCCAACGGTGGAAACCAGTCGAAGCAAGGACCAAGGTATGGTTTTCTTGCAGTCTGTTGCCTAGCGGTTTACACCGGCTTGTGTGTTGTTTGTTTTTCTGTGTGTTTATGACCTTGTAAGACTTAAGTCATGTAAAGAGTTTAAAGTTGTTTATATTATTATGTTGTTAAGATGTGACTCGTTTCCCTTGTGTGTGTCTAACTTGACCTAAACACTTTGTGCATTCATTGTTTAAATTTCAATAATGGGGATTCTAACAAGTGCTAACCGGGGAAGTGAGGAGTCCGGTCTGTTCCGGCCACGCGTGTGAGTATGGGAGTCGATGTCATATCCGGTTCGATTCTCTTTGTATGTTATGGTTATTTTCCAATTTGGTTTCAACCTTCCCTTTAGCTTATCCAAGGCTATTTTACTAACTCACGTCGGGCCACAGGGGCATACTATGTTGTTCGGTGTGCTTGGATTACTATATCCGACGCACCTTGGGCTTAAGTTATTCATTCAATCTAACAGGACGGTAACGAGTTATGTAACGAGCTTAGCATGAGTTTGGCAACATTCTCTAGGCTCTCCATGTGATTTAACTATGTTGGTTTGGTTCCTAAAGTGAACCGTTCTTGTTATGTTGTGTGTGTTGTTGTGCTATGCAATATCTTTTGCTATGCTATATATGTTGTTTGTTTAAAATCATTGCCATGTAATCATGACAAATAGTTGCGCGTATCCCGGTAGCCGATGGGCTGCGCGTTAACCATAAACCAGCCAAGGGTTGCTGACCCCTCGGGGGCTCCATTTTTATTACATGATGATGATCAAAGAAGCAGAGTGGCGTGATCTAGGTCGTGTTATACTTTTGGTTATTTTGGATGTTGAGCCCGGGATGCGCTTGTGCTCCCGCGGTGTTATATTTGGCACCGTTATTTTTTGACAGTGGCGGTTGTTGACAGTTTATAGTGGCAGTTTATGGTTTACAGTTTACAGTGATGTTGTGATGTAAATACTCGGTATTGCTGGTTATGTATATATATGGATGTTAGTACCTAATGCTCGGGAGTCTGATCATCAGACTGATACACTTGTATTTATTCTGTCTTGTTAACCACGTGGGTGATTAACGGCGTTGTAGCACCGAACCGTTTAGTTATTGTTTAGTTGTTTATTTCCGCTGTGATTTCGGTTAGTTGTTAAGTGCGTAGTAGGGGTGTTACAAAAAGTGGTATCAGAGCGAAGTATCGCTCTGATGACTAGAATACCGAGCTTAGGAATATACCGAGTTAGGAAACCTTACCATAGTTACCTAAGTAAATGGTTATGGAAAGGTTAACCACTAACTAAGTGTGGAGATACCTTATTGTCGGGAAGATGTTACAACCGTTGAACCGATAAGTGTGCAAGCATAATGCTAATGAATGTTCATGTGAATCCAGATGTCAGGTCGACCAAGAGGTAGAGGCCGCGGACACGGTACTGGTGATACGGGTGGCCAGGGCGAGAACACGACGGCACAGGTTATGGCTGAGGCAGTAGCAGCCGCCGTAGCCCAGATGGTACCCCAGTTAGTGGCTGCGATGCAGCAGCAGCAGCAGCAGCAGGGCGGTGCGGATCAACAAGGGCCACAACCGCAACCACAGCCGCGCGAGACCAACTGGGTCAAGGCGTTGGCAGATTTGAGACCCCCGTCGTTTAGTGGGGAGACCGACCCTAGTAAGTTGGAGGCGTACACTCCGAGATGGAGACCGCCTACGAACCTTGAATGTGCCCGAGGAGGTCAAGGTCTCTTGCCGCTTACTACCTGAAGGGTTCGGCACAGAGTTGGTGGAAGCTAGTACGGGAGGGCAGAGTTGCTGACCCTACCTTTCAGTGGAGGGAGTACACGGCTCTACTGCGAGCCAAGTACTACCCGATACATGTGCAAGAGGCCAAGCACCTAGAGCTGGACAATCTGAGACAAGGGGATAAGAATGACGGTAGATGAGTACTACTCTCGCTTCATCGGACTCATCCACCTGCTACCAGATCTGGGTTACTCAGACCGGATACTGGGAACCGTTTCTACAGCGGACTGAGCTACCGCCTACTCTATGGTATGGGCCAAGCGGATATACTACTTTGCAGGTAATGAACCACAGTGTGATGTGAATAAGTATGTACAGTGTATGAATGTAATTGTGAGTTTGATTTGCGGGGCATAACTAACATCCTAAATATAGGAGTGCTATCATGCCGCTGCTATTGTAGAGATCACCATCCGTCTGAGGGACGAGGAGAATGCACTCAAGCGTAAGGCCACGAGCGAGGGTCAAAGCACACAAGGGTACGGGGGAGGAAAGAAGAAAAAGCCATACCCCCAGTCCCAGAAAGGACAGCAACAGGGTGGCAAGGGCCAAGCCCAGACCACCACTACTGAGGAGCCGTTGCAGCTCACCTACGCATACGCGGCTAAGCCCCTGCACTCTCAACCATTCAAGGGTAAACAATTAGTTCTGAATACCGAGTTTAAGTGTGTAATGTTATAATGTGAAGTGTGTACTGAAAGTGTAATGTGTTAGCAGCTAGCGCGGGCTCTGGACCGGAGCGCCACTACTACTGTAAGTGGTGTAACGGAGACCACCCTGGCAAGGACTGCAAGGGAAATGATGTGCAGTGTCGTTACTGCCAGAAGATGGGGCACCACGACTATGAGTGTTGGCAGAACCCCAATGGCAGGAACTACAGGCCAAAGGGGCAGTGGAAGGGTAAGGGGCCGCCGCGACCACCGAAGACGAAAGCGACTAACCAGCAATCCTCTGACAAGGGGAAACATGAACTCCCAGAAGGGGAAGGGGCCAGGAACTGGCATGGCCGCCCTGAATGTGGTAGACCGGTCTGAGGCTGCAGGACCCTCTTCTAGACCAGGTACTACCTTAACTTATGAGTGAAATAATTGACTGCTTACCGCACTTCATGCATGAGTGTTAGCAAGTCTAAGTGTACAACCACATAAGTAAAGAGTTAAAGTATAACGTGAAAGTCACCTAAATTAGGTAATTTGAAAACTTAGGAACCATTCAATATCGGTTATCCAATCCCGCCCACACCGAACCCTGAAGAGACAACCATCAGCATCACCAAATTTCCAATGGAGCAATGTCAGGTTATCCAGCCAGGTATGATACTCTTAAATGGATACCTGACACCGGAAGCACAAATCCACAACATCAGGCGATGCAACGAACTTGGAGCAGCACCTGGAGGTTTCTACACACCCGAGTACCCGAGCGGATCGAAAATGAAGCTGAAGATGATGTGCATGGGTAAGGACTGGAATCCTTACACCAAGTCATATCAAGACGTGTGAGCAGAAGACGGAGCAACTATATCAAGTATACCTGAGGAGTTCCTTGCGGTTGTTAACCACGCCGTGGGAATTGCTCAGCAAGTTGAATCGGATTCAATACCAAGTGTTAAAGCAGGTCTGTGTATTGTGAACTTCTACCAAAAAGGTGGATGATTAGGGTTACACCAAGATAAGGACGAGTCACCCGAGTCTCTAAGTAAGGGAGTACCCGTGGTGTCTTGGTCCATTGGTGATACCGCAGTGTTTATATATGGCGAGCAGAAGCGTGCTGATCTCGCAAGGAAGTTAGTGTTGAAATCGGGAGATGTGCTAATCATGGGTGGACAGTCAAGGATGTTATATCATGGTATCAAGAAGATCAAACTGAATACCGCACCATCGACAGTGATCAATGCCACACACATGAAGCCCGGACGTTTGAATTTGACTTTCACATAGTTTTCAAGCCTTGTGTAATCATGTAATGTGTTAAGCCAGCTGTATGTTAAGGAATGCTATATTTAGCTATGTCTACAATGTAAACCGACTTATGGTGTAAAGAGTGTGCTAATGAATAAAGAGATGTTGTTTTGGAGTATATCAATCGTGTTACTACCGTGTACTTATAAGTTTGTCAATGAATTAGGCTGTGCACTCGGAACGGGAGGTATACTGAGTGTCTGCAATGAGGCAGAAGCCGGCAAGAGTGGCACAATCCTCACCGGTACCTTTCCAGCGAATGACGTGGACGCATCGATCTTGTTCGACTCCGGGGCCTCACATATGTTCATCTCGCTATCATTTGCGAAGAGGCTGGGGTTAAACGGTGAAGAGATGCCTGACTTCCTAGTCACTCTCCCGTCGAAAGAGTGGATCAAGTGTACCTGCTACTACCGAGATGCTGTTGCACGAATCAGAGATGAAGAGTTTCCGATCGACATGATAGAGTTTGAGGGACTTGGTTTTTATGTGATTGTCGGGATGAACTGGTTGGAGCGGTACAAGGGCAGAATCCTATGTGCCGAGCATCGTCTGCTTCTTCGGAGTCCGTCTGGGGTTACCATATCATACCGCTAGAGGCCCAGGGAGCCTTCAACTCAGATCATCACCGCCATGGCCATGTATTGTGAACTACGACGAGGGAATGATGTATACCTCTGCTATGTCCAGGACATAGAGAGAGACCCAAAGTTTAGCCCAAATATGCCGGTAGTGTCGGAATTTCCTGATTTATTTCCTTAGGAACTGTCGGGCATGCCGCCAGCGTGGGAAGTTGAGTTTGAGATTGATTTGGCTCCGGGCACCGGACCTATTACGAAGGCGCCCTATCCTATGGCTCCAGCAGAGATGACAGAGCTCAAGGAGCAGCTGAGAGACCTACTCGACAAGGGATTCATCCGCCCTAGTGTTTCACCATGGGGAGCGCCGGTCCTCTTCGTGAAGAAGAAGGACGGTAGTCTCCGCCTTTGTATTGATTATCGAGAACTAATACAGTTACGGTGAAGAACCGTTATCCTTTACCACGCATCGACGACTTATTTGATCAGTTGAAAGGAGCATCAGTATTCTCCAAGATAGATCTATGATCCGGATACCATCAGATTGCCATCCGTGAGAGTGACATTGAGAAGACCGCATTCAGAACCAGATATGGACATTATGAGTTTACGGTTATGCCGTTTGGTTTATCCAATGCACCAGCCAAGTTCATGGACTTAATGAACCGCTTGTTCCAAGATCAGTTGGACAAGTCAGTCGTAGTCTTCATCGATGATATTCTTGTGTATTCGAAATTGAAGGATGAGCACGAAAGCCACCTGAGAAGTGTGTTGCAAACGTTGAGAAGGAATTAGTTGTATGTTAAATTTTCAAAGTGTGAGTTTTGGTTGAACCAAGTATCCTTTCTTGGACATGTGATTTATGAGGCCGGGATCGTTGTTGATCCGGCAAAGATAGATGCAGTGCGCACCTGGCCTAGACCGAAGACAGTTACCGATATCAGGAGCTTCCTCGGTCTGGCAGGATATTACAGGAGATTTGTGAAGGACTTCTCCAGTGTCTCGAAGCCGATGACTTCCTTAATGAAGAAGGATGCACCATTCGAGTGGACATACGACTGTGAGAGTTCTTTCCAGAGTCTCAAGGATGCTCTGACATCTACACCAGTCCTGACTATACCAGACGGTCCAGATGGTTTTGAGGTCTACTGGGACGCATCAGGCAGAGGTATGGGTTGTGTGTTGATGCAACACGGGAAGGTCGTAGCATACGCCTCCGGACAGCTGAAGAAGCATGAAGAGAACTACCCTACCCATAACTTAGAATTGGGTGCCATTGTCTTCGCACTGAAGATATGGCGACATCATTTGTATGGGGTAAGCATGACAATCTACTCCGACCACAAGAGTTTAAAGTACTTGTTCACTCAGAAGGAGTTGAACATGAGACAAAGAAGGTGGGTCGAGTTCTTAAATGACTACGACATCAATTTACAGTATAAGTAGGGAAAAGCAAATGTGGTAGCTGACGCATTGAGTCGCCGAGCACACTCTCTCTATTCGCTAGTCTCTCATACTAGCTTGGTTGAAGAGGTGCGGAGTGCTCAGATGACGGATCAGTATATGTTGGAGATCAGGCAGAAGCTTATTGATGGCACGTTCGAGGGTCAGAAGTACGACTTCCAACTCCACGATGATGACCTGATTAGGCTTAACGGCCGATTGTGTATTCCGAGGAGTAGCGTTGAGCTGAAGGAGCGCATACTGAGTGAATCCCACTATTCTACGACTTCGATCCACCCTGGAGCTTCAAAGATGTACAAGGGTATGAAACGTTATTTTTGGTGGACAGGCATGAAAAAGGATGTAAATGACTATGTGTTGAGGTGTCTCACTTGTCAGAAGGTCAAGTTCGAGCACCGACGGCCTGGTGGTATGGTACAGCCAATGCCAGTGCCTGAGTGGAAGTTCCATGACATTTCTATGGACTTCGTAGTAGGGCTTCCGCCTACAAAGAGAGGTCTGAATATGATTTGGGTTGTTGTTGACCGACTGACCAAGGTGTCCCGATTCATTCCGATGAAGGACACTTGGAAAGTGACAAAGCTTGCAGAGCTTTTCGACAGAGAGATTGTAAGACATCATGGGATACCGAAGACAATTGTGTCTGACAGGGATACCAGATTCCTCTTGAGGTATTGGAAATCCACACGAGAAGCGCTGGGTACCGAGCTGAAGCTGAGTACGGCATTCCACCCACAGACTGATGGTCAGAGTGAGCGCACCATCCAGACACTCGAGGATATGTTACGTGCATGTGCACTTGACTTTCAGACCAGCTGGATTGACAAGTTACATCTGATCGAGTTTAGCTACAACAACTGTTACCATGCTTCGATCAAGATGTCTCCCTTCCAGGCTTTGTACGGTAGACCATGCCGCACGCCATTATGCTGGGATGAGTCGAGTGAGACGGTCATTATAGGACCAGAGTATCTGGAACAAGTTCAGATGGAAGTACGCCAGATCCGGGCTAACATGAAGGCAGCTCAGGACAGACAGAAATCATACGCCGATGTGCGCAGACGTGACCTGGAGTTCGCCGTGGGCGATCACGTATTTCTTAGGGTATCCCCCATGAAGGGAGTGTTTCGTTTTGGCCAGAAAGGCAAGTTGAGCCCAAAGTATGTGGGGCCTTATTTTGTGACGGAGCGGATAGGCCCGGTAGCTTACAGACTTGATCTACCCGCCGAGCTGGGCAAGGTACAAGATGTATTTCATGTGTCCCAGTTGAAGAAATATATGTCTCATGTACTTCAGCCTGAAAGGCTAACCTTAGAGCCGACCATGCGATCAGTGGAGACTCCCGTACGGATTCTGGACACTAAGACTCGAGACACTCGCCATAAGTCTATGAGACTGGTGAAGGTCCTCTGGTCTAACCAGGACGTCGAGGAGGCCACTTGGGAGCTGGAAGATAAAATGAAGGCAAAGTACCCATCGTTGTTTACTTCTTAGTCTTTGTATGTATAGGGTACGGGGCGTACCCCTATTTTAAGGGGGGTAGAGCCTGTTTCGGTTATGTGTGTGCGACATGTATTTAAATACATTGTCTATGTTATGTTGTTATCTTACTGTGTTACAGACCGTTGATGGTGTTATGTTGTTTGGACCTTAAGTCCGATGTTATGTAAGTATGTTGTTAATGTTGTTTGGAAGTATTGTTTTATAAGTATTCCCCGTGTTCTAATATTTAAGATATGTGGGAAGTGTGAACTTTGGGGACAAAGTTCTTTTAAGGGGGGTAGATTGAAATACCCCAAACCTAGGTATGTTTTTTAAATATTAAACTATGGTATATTAAGACTAAAAAGTGTCTTAGAAACATTAGTAAACAATTTAAACCATAGAAAACACAAATAAATACCTTAAGGTCAATATGGGCAAAAATGTGCTCTAAGCTTGGGATAAGTTTGGTTAAGACCTAATAAGCTTACCAAGACTTTATTTATATGTTAATGAACATATTAAACCAATTACCAAAGAGAACCAAGCTTGAAAACAAGTTAAAACAAAATGTGCGTTAAGGAGTCTTAAAGCACATTTTTGAAAAATTGTCTTGTAAATGAGTTTTGAGTGGCTAAATGTCCATCATTACTCTTTATTTAACATGTGTACTACTTAGTATCACATTATGAAGTCTAAATCAATGGGAAATCAAAAATTTCACAATTATGTGCCTAGTTTTATGAATAGTAACTAAAATAAGCTAGTTTATAACATAAGTCAATATAAGTGAGTTAATTGGTCAACAAAGACTAAAATACCCCTTATTACTTAATGGGGGCCTGTTTTTATAAGGGGTGAGTCATTCCCCTTGTTAATTTGATAAGATAGAAAATTGATAAAGCAAATCACTATTTACTTTTACTTAAATATCTAAACTAGCTAAGTTATCTTCATTCTCTTCTTTCCTTCTTCATTTCCCACGCCTTCAACCTCTCTTCTACCTTCTCCATTCACGGTTGCTACAGCAACAACACCAACACCATCTTCCATTGCCATTTTCTCCTAGCTCCCATTACTAAATCAAAAACCAAGACCACCATTCTTCTAGTCTCATCAAGCTCTTCAACCTTGTCTGCTCAAAATTCCAAGAGCTCCATTTCGGTTCCAAGAGGAATTTCCATGGGAGGAGCTTGAGCTCATCTTTTAACATCTCATTGTTCTCCTTTTCTTCAAGGTAAGGAAACTCAAAGAAAAACAACATTTCCTCCATTTTTAGTGTTGACCGAAAATCACCATTGATGGTGTTCTTTACCTTGCTTTGTTCTAGCTTCATTTCAATCTTTCAAGGGCTTGGTGGAGTCCTCTCTTGCCACTTATTCAAACTCTCTTCCATTACCAAGGTAAAACAACTATCTTAATGTTTTAAGATAATATATAACCTAGGGTTTATAATGAGATTAAGCATGGAGCTTGAATACTCATTACATTGCTTGTATATTGATTAGAAGTTGACAAGCAACTAAAGCCTTGCCGATTTTAGTCAAGAAGGCAAGGAAGAAGTTTGTGAGGAAAAGAGGTAAATGTGTTAACCTAATGTAGTTTAAAAGTCTTAGGAGAAATGAGCTTATGTTGCTTATTAAAACTACCTAAGGAGCCAATGGTGAATGACTTAGTAAAATGTTCTCAAGGAGACTATTAAAGGGCATATGTATTGTTGTATGAATTTGCAGGTCAAAGGCAAATATATTGTGGGAAATTCAGTGTTTAAGGTTTATGCATTTTAAGGGCCTAAGTGTAACACCCCTCTCCTTAAACACGATATAATCTCTCACGTAGCAATAAATAAAACGTCTCGCAGCGGAAAATAAATAACAATACTCACTCGGGTGTCACCGGCCATTACTCACCCATGCAAGCAACGAAGCCAAACTACATCCAACTTCCAACATAAACAAACTACTAACCGCCGTGATAACAAGAAACTCCTATACATAATACTAAGACCATAAATCATAAACAACGACAAGTGAGCGTCTACCCAATCCTGAAAATACATACCCTTACCATAATACAACTCCATGTGCGGTAATTAAGATGAACTCTAATTACTCTATTCCCGCACTTCGGCTCCGGCGATAATCACAACCTGCATGAGTGTGTATCAGCGATAGACGCTGAGTATGCCGGGCCTGGACCCTAATGGTCACTTGTCATTTTAACCATCTTGTTATTAGATTGCTTTCATGCTTTACCATTTTACAGTTATAATCAGTACTGTAATATAAATGTACAATATACATAATCATCCATCCAATTATTCATAAACATTTAATCATCCATCCAATCCAAATATTCATTTAATACCACAAACAACATTTGTATATCGAACGTACCGAGTAATATAATGTACCATGTACATTCGCCGTAGTGTATACCATCCTTTATTAATTACAAGTTAATTTGGCCTTCAAGGCCCCATCCTTATGTACAATGTACATTCGCCGTGGCGTACAGTTTTCATATTTAATTTACCTTAGCCTTGTAAGCTCCATCCAACCATGTTTAATTAATACCAGTTGGGCGTCATGTTAGGACAACCCGATATCCTCACCATGGACAGTAGTCCTCCCGTACACACAAAGGTGCTCATTTCGCCAGAGGTCCGGAGGCCCCTGACTCTCTTATGTCTCGTAAGACGTCCATATAAAGGCCGTAGCCACCTGACCCACGATCCAGTTTGGGCTCGTTGGGTATAACCTGGAGCGGAACCCAATCGGGTACCCCTCAGTGATCACAAATGCGCAACCAAGTAGTTCGTAAACTACCGGGATTCCTCAACTCAACTCAACTCAACTCATACCATCTCTCTCTCATAATGTTTAAGATATGCTCTTAGTCTTATGGAGAATATAATTATTAATTAGCTGTCCAATGGGTCTCACGCATACCTAGAAGTAATCTAGGTTATATTCATGTTCGAGATCCATGCTCTAGAGACCGACAATGTCGTGACTCATACCTAAGTGTTTTACTTAGGTTCCCTTATACTTAATATTAATACTATGGTATTATATCAAGTAACCATCATGTTATCACATCAACGTATATGTATGTTTATATAAGTCGATCTATAGTTGACATAGTGTTAGTCCCGTAGGACGCTCGTGCATAATAAATAATGCAGTAACACTTAAGCACATACATGTATCCACACACATAACACACAAGTTATATCAACCAAATCCGAGCCCAAGGAGCTTCCTTAGGACAACTCGGATCAAACCCCTTTACATACCGTTCACCAAGACCTAGGATGCGCAGTGTAGTCCACTAACTCGTCAAGCGTCCTTGTCTGAAGTATGATCTAAACGGTAATAAACTATAAGTCAGTCTCCATGACTAACTACATCTGGTATTTCCGAATAATAAGTACCCCGACAGTTCACCCCTGTTTTCTACAGTTGTTTGTTACGGGTTTATCTAAACCGGTTGGCTTTGTTACTTTAAAACTCGTATGTCAAAATATTTCAACTGTTAAGTTTAATTCAATATTTTTCTTTAATCTTATCCACCATTAATATAGGTACATAACCTATGGTTGCATGTATGCATGCATTATTATATTATATTGTATTATTTTCATATTGTATCATTTTCCACCATCCATTATAATACATTGTATTATATACTCCATTATATTAGCAAATTATATTTGCATTCCAAAACTCATAACTTATAGTTTGTAACTATATATTTTTTTTAAATAACCACCACCATTATATTATATAGTTTCCCACCATAATATGTATCCATCCTTATATACATTATTCTTGTGTATGTATATATTTACCACGTAGGTAATTCCCATGAGTTAAATAAACTCTTGTATTTTATGTTACTTTTATCATCTTTTATTAGATGATTATTTCCATTAGTTGTATTATATTATACAACTTATATTAAGATTATTACCCTAACATGATTAACATTTTATGTTGTATAATTACAACTCCTAAGGTTTATTCCATAAACACCATAGTTTATAAATCCTATTTATTTATAGTTCGTCACATTATTTTATGTGAATATCCTTACTTATATTAATTCCATCTAAACCATATAATTGTTATAACATTCATAGCATTATAGACCTTAGTCTAAAATTCATTTTCCAACTCTTGTTAATTCGTTACAGCCCTTGAATTTATTTAAATTCTATTTTGACCACACAACATTATGTAATGTTATTCCATATGCTAATATCATTTGATATGATATTCTTATTTCTTTTAATTTATGACCTATAGTTTTTATACAAAACTATTTTATATTGCCGCTTAGGCACCATAAGAAAATCTTATTCTTTTCCATAATCCATACTTTCCTTTATTTACAAAATCACCCCATTATTTATACCATGTTATACATACCATTAAATATAACATTTCTAACTTATAAAAAAGTATAACCTATGGTTATTTTATTTAATAACCGAACAGACCTCAATATATATTTTATATTGCCATTTGGCCCATTTTATAACATATAGTTTTATAATTCATTAAAACCATATATTATACATATCTTAATAAGTACTCTTATATAATTCTAAAAATCACCAAATTTCTCCAAAGGGTTATAAATATCCTTATTAACCCATATACTTTCGGTATTTATAAATCTTCCACCTATATTTCTCCAAAATGTCATAATGACATAATAACTATATATTATACAGACATAGTTTATTTTAAATCCAAAAACAACCCAATAAATTCCTAAAAATTCCTAATTCCTATAGCCCATTGGTGTTTATAATACCATTTTACACCCTTAACTTTCGGTAATAACATATTTACCACATATGTTATAAAATTGTTACAATTAAATACATAACTTATTATAAAACCTTAAATAAGTTATTTAACTTATCTAATTTGGTCAAAACCTACCATATGGTCAAGGTTGACCACCTTAATATTTCCTTGACCATTTATCTCCTTATATTACGGTTTTAACCCCTAAGTTTCCAAAATTCACCATTTAACCCCAAAACTTTATAAAATCTTATAAACTTTATTTTAAATCCTTTTAACCTCTAATTTTCGGCCTTATTATTATAAAGCCCCCAAATTTAATTTAATTACATCTAAGACCCCATTTCTTTTCGGTAATGCATTTTCACCACTTAAACTTAATTAAAAGTTTATAAATGCATAAATAAAATGGCCTAAAGTACATGGACTTATTACAAACATTGGCTTGCAAAATAAATTACACATAAATGTCCCAAAAATGCTTATAAATCTCGACCTCACCATATATTTTTCATTTAATTACCAAACTTCCACATAATGTCTTAAATTTGACAATTATGCTTGTTTAATTAGTTATAAAATTTATTAAACCATTCCTTAATCATTTTAAGGTCAAACATGACCTTAATATACTTCTTCACTCACGGCAATTAATATTCACAAGCTTAAATTTGTATTAATGTATCAAGTTAAGGTTTTAAGTAATGTATACCTTGATTTAGCAAGGTTAAGACCTTGTTTGGTCTTGCCACCTTAAGGAGAATTTCTCCACAGCTTGATTTACTTGTCTTCATGTAGAAAACAAGACATGATTAAACTCCACACATGAGCTAACCATGAGAAGTAATTTAAGTCATGAAAATCATGAATTTTTACCTTAGATCTTCAAGCTTGTTGTAGATCTACCTCGGCCCTATTTTTCCAGTAGAGAAAGAGTATCAAAACACTCTTAAAAACAAGGTATAAAACCGTGGGTAGTTAGCTTGGAAGATGGCTTAGATTTACGTTGTTTAAGATGCCAAAAATGGTGTTTTTGGCTTGGATCTAGCTACTCCTTGTAGATCTTGGTATACCAACTGAATCCACATGACAAGGAGAAGAAAATAAAGCTAGGGAACCAAGGTTTACAACCAAAATTCACAAGGAAGAAGAGATATGTGCTTAAAGCACATTTTTACCTTAAATGGTCAAAACTTGAACTTTTCTCCTTAGATCTTGTTTCATCCGAAAATAATCCTTCCTTTAACCTCCAAATCACTCTACATAAATGTATAGAAAAGGTTGGAGTCTAGATCAATGGAAAAAGGAAAGAAAGATGAAGAAAATGGGCATTTTTATGCCTTAGGAGCTTACCTAGAGCAAGAGCTCTCATCAATGGAGCTTAGAAGGTTACCTACGGTTGAGGAGGAGCCAAAGAGAGCTCAAGGCAAGAGCAATCTCAGTTTGAATGAGCAAATGAAGAAGAATGACCTAAATTGTCCTTAAAGTCATTTTTTGCATATTTTATGATTTTAATGACTTGATGACTCGAAAAAATGGTTGATTGGTGTTGCATAATCGGTGGAGACAAGAAGCATAGGAAGCTGGCCATGATTGATAAAGGTGGTGAATAATTGGTGCCTATTTGATTCAATAATGGAGTGTTAATGTTACTTAAATCAATTAGTGAAAGGTGACTCATCATGCTTGTCTTGTTCTTGCTTGGAGCCACCGTATAATGAGGAGAAGGGAGGCTCCTCAATCGGCTGTCTCACATGGGTAAGCAAGTGGTAAGCAACTTTTGTGTTTTAATATGTTAAAGTTTACTTTTCCTTATTTTATGTAAAAGTAAGGTGGTATATTTAATTGTCACATGGAAATTGTCACATGGTCTGTTAGGAGACTCAATGAACTGATTTTATGTGGTCCAATTCGTGGTCAATGGTCAACATTGACCAACTTAGTCAATGTTGACCCAAACGGGCCCCCTTTTAGGGTTTTATTAATATTTTAATATTAAATTTGTAAAAATTTGTAAATTCTTGGAATTAAATTCCTAATATGATATAATATGATATTTTATCATATTTAAAGGTAATTATGACCTTTATGCCCATTAAAAATCAATTTAGAAGGCAATTACACAAAAATGTGCTTTAAGGAGTTTTAGTGCACATTTTGTGTCACAAGGTTTCTGTTTCTGAGCTTGGTTTTCTTTGACAACGATTTTGTTGTGTTCCTTACATGATATTTGATCATGATATCCAATTTTATATCATTTAGAGGTCATTAGACCTTTAAGGTTTGTTAGAGCACATTTTGCCCTACTTGACCTTGAAGCATGAAAGTGCTTGTTCTTTGTGTTGGGGTGTTTTCCAACAATTGTAATATGTTTAGTAATGTGTTAATAAGCTTAGGACAAATTTTTATGTCCTAAGAAGTTCATTTGGGTATTTATTTACCCTAAACAGTCAAAGGGTGCAACATCTTGCTTTGTGTTGACCATTGTTGTTCTCAGTTGACTTTTAAGGTATGTTTAGGCCTTAATTAATGTGATTAGATATTTAATCCATATTTTATTAGTTTGGGGTGTTTCAATCTACCCCCCTTAAAAAGACTTCGTCCCGAAGTCTCTTAATCAAGTAGGTGAGTATATATAAATGTATAACTACCCATTGCTCCCATAATGTATATCTATGTGATATATCATTTACACATATCGTATTGCGCTTATACAGCACATAGCCATCACTTTGTGGCGTTAGTTCAATCATATATGGATATAGGTGATCCATCAGCACCATCATTTCCTATCAGTTCTACCAACCCCTGACAACCTCCCTGAGGTGTCCATAACATTCCATTGTTCCACATTCCATATCTAATGATTCATTTCGTATCTAGGCGATACCATATGTAATCATTCTATAAAGCAATATGAATACATATCACAAATAGCATAAGAAAGGTACTACACACATGGTGTAAATACAACATTCAAACAAGTATCTCATGAGATACATACATACAAGTGCACATTACACAAAAACAAACCAAACAACGTACGCCCTGCGTACCAAACATAACCAACAAAACCAATTCACTGTATGCCATGCATACATAACAATTCACTGTATGCCATGCTTACTAAACAAACAACCTCGTATGCCCCGCACACCACCAATTCTTTGTATGTAATGCATACTAAACAACCAAACTTAGTGCACACATGTGCACAGCCAAGAGGCTCTACCCCCCTTAAAAATGGTTACGCCCCCGTACCCAACAAGTATACAACAGCCGCTCAACAAGGAGCGCTGGATACTTGGCTCTCAAAGAGTTACCCAACTCGTGGATTATTCTCATGTCAGAAAGACGGGTACGACTCTAGCCCTTTTGGGCTCCACAATATATAAAGGTGAGGCACTGATCTATTTGTGCTCTCTCCCAAGTTCATTATAATGGGCCCACTCGCTCTGTATGAGGTGCAGACCCATGAACATAGGCTCAACTTTCCTCCTTTCCATTGCTGTGTATCCTCTCATTTGGATCACTAGCATACGTGTGTGTGTCTTCTCTCACTGATATTCAGCTTGAGGTATAATATGACATTGGCTACTATTAGTACTTAGTGCTCTTTGCACTTGTCTTGTAATACTAAGACGTACCATCCTATATGTCCACAAAGATGATGTTTGTCATCTATGTCTCCTGGTGGTTTTGTTCCGGAGTAACACACTGTTATAGTTCTTTTTTTTTCCACACTCGTGTTGATATCCGCTTTATCTTTCTGCATTCCCACTAGATTAATAGCTGCACAAGAGCAATACCAAAACACTCAGTCCTACAGAGTGCAGAGGCGTAAACTCTCAGCAGCTAATATCTAATGAGTCAAACAGATAAGATGTGTGAATTATCCTGTGAGTGGTACATTCCAAATCCATTATTCCTTCTTAAGGTATCTGCTACTATATAGCTTTGTCTTTTATCCTTGCGTAGTCACGCGTTTCTGTCCATATCATCTGGTAGATTTCCTCTGGATTGCAAGAGTTTACTCGATCCTTATGAGGATTCTACATATCATTCATCCATAATGGATTTTCATGTTTCTTTCCTTAGTGTTCACGTCCTTGAAAGGTTTCCTTGTCTTCTCTGTATACTGTCTACTGTTCCGTGTGTTAAAAGTTCTTGATTTCACTAGCCTGTTGCTTTAACTGCGGCTCTTCTCGTCCATCTTTGAGGTAATCTGTCTTACTGTCCGTAGTACGGAGTTGACTACTTCTCGTGTTCCTAACACTACTTGTCTACTTGCATGGGGTACCGTATTGATACATTACTACTTACCCGACTAACTCATAAATAAGTCTGGCAGGCCCACATGCTCCTATCAGAGTGCGGTCGTCCCATGTCTCGTTTAGTAAACTGGTAATGTCTGTCACACGGTTATTGTGAAGTATTCTGTTGTCAATATCCCTCTGATGGATATCCTGTTTTCTCTTCTCTTCTTCAACCTCTTTTTTTGTTTAATAGTTCATGGTATCGGTTATCTAGTAATAAGTGCTATTGCCCTAGTGGCATCAGTGGTAATTCGTGCCATTAACCATAAGCCATAATGCCGGCTTGTAAGTAAAATCTGTTGCCTACCGGTTTACACCGGTTTGTGTGTTGTTTGTTTTTCTATGTGTTTATGACCTTGTAAGACTTAAGTCATGTAAAGAGTTTACAGTTGTTTATATTATTATGTTGTTAAGATGTGACTCGTTTCCCTTGTGTGTGTCAAACTTGACCTAAACACATGTTGTGCATTAATTGTTTAAATTTCAATAATGGGGTTTCTAACAAGTGCTAACCGGGGAAGTGAGGAGTCCGGTCTATTCCGGCCACGCGTGTGAGTATGGGAGTCGATGTCATATCCGGTTTGATTCTCTTTGTATGTTATGGTTGTTTTCCAATTTGGTTTCAACCTTCCCTTTAGCTTATCCAAGGCTATTTTACTGACTCACGTCGGGCCACAGGGGCATACTATGTTGTTCGGTGTGCTTAGATTACTATATCCGACGCACCTTGGGGTTAAGTTATTCGTTCAATCTAACAGGACGGTAACGAGTTATGTAACGAGCTTAGCATGAGTTTGGCAACATTCTCTAGGCTCTCCATGTGATTTAACTATGTTGGTTTGGTTCCTAAAGAAAACTGTTCTTGTTATGTTGTGTGTGTTGTTGTGCTATGCAATATCTCTTGCTATGCTATATATGTTGTTTGTTTAAAATCATTGCCATGTAATCATGACAAATAGTTGTGCGTATCCCGGTAGCCGATGGGCTGCGCGTTAACCATACCAGCCAAGGGTTGCTGACCCCCTCGGGGGCTCCATTTTTATTTACAGGATGAGGATCGAAGAAGCAGATTGGCTATAGATCTAGGTCGTGTTATACTTTTGGTTTATTTTGGATGTTGAGCCCGGGATGCGCCTGTGCTCCCGCGGTGTTATATTTGGCACCGTTATTTTTTGACAGTGGCGGTTGTTGACAGTTTACAGTGGCAGTTTATGGTTTACAGTTTATAGTGATGTTGTGATGTAAATACTTGGTATTGCTGGTTATGTATATATGGGTGTTAGTACCTAATGCTCGGGAGTCTGATCATCAGACCGATACACTTGTATTTATTTTGTCTTGTTAACCACGTGGGTGGTTAACGGCGTTTGTAGCACCGAACCGTTTAGTTATTGTTATTGTTTATTTTTATTTCCGCGCGATTTCGGTTAGTTGTTAAGTGCGTAGTAGGGGTGTTACAAAAAGTGGTATCAGAGCGAAGTATGCTCTGATGACTAGAATACCAAGCTTAGGAATATACCGAGTTAGGAAACCTAACCATAGTTACCTAAGTAAACGGTTATGGAAAGGTTAACCACTAACTAAGTGTGGAGATACCTTATTGTCGGGAAGATGTTACAACTGTTGAACCGATAAGTGTGCAAGCATAATGCTAATGAATGTTCATGTGAATCCAGATGTCAGGTCAACCATGAGGTAGAGGCCACGGACGCGGTACTGGTGATACGGGTGGCCAGGGCGAGAACACGATAGGCAAGGTTATGGCTGAGGCAGTAGCAGCCGCCGTAGCCCATATGGTACCGTGCCATTTATGGCTGTGATTCAGCAGCAGCAGTAGGGCGGTGCGGATCAACAAGGGCCACAACCGCAACCACAAGCCCTGCGCGACCAACTGGTCAAGGCGTTGGCGGATTTGAGACCCCCGTCGTTAGTGTGGAGACCGGCCCTAGTAATTGTAGCGTACATCTCCGAGATGGAGACCGCCTACGAGACCTTGAATGTGCCCGAGGAGGTCAAGGTCCGTCTTGCCGCTTACTACTTTTTGGCAAAATAGTAGTTTAAACTATCTTGCTAATTATGGGCATGAACCAATCTTTGTAGTACAACAAGGTCGTATCCACAGAGACTTCGCAATTATCTAATTAATTATCCAGTTTAGCAATGTACAAAAAGGCAAATAAAAATGCATAAATGTAAATTGGTTTAGCCGGAGGCAAGCTTGATTTTCAGAATTTAGTACAGAAATAATAAATACAGTAAATAAAGTAAATGGATGGAAAAAGGTATCCTAGGATAGCGGGGGAATTTCCTAAATCACTTAAACAATTTTATAATCCTGTCTCAATATTTATTGCCTATTAGAGTTAATAATTGTCAGTTACGAAACTCCTATTAATAGCCTTAGTATTTTCCTCCTGCTCAATCCGGAGTGTAAATACCAAGATTAATTCCTTTGTGGTACTTTGACTATCTCAAATCATATATTGATAGCTACCAAATAAGTGCAGTA
This sequence comes from Limonium bicolor, assembly GCA_023374045.1. Lineage (NCBI taxonomy): Eukaryota > Viridiplantae > Streptophyta > Magnoliopsida > Caryophyllales > Plumbaginaceae > Limonium > Limonium bicolor. The sequence continues at coordinate 144,342,605 of CM041779.1, read as the reverse complement.
TTTTGTCAGAATAAGCATTTAACAATATTTGCTGAAAGGAGTTAAAACAGTTTAAAGTGAAACAGTGATAAATATTTATTAAGTACAGACAATAATTATAATCCTAATTTGCTCTTTTGTCTGTTTTTAAGAATTAATCTTGTGGCCTTCCTAAATCATAGATAAGGACAACCTCTTAATTAAATCAATAGACTTTTTACAATCAGAAAAAGTCTAAAATCATTAATTAGCTTTAAATGAGAATTCTTTTTATAACAGCGATGGATTTTATCTGCTAATCAAGGAGATATATCTAACGTTTTTCTCTCTTTGTGGTCTATTCTCAGATTTACAAAATCATTGAAATAAGAGAAACCGTAAATGCATAAAATGATCAGTTCTTAAGCTTTAATAATTTAGAGAGACAAAACAAATATTTAAAGCAAACTTGGTTAATTAATATAAGTCGAATTATTTAAGGTCAAACCCCATCCTAGGATACGAGTAAAATCACTCAGACATTAACAGTAATAAAAAGGAAACAGAAATAGCCATAATTTGGAGACTGCCCGGCGGAGACTGGACTGCGATTCGCTTCTGCTCCAGCTCCCTTTTCTTCTGTTCTTCTTATCGCGCTTCTGTTGCTTCGTGGTGGAATGAAGAATAAAACTAAAATGGGAAGTGGGGAGATAAGAGGATGGAATGGATCGTGGGGTGAGCGATGGTTTATTTACTGGATGGGATGATACGTCTACTGCTTTGGATTGTGAGGAAGGGAATGAATTTATTTGAGCAGAGGGCGTGGGTTTATAGAGAAGGGAAGAAGAGGAAGGAAGGAGAAACGGCTGGATCACGCGTGAAGATAAGGAGGCCAGTTGATTGCTCAATTGATTGCTCATTGATTGCTCTCATTTATTGCAGGGGAAGAGCGTGCAGAGTAGATGGATAAGCAGACAGTGGACGAGTTGCAGAGAGTCGGCTAGGCAAGTTGGAGACTACGACGGGCGAAGAAGAAAAGCTCGCTCGCGTTAATTTCAGATCTGGATTTTACACGTGTCCGCCTCAGCGTCCGCCTGTCTGGGAGGCGGTTCCTTTGCTCTGCGCGCGACGTCCCCTGCATAACCGCCCAGGAACAAGGCGGTTGCATTGTGCCCTCTTGTCCCGCCGTCCTCCTGGCCGTCCGCCTGCACAACCGCCTGTGAGTGGCGCGGTTGCATTGTGCTCTCTTGTCCGCCTGTGAATCGGCGGTTCTAGGCTGTTGCAGGGGCGGACATACCTCTGTTGTGTGCTCGTCGCGTGACTTTCTTTAACCGGCTCTAGATTCTTCTTCGTTTGGACTCCGTTTTCTGAGCCGTTTGCGTCTATGTGTTCGTCTCTTTATCTACTTTACTCCCAGCTTGGTTTTCCTCATGTTTAAACCAATAAATTCGTGAGATAAACAATAAGACATAAACTAGAGGAAAACTAACTGAAGTGGAGAAGAGCAAGAAAAGTGCTAATATTATATATGAAATACACCTATAAATCATGCTCATTTGGACACTTATCAACTACCTGAAGGGTTCGCACAGAGTTGGTGGAAGCTAGTACGAGAGGGCAGAGTTGCTGACCCTACCTTTCAGTGGAGGGAGTACACGGCTCTGCTGCGAGCCAAGTACTACCCGATACATGTGCAAGAGGCCAAGCCTAGAGCTGGACAATCTGAGACAAGGAAATAAGATGACGGTAGATGAGTACTACTCCGCTTTCATCGGACTCATCCACCTGCTACCAGATCTGGGTTACTCAGACCGGATACTGGTGAACCGTTTCTACAACGGACTGAGCTACCGCCTACGCTATGGTATGGGGCCTAGCGGATATACTACTTTGCAGGTAATGAACCACAGTGTGATGTGAATAAGTATGTACAGTGTATGAATGTAATTATGAGTTTGATTTGCGGGGCATAACTAACACCCTAATATAGGAGTGCTATCATGCCGCTGCTATTGTAGAGATCACCGTCCGTCTGAGGGACGAGGAGAATGCGCCCAAGCGTAAGGCCACGAGCGAGGGTCAAAGCACGCAAGGGTACGGGGGAGGAAAGTAGAAAAAAGCCATACCCCCAGTCCCAGAAAGGACAGCAACAGGGTGGCAAGGGCCAAGCCCAGACCACCACTACTGAGGAGCCGTTGCAGCTCACCTACGCATACGCGGCTAAGCCCCTGCACTCTCAACCATTCAGGGTAAACAATTAGTTCTGAATACCGAGTTTAAGGTGTTGTAAGTTATAATGTGAAGTGTGTACTGAAAGTGTAATGTGTTAGCAGCTAGCGCGGGCTCTGGACCGGAGCGCCACTACTACTGTAAGTGGTGTAACGGAGACCACCCTGGCAAGGACTGCAAGGGAAACGATGTGCAGTGTCGTTACTGCCAGAAGATGGGGCACACGACTATGAGTGCTGGCAGAACCCCAATGGCAGGAACTACAGGCCAAAGGGGCAGTGGAAGGGTAAGGCCGCCGCGACCACCGAAGGCTCGAAAGCGACTAACCAGCAATCCTCTGACAAGGGGAACATGAATCCCAGAAGGGGAAGGGGCCAGGAACCGGCAAGGCCGCCCTGATGTGTTAGACCGGTCTGAGGCTTGCAGGACCCTCTTCTAGACCAGGAACTACCTTAACTTATGAGTAAAATAATTGACTGCTTACCGCACTTCATGCATGAGTGTTAGCAAGTCTAAGTGTACAACCACATAAGTAATGAGTTAAAGTATAACGTGAAAGTCACCTAAATTAGGTAATTTGAAAACTTAGGAACCTTCAATATCGGTTATCCAATCCCGCCCACACCGAACCCTGAAGAACAACCATCAAACATCACCGAATTTCCAATGGAGCAATGTCAGGTTATCCAGCCAGGTATGATACTCTTAAATGGATACCTGACACCGGAAGCACAAATCCACATCATTAGGCGATGCAACGAACTTGGAGCAGCACTGGAGGTTTATACACACCCGAGTACCGACGGACTGAAAATGAAGCTGAAGATGATGTGCATGGGTAAGGACTGGAATCCTTACACTAAGTCATATCAAGACGTGCGAGCAGAAGGCGAAGCATGTAACACCCCTAAAAACCGGCCTAAGAGTTAAGGGTATTACACGCCGCGTATTACTATCAATAACGCAAGGCTCTAAAACACTCAAATGCAATAAAGGCCCAAAACAGAGTTCACTAAGCATTATAAACCAAGGTACTCAATTACAGCGGAAGTAATACGAAATCCCAAATACATATCCAAGTCAGAAACAGAAGTCAAAATAGTGTAAGGCCCTAAGGCTACAACATCATAAATAATAGTCTGACAAAACAAAAAGCTAAACTCTATAGCTCCAGAATCTTAAGATGATCCTCGCTGATCAATCTACAAAAATGTTAGAAGTAGGGGAATGAGCACACAACTATGCCCAGTAAGCAGCGACCGTCAGCAAGGTCGCTCAAAACAATTGGAAACAGAAGAAGAGAAGAGAAAAATAATATCCACATTCCTCAAACAGTCAGAAGCTTTCAAAATCAGAAACAGAAGGGACACAAGAGCCCCCGGTGCAGAAACAGTCAGAGTTCTTAAACAGAGAAGGGACAAGACACGATGCACACACTCAGAAGGTCGAAGACCCATAGACCATGACAGGTCTCTCGGCAACGCAGAAATGACTCGAAAGAGCCAAAGGGTTCGTCAACCCCACAGAATAGAAAGGGAATGACCCACACTCAGAACGACGTCTACATGGTATACCACGGAATAGCTCGACCCAGCCATTCACGGCTCAGAAACAATGTGAAATGTCCCAAAACAGAAGGGTTGCTTAAACAGAAGCAAGATTGCATTTAAATATGCCAAAACATCATAAATCAGTAGCACAGGTCATAAGGGACCCAACGCCGCAGACGGCACTCAAATCGGAGTTCAAACGAAGAAGTTAGCTGAAAACAGAGGGGTGTCCGAACTTGTGTCCGGACGTCGAAGTTCGGACGCAAGTCGAGACTCGGAAACCAAAGATTGTCAAATCTCCGAACTTATGTCCGGACATCAATGCTCGGACACAAGTCAAATTGAAATCAGATAGAGGAATTCAGAAGGTCCGGACATCAATGTTCGGACTGATGTTCGGACGGGTTACGGAAAAGAGTTACGCGGAAGGTCCGACCTTGTGTCCGGACGTCAAAGTTTGGACACAGGTCGAACTAAAATCAGAGAAGAACCCAAGGGCGTGTCCGAACATCAAAGCTCGGACGGAAGTTCGGACAGTGCGAAAACTGCCTTTTCCAGAAGACGAACAGAGCAGAAACTTGTGCAAAAACATCATCACGAATTGCCAAATTGTTACACACACCAAATCACAGAGAGAAAACAGAGAACCATGGGGTTTTAACCATTCCAAAACGCAACCAAACAGACAACAAACAGAATTCACACCAAAACAGAACCGTTGCAATCCCCATGGCTGAACTTCCAAACCGAATCGAGTAACCACCTACCTCAATTAGCAGAAGAAAAACAACGGTCTGAATCAACAAGCGCAGTCCGAACAACCCAGCAGCCAGGCACGAATAAAGATCACTGAATTCCCACAACAACAATCCAAAATCAGAACGAGGAAGAACCCTAGAACTTGGAAATTCAAAACTGCAACACTCTGCATCACAAACCTGAAATCAAGACCAGACGAAATACTGCAGCAGAATCCCAATCCGAATGCGGCCGACGACAACTGATTCGAACACAATCAGAACCCTCAATCAGAGAACAGAAGAAAAACAAAGTAGACAACGAAGACCCAAATTCTGCAATTCAAACCTGGTAAAGGAGGAAGGACCACACCGCAACGGAAACCTCCAATCTGGTTGCAGCAGTAATGTTCACAGTTCCAGCAGAGGGAGAATTAGAGAGAGAAGAAGAGGGGAAAAACTGTCGCTCAGCACCACGATTGAGACGCTCCTCATGAACTGACGTGAATAACAATGATCAGGAAAAGAAAAGAAATAAGGAATTCCTTTCCTTATAAATCAATAATTAATTACCTTAATTAATTAATCGAAAGACTTCCTTGTCCTTGGCAATTAAAACAATGTCGCTGACGTCCCAACTGACAGCAAAGAAATGTAATCCATCTTAGCTCATTACATAAACCGGATATAATATAATGTTGCAACTATGCGGGTTATAACATCTCCCTCCCCCTTAAAAGAATCTCGTCCTCGAGATTAACTCACCTTACTGCTCGAACAGGGAGGGAAACTTGGCACGCAGCTCATCTTCGAGTTCCCAAGTCGCTTCACTCTCTAACTGATCAGACCACTGGACCTTCACCATAGGCAGGGTCTTACTACGAAGCCGACGGACATCCCTGGCTAAAATGCGAGTAGGCACCGCCTCGAAACTGCAGTCCTCTCTCAACTGAAGCTGGCTGTAGTCGATCACGTGAGACGGATCATGCAGGTACTTCCTCAACATCGAGACATGAAAAACACTGTGGACAGCAGACAAAGCGGGTGGCAACGCTAACCGGTAGGCCACAGGGCCAATCCTCTCTAGAATCTCAAAAGGTCCTACAAACCTCGGGCTAAGCTTCCCACGCTTCCCAAACCGGACTACGCCTCTGACCGGCGACACTCGCAGATAGACATGATCACCAACATCAAACTCAAGCGGCCTGCGCCTCTGATCTGCATAGCACTTCTGCCTACTCTGAGCAACAAGCAAACGCTCCCGAATCGTCCTGATCTTCTCTACTCACCCCCTGCACCAGCTCAGGTCCAACCAAGACCCTCTCTTTCAGGTCATCCCAACAGATGGGGGACCTGCATCCTACCGTACAACGCTTCAAAAGGAGCCATACCAATGCTCGCTTGAAAGCTATTGTTGTAGGCAAACTCAATCAGGGTCACGTGCTGCTCCCAGCTACCCCCAAAATCCAGAACACATGCGCGAAGCATGTCCTCCAGGACCTGATTAGTCCTCTCTGTCTGGCCATCCGACTGAGGATGGTAGGCTGAACTGAACGCCAAACTCGTACCCAGGGCCTTATGCAAACTGCGCCAAAATCTCGAAACAAAGCGCGGGTCACGATCAGAAAATAGTAGTAGGCACACCATGCAACCTCACTATCTCATCCAGATACAGACGAGCTAGACGCTCCAGACTGAAGGTCTTCTTCACCGGCAGAAAATGAGCAGACTTCGTCAGACGATCAACAATCACCCAAATAGCATCACAACCCGAGGAAGTCTTGGGCAAACCCATGACAAAGTCCATCCCTACACTCTCCCACTCAGGAATGGGAAGGGGCTGAAGCAAACCCGCTGGCCTCTGGTGCTCAACCTTCACCTGCTGACAGGTCTGGCACTTCGAAACAAACTCAGAGATGTCTCGCTTCATCCCAGACCACCAGAACGACTCTCTGAGATCTCGATACATCTTCACCCCTCCTGGGTGAACTGAATATGGCGCTCCGTGAGCCTCCTGAAGGATCTCCCTACGCAGAACTGCATCGTCGGGCACACACACTCGGCCTCTGAAACGCAGACAACCATCACTGGAGACACTGAAGTCTGAGTTCTGCTCTGAAGGCAGCCCCTCTCTGATCCGACTCAAAGCTGAATCCGACTCCTGACCAACTCTGATCCTGTCGACCAACGAAGACTGAACCTGAAGTGCTGCTATCACACTGGCACTGGCTGGTCTGACTACCCAGACGCCCATACGCTGAAGCTCTAAGGCGGACCTCTGAACTCCTGTCAAGGCACAAGCTACACCCGGAGCACCTCTCCGGCTCAAAGCATCTGCAACAACATTCGCTCTACCCGGGTGGTAGAGGATCTCTAAATCGTAGTCGTGAAGTAGCTCCAACCACCTCCGCTGTCTCAAGTTCAGCTCCTTCTGAGTGAACAAATACTTAGACTCTTGTGGTCCGTGTAAACCTTACACGACGCCCCATACAGATAATGCCTCCAAATCTTCAGCGCGAAAACCACAGCTGCCAACTCCAGATCGTGGGTAGGGTAGTTCTTCTCATAAGGCTTAAGCTGCGGAGCCATAAGCCACTACCTTACCCTGCTGCATCAAAACACATCCTAGTCCCTTATGGGACGCATCACAGAAGACCTCGAATCCCTCGGTCCCAGATGGCAAAGTCAGAATCGGTGCGGTCGTCAGCCTCTTCTTAATCTCCTGAAAGCTCTGTCGCAGCCTCGCTCCACTCATACTTGATCTCCTTCCTCAACAGACGGGTCAGTGGGGATACAATTTTAGAGAATCCCTCAACGAACTTCCTGTAATACCCAGCTAACCCAAGGAAACTACGGATCTCTGCAACATTCGTGGGCCTCGCCCACTCCATAACTGCTCTAATCTTCTCAGGGTCCACTGAGATACCGTCCTTCGAGACCACATGTCCCAAGAATACTACATGATCCAGCCAGAAGTCACACTTCTTCAACTTAGCATATAGCTCACGATCCTTCAACGTCTGCAAAACAATCCTCAGATGCTCCTCGTGCTCCTCTGCACTCTTGGAATACACCAAGATGTCATCTATGAAGACCACTACAAACTGATCCAGATAGGGTTTGAAAACCCGGTTCATCATATCCATGAAGACTGAGGGAGCATTAGTCAAACCGAACGGCATAACTAGGAACTCGTAATGACCATAACGAGTCCTAAAGGCGGACTTAGGCACATCCTCGGCCTTAATCCTCAACTGATGGTAGCCTGAACGAAGATCGATCTTCGAGAACACTGTGGCACCCGCCAACTAGTCAAACAGATCATCTATGCGCGGAAGGGGATATCGGTTCTTGATGGTCACCTTGTTCAGCTCTCTATAATCGATGCACAATCTGAAGGTCCCATCCTTCTTCTTCACAAATAGCACTGGCGCTCCCCAAGGTGAAACACTAGGGCGAATGAAGCCCTTGTCTAGCAACTCCTGAAGCTGGACCTTCAGCTCCTTCAACTCCGCCGGACTCATACGATAAGGGGCCCTAGAGATGGGCTGAGTCTCTGGCGCTAAGTCAATCGTGAACTCCACCTCCCTCACTGGTGGTAGTCCGGGCACATCATCCTGGAAAACCTCAGGGAACTCTCTGACGATCGGGATGCTCTCCAAGCTGGATCCCTCACGCACCTCTGGCAGATAGCACAAGAATCCCTGGCAGCCCTTCCTCAAGAAGCTGGCTGCCTGCATCGCAGACACAATCATAGGCGCACACGGGACTGCATTCCCAGCAAACAAAACGGCTCCCGCTGGCAATTCAAACACTACTCTCCTCGCTGCACAGTCTATATGGGCGTGGTGCTCTGCTAGCCAGTCCATGCCCAAAATCACATCAAAACAGGTCATCCGCATCGGGATGAGGTCAGCAAAGAAAGTCTTGTCCCTAACTGCTATGGGACAAGCCTTCACACAGAATCAAGAAACAAGGAACCCACCCAAGGGACTACTCACACACAAATCTACTTCACTAGGCACAGCAGTCAATTCAAGTCTACCCAACAAATCACAGCAGATAAAGGAGTGCGTAGCTCCGAGTCAAACAGACAAAACATCCTGAGAATGGATCTGGAGAATACCTGAGACGACGCGATCACCAGCACGATCACGCTCCCCGCCATAGCATACACTCGGGCCTGAGTCTGAGGCTTCTTCTGGTCGGACCTCGCCCCTGAATCTGAACCAGTGCCTCTATCTCCTGAGCCTCTACCGGACGCCTGAGGGCACTGAGCGATCCGGTGCTCCATCGACCCGCACTTAAAGCAGGCACCCGTCTTCTTGTAGCACTCCCTACCAGGATGGGAGTGACCACAAGATCCACACTTCGCCCCAGCTGACGACGATGAAGAAGCTCCCCGGCGATCTCCATATGACTGCTTCTTCTGAGGAAGCCCTCCTTCTTCTGAGGCTCTTCAGCACGCCTCTTCCCCTTGTGGTCCTTGCCAGCCTGTCTGCCCCTGATGTCGGCCTCTACCAGCAAAGCAACATCTGCCACATCCCTGAAGGTCCGGTGACGAAGAGGTGTCACAGCGGACCTGATATCCGGTCTGAGCCCACTCTCGAACTTACGGGCCTTCCTATGCTCATCTGGCTCCAGAGCATACTTCGAGAGCGTCACGAACTTCCTCACGTACTCCTCGACTGACATCTCTCTCCCTTGGCGCAGCCGGTTATACTCGTTGATCTTCTGATCCTTGTAAACGTCCGGATAGAACTGCTTGTTGAACTCCAAGCAGAACTGATCCCAGGTCCAAGGCTGGGGATGCCTACCCATCACCATGCACCACCACTCCTTCGCCTCCCCCTTAAAGAGGAACGTGGCGAAGTCCACCTTCTGGTCATCCTCCGACCCCATCACTCTCACCAGGTCCTCGACCTCTGTAATCCAATGGCTCGCCTCCTGAGGGTCACCACAGCCGTCAAAGGAAGGCGGCTTTAGCTTCATGAACTCCTGGAGCGCCCTGACTCGGCCTCCCACAGCATTCGCCCCTGCTGGGCCTGCTCCACCAGCTCCCCCAGCAGCTGCAGCCATCGTCTGCATCAACTGTGCCACAAACTGCTGTACTGCATCCGCAGCATCTCCCTGAGGGGTCACTGGTGCTCTACGAGGAGGCATTCTGAGATACACAAATCCAAAACTTGTCAGAACTGACTCACACTTCAACAATTGCCACAACTGAACCTCACACAAGCAAACACAACCACAGACCCTAAAGAAAGCCAAACCTGGCTCTGGTACCACTAAATGTAACACCCCTAAAAACCTAAAACCGGCCTAAGAGTTAAGGGTATTACACGCCGCGTATTACTACAATAACGCAAGGCTCTAAAACACTCAAATGCAATAAAGGCCCAAAAAGAGTTCATAAACATTATAAACCAAGGTACTCAATTACAGCGGAAGTAATACGAAATCCCAAATACATATCCAAGTCAGAAACAGAAGTCAAAATAGTGTAAGGCCCTAAGGCTACAACATCATAAATAATAGTCTGAACAAACGAAAAGCTAAACTCTATAGCTCCAGAATCTTAAGATGATCCTCGCTGATCAATCTGCAAAAATGTTAGAAGTAGGGGAATGAGCACACAACTATGCCCAGTAAGCAGCGACCGTCATCATAAGGTCGCTCAAAACAATTGGAAACAGAAGAAGAAAGATAAACATATATCCACATTCCTCAAACAGTCAGAAGCTTTCAGAATCAGAAACAGAATGGGACACAAGAGCCCCGGTGCAGAAACAGTCAGAGTTCTTAAACAGAGAAGGGACAAGACACAATGCACACACTCAGAAGGGTCGAAGACCCATAGACCATGACAGGTCTCTCGGCAACGCAGAAATGACTCGAAAGAGCCAAAGGGTTCGTCAACCCCACAGAACAGAAAGGGAATGACCCACACTCAGAACGACGTCTACATGGTATACCACAGAATAGCTCGACCCAGCCATTCATGGCTCAGAAACAATGTGAAATGTCCCAAAACAGAAGGGTTGCTTAAACAGAAACAAGATTGCATTTAAATATGCCAAAACACTCATAAATCAGTAGAACAGGTCATAAGGGACCCAACGCCGCAGACGGCACTCAAATCGGAGTTCAAACGAAGAAGTTACGCTGAAAACAGAGGGGTGTCCGAACTTGTGTCCGGACGTCGAAGTTCGGACGCAAGTCGAGACTCGGAAACCAAAGATTGTCACATGTCCGAACTTGTGTCCGGACATCAATGTTCGGACACAAGTCGAATTGAAATCAGATAGAGGAATTCAGAAGGTCCGAACATCAATGTTCGGACTGATGTTCAAACGGGTTACGGAAAAGAGTTACGCGTAAGGTCCGACCTTGTGTCCGGACGTCAAAGTTCGGACACAGGTCGAACTAAAATCAGAGAAGAACCCAAGGGCGTGTCCGAACATCAAAGTTCGGACTTATGTTCGGACATGCCCCGAACTTTGAAAATCAATAGAGCAAAATGCACTGTCCGAACTTCAAAGCTCGGACGGAAGTTCGGACAGTGCGAAAACTGCCTTTTCCAGAAGACGAACAGAGCATAAACTAGTGAAAGAACATCATCACGAATTGCCAAATTGTTACACACACCAAATCACAGAGAAAACAGAGAACCATGGGGTTTTAACCATTCCAAAACGCAACCAAACAGACAACACAACATAATTCACACCCAAAACAGAACCGTTGCAATCCCCATGGCTGAACTTCCAAACCGAATCGAGTAACCACATACCTCAATTAGCAGAAGAAAAACAACGGTCTGAATCAACAAGCGCAGTCCGAACAACCCAGCAGCCAGGCACGAATAAAGATCACTGAATTCCCACAACAACAATCCAAAATCAGAACGAGGAAGAACCCTAGAACTTGGAAATTCAAAACTGCAACACTCTGCATCACAAACCTGAAATCAAGACCAGACGAAATACTGCAGCAGAATCCCAATCCGAATGCGGCCGACGACAACTGATTCGAACACAATCAGAACCCTCAATCAGAGAACAGAAGAAAAACAAAGTAGACAACGAAGACCCAAATTCTGCAATTCAAACCTGGTAAAGGAGGAAGGACCACACCGCAACGGAAACCTCCAATCTGGTTGCAGCAGTAATGTTCACAGTTCCAGCAGAGGGAGAATTAGAGAGAGAAAGGAAGAGGGGAAAAACTGTCGCTCAGCACCACGATTGAGACGCTCCTCACGAACTGACGTGAATAACAATGATCAGGAAAAGAAAAGAAATAAGGAATTCCTTTCCTTATAAATCAATAATTAATTACCTTAATTAATTAATCGAAAGACTTCCTTGTCCTTGGCAATTAAAACAATGTCGCTGACGTCCCAACTGACAGCAAAGAAATGTAATCCATTTTAGCTCATTACATAAACCGGATATAATATAATGTTGCAACTATGCGGGTTATAACAGAGCAACTGTATCAAGTGTACCTGAGGAGTCCCTTGCGGTTGTTAACCACGCCGTGGGAATTGCTCAGCAAGTTGAATCGGATTCAATACCAAGCGTTAAAGCAGATCTGTGTATTGTGAACTTCTACCAAAAAGGTGGATGATTAGGGTTACACCAAGATAAGGACGAGTCACCCGAGTCTCTAAGTAAGGGAGTACCCGTGGTGTCTTGGTCCATTGGTGATACCGCAGTGTTTATATATGGCGAGCAGAAGCGTGCTGATCTCGCAAGGAAGTTAGTGTTGAAATCGGGAGATGTGCTAATCATGGGTGGACAGTCAAGGATGTTATATCATGGTATCAAGAAGATCAAACTGAATACCGCACCATCGACAGTGATCAATGCCACACACATGAAACCCGGACGTTTGAATTTGACTTTCAGACAGTTTTAAAGCCTTGTGTAATCATGTAATGTGTTAAGCCAGCTGTATGTTAAGGAATGCTATATTTAGCTATGTCTACAATGTAAACCAACTTATGGTGTAAAGAGTGTGCTAATGAATAAAGAGATGTTGTTTTGGAGTATATCAATCGTGTTACTACCGTGTACTTATAAGTTTGCCAATGAATTAGGCTGTGCACTCGGAACGGGAGGTATACTGAGTGTCTGCAATGAGGCAGAAGCCGGCAAGAGCGGCACAATCCTCACCGGTACCTTTCCAGTGAATGGCGTGGACGCATCGATCTTGTTCGACTCCGGGGCCTCACATACGTTCATCTCGCTATCATTTGCGAAGAGGCTGGGGTTAGACGGTGAAGAGATGCCTGACTTCCTAGTCACTCTCCCGTCGAAAGAGCGGATCAAGTGTACCCGCTACTACCGAGATGCTGTTGTACGAATCAGAGATGAAGAGTTTCCGATCGACATGATAGAGTTCGAGGGACTTGGTTTTGATGTGATTGTCGGGATGAACTGGTTGGAGCGGTACAAGAGCAGAATCCTATGTGCCGAGCATCGTTTGCTTCTTCGGAGTCCGTCTGGGGTTACCATATCATACTGCTAGAGGCCCAGGGAGCCTTCGACTCAGATCATCACCGCCATGGCCATGTATCGTGAACTACGACGAGGGAATGATGTATACCTCTGCTATGTCCAGGACATAGAGAGAGACCCAGAGTTTAGCCCAAATGTGCCGGTAGTGTCGGAGTTTCCTGATGTATTTCCTAAGGAACTGTCGGGCATGCCGCCAGCATGGGAAGTTGAGTTTGAGATTGATTTGGTTCCGGGCACCGGACCTATTGCGAAGGCGCCCTATCGTATGGCTCCAGCAGAGATGACAGAGCTCAAGGAGCAGCTGAGAGACCTACTCGACAAGGGATTCATCCGCCCTAGCGTTTCACCATGGGGAGCGCCGGTCCTCTTCGTGAAGAAGAAGGACGGTAGTCTCCGCCTTTGTAATGATTATCGAGAACTGAATACAGTTACGGTGAAGAACCGTTATCCTTTACCATGCATCGACGACTTATTTGATCAGTTGAAAGGAGCATCAGTATTCTCCAAGATAGATCTATGATCCGGATACCATCAGATTGCCATCCGTGAGAGTGACATTGAGAAGACCGCATTCAGAACCAGATATGGACATTATGAGTTTACGGTTATGCCGTTTGGTTTATCCAATGCACCAGCCAAGTTCATGGACTTAATGAACCGCTTGTTCCAAGATCAGTTGGACAAGTCAGTCGTAGTCTTCATCGATGATATTCTTGTGTATTCGAAATTGAAGGGTGAGCACGAAAGCCACCTGAGAAGTGTGTTGCAAACGTTGAGAAGGAATTAGTTGTATGTTAAATTTTCAAAGTGTGAGTTTTGGTTGAACCAAGTATCCTTTCTTGGACATGTGATTTCTGAGGCCGGGATCGTTGTTGATCCGGAAAAGATAGATGCAGTGCGCACTTGGCCTAGACCGAAGACAGTTACCGATATCAGGAGCTTCCTTGGTCTGGCAGGATATTACAGGAGATTTGTGAAGGACTTCTCCAGTGTCTCGAAGCTGATGACTTCCTTAATGAAGAAGGATGCACCATTCGAGTGGACATACGACTGTGAGAGTTCTTTTCAGAGTCTCAAGGATGCTCTGACATCTGCACCAGTCCTGACTATACCAGACGGTCCAGACGGTTTTGAGGTCTACTGTGACGCATCAGGCAGAGGTATGGGTTGTGTGTTGATGCAACACGGGAAGGTCGTAGCATACGCCTCCCGACAGCTGAAGAAGCATGAAGAGAACTACCCTACCCACAACTTAGAATTGGGTGCCATTGTCTTCGCACTGAAGATATGGCGACATCATTTGTATGGGGAAAGCGTGACAATCTACTCCGACCACAAGAGTTTAAAGTACTTGTTCACTCAGAAGGAGTTGAACATGAGACAAAGAAGGTGGGTCGAGTTCTTAAAAGACTACGACATCAATTATAGTATAGGAGGAAAAGCAAATGTGGTAGCTGACGCATTGAGTCGCCGAGCACACTCTCTCCATTCGCTAGTCTCTCATACTAGCTTGGTTGAAGAGGTGTGGAGTGCTCAGATGACGGATCAGTATATGTTGAAGATCAGGCAGAAGCTTATTGATGGCACGTTCGAGGGTCAGAAGTACGACTTCCGACTCCACGATGATGACCTGATTAGGCTTAACGGCCGATTGTGTATTCCGAGGAGTAGCGCTGAGCTGAAGGAGCGCATACTGAGTGAATCCCACTGTTCTACGACTTCGATCCACCCCGGAGCTTCAAAGATGTACAAGGGTATGAAACGTTATTTTTGGTGGACAGCATGAAAAAGGATGTGAATGACTATGTGTTGAGGTGTCTCACTTGTCAGAAGGTCAAGTTCGAGCACCGATGGCCTGGTGGTATGGTACAGCCAATGCCAGTGCCTGAGTGAAAGTTCCATGACATTTCTATGGACTTCGTGGTAGGGCTTCCGCCTACAAGGGGAGGTCTGAATATGATTTGGGTTGTTGTTGACCGACTGACCAAGGTGGCCCGATTCATTCCGATGAAGGACACTTGGAAAGTGGCAAAGCTTGTAGAGCTTTTCGACAGAGAGATTGTAAGACATCATGGGGTACCGAAGACGATTGTGTCTGACAAGGATACCAGATTCCTCTCGAGGTATTGGAAATCCACACGAGAAGCGCTGGGTACCGAGCTGAAGCTGAGTACGGCATTCCACCCACAGACTGATGGTCAGAGTGAGCGCACCATCCAGACACTCGAGGATATGTTACGTGCATGTGCACTTGACTTTCAGACCAGCTGGATTGACAAGTTACATCTGATCGAGTTTAGCTACACAACAGTTACCATGCTTCGATCAAGATGTCTCCCTTCCAGGATTTGTACGGTAGACCATGCGCACGCCATTATGCTGGATGAGTCCAGTGAGACGGTCATTATAGGACCAGAGTATCTGGAACAAGTTCAGGCTGAAGTACGCCAGATCTGGGCTAACATGAAGGCAGCTCAGGACAGACAGAAATCATACGCCGATGTGCGCAGACGTGACCTGGAGTTCGCCGTGGGCGATCAGGTATTTCTTAGGGTATCCCCCATGAAGGGAGTGTTTCGTTTTGGCCAGAAAGGCAAGTTGAGCCCAAAGTATGTGGGGCCTTATTTTGTGACGGAGCGGATAGGCCCGGTAGCTTACAGACTTGATCTACCCGCCGAGCTGGGCAAAGTACAAGATGTATTTCATGTGTCCCAGTTGAAGAAATATATGTCTCATCCGTCTCATGTACTTCAGCCTGAAAGGCTAACCTTAGAGCCGACCATGCGATCAGTGGAGACTCCCGTACGGATTCTGGACACTAAGACTCGAGACACTCACCATAAGTCTGTGAGACTGGTGAAGGTCCTCTGGTCTAACCAGGACGTCGAGGAGGCCACTTGGGAGCTGGAAGATAAAATGAAGGTGAAGTACCCGTCGTTGTTTACTTCTTAGTGTTTGTATGTATAGGGTACGGGGCGTACCCCTATTTTAAGGGGGGTAGAGCCCGTTTCGGTTATGTGTGTGCGACATGTATTTAAATACATTGTCTATGTTATGTTGTTATCTTACTGTTACAGACCGTTGATGGTGTTATGTTGTTTGGACCTTGAGTCCGATGTTATGTAAGTATGTTGTTAATGTTGTTTGGAAGTATTGTTTTATAAGTATTCCCCGTGTTCTAATATTTAAGATATGTGGGAAGTGTGAACTTTGGGGACAAAGTTCTTTTAAGGGGGGTAGATTGAAATACCCCAAACCTAGGTATGTTGTTTAAATATTAAAATATGGTATATTAAGACTAAAAAGTGTCTTAGAAACATTAGTAAACAATTTAAACCATAGAAAACACAAATAAATACCTTAAGGTCAATATGGGCAAAAATGTGCTCTAAGCTTGGGATAAGTTTGGTTAAGACCTAATGAGCTTACCAAGACTTTATTTATATTTTAATGAACATATTAAACCAATTACCAAAGAGAACCAAGCTTGAAAACAAGTTAAAACACAAAATGTGCTTTAAGGAGTCTTAAAGCACATTTTTGAAAAATTGTCTTGTAAATGAGTTTTGAGTGGCTAAATGTCCATCATTACTCTTTATTTAACATGTGTACTACTTAGTATCACATTAGGAAGTCTAAATCAATGGGAAATAAAAAATTTCACAATTATGTGCCTAGTTTAATGAATAGTAACTAAAATAAGCTAGTTTATAACATAAGTCAATATAAGTGAGTTAATTGGTCAACAAAGACTAAAATACCCCTTATTACTTAATGGGGGCTGGTTTTTATAAGGGGTGAGTCGTTCCCCTTGTTAATTTGATAAGATAAAAAATTGATAAAGCAAATCACTATTTACTTTTACTTAAATATCTAAACTAGCTAAGTTATCTTCATTCTCTTCTTTCTTTCTTCATTTCCCACGCCTTCAACCTCTCTTCTACCTTCTCCATTCACGGTTTTGCTACAGCAACAACATCAACTCCATCTTCCATTGCCATTTTCTCTTAGCTCCATTAACCAAATCAAAAACCAAGACCACCATTCTTCTAGTCTCATCAAGCTCTTCAACCTTGTCTTCTCAAAATTCCAAGAGCTCCATTTCGGTGCCAAGAGGAATTTCCATGGGAGGAGCTTGAGCTCATCTTTTAACATCTCATTTTCTTTGCTTCAAGGTAAGGAAACTCAAAGAAAAACAACATTTCCTCCATGTTTTAGTGTTGACCGAAAATCACCATTGATGGTGTTCTTTACCTTGCTTTGTTCTAGCTTCATTTAAATCTTTCAAGGGCTTGGTGGAGTCCTCTCTTGCCACTTATTCAAACTCTCTTCCATTACCAAGGTAAAACAACTATCTTAATGTTTTAAGACAATATATAACCTAGGGTTTATAATGAGATTAAGCATGGAGCTTGAATACTCATTACATTGCTTGTATATTGATTAGAAGTTGACAAGCAACTAAAGCCTTGCCGATTTTAGTCAAGGAAACAAGAAAGAAGTTTGTGAGGAAAAGAGGTAAATGTGTTAACCTAATGTAGTTTAAAAGTCTTAGGAGAAATGAGCTTATGTTGCTTATTAAAACTACCTAAGGAGCCAATGGTGAATGACTTAGTAAAATGTTCTCAAGGAGACTATTAAAGGGCATATGTGTTGTTGTATGAATTTGCAGGTCAAAGGCAAATATATTGTGAGAAATTCAGTGTTTAAGGTTTATGCATTTTAAGGGCCTAAGAGCCATGCTATTTAAGGGCCTAAGTGCCAAGCAATTTAAATTATGCACTATATTGTGATGTAGTGTAAATTGGGTGAAGTTTTGTGTGTGAGAATGCTCTTGATGGATTTAGGTGTTCTTGAATGCTCAATGGTGAAAACAATGTGTTTTGGCATAGCAATGTTCTAGGAGAACCCATGTCAAAATTTAGGTAATGTACAAGAAGTTCTAAGTGTTTAAATAAGTTTTGGTGAACTAGGAAGTGTTAAAAATAACTAGGTGTTTTACTAGAGAAGAAAGAATGTCTTAAGGTGTTCTAGGAAGCAAAAAGGGCTTAGGCATCAACTAGGAGTTTAGGTTGGTAAGAAAAGATGCTTGGGAGATGATGTTAGGGTGGTGAGAAAGCATTTTGGGATAGTGGTTATCATAGGTGAGAAACACCATTTAGAAACCTAGTAAGAAATGTTATAAGTGTTGGTAAATTTTATAAGAAATTGAGTAACAAGTTAGACAAGGAACTAGGTGAGTTTAAGATGATATGTTGGCATTAGAATATACCTAAGATCATTTGGGAAGTTTATATACATAATGGGTGAGGAGAACCATTGCAACAAGACTTAGAAAATGTTAAAATGTCAATTCTGTAGCAGTGGTCCGGGACCTAGGTCTTGGGTAAGGTCTCGGACCATAAGGTCCCGGACCATGCATTATAAAGGGCCGAGAGTCACCTACCATATTGGTCCGGCACTTAGGACTTGTATGAAGTCCCGGACCACCCCATAAAAACAACCCGAGAGTTAGTTAAGTGTAGGTCCGGGACCTTAGATGGGGACCAAGTCCCGGACCACTTAAAAAACTTAGTTTAAGGTTAAATAATGATGTCTAATGATGGGAATTAATAGTAATGATGTTATAGGTTGTCTAAGACATGTTAGGAGTGTTATAATGACAATTTAAAAGGTGACAAGTTAAAACAAAGTGTGAAAATAAAATAACTAGATATGTGAAGTAATAAGTTAACAACGGACTAGTGTGTTAATTAACCGACGTTACTAAATGTGTATAGGATTCTCCAACGGTGGAAACCAGTCGAAGCAAGGACCAAGGTATGGTTTTCTTGCAGTCTGTTGCCTACCGGTTTACACCGGCTTGTGTGTTGTTTGTTTTTCTGTGTGTTTATGACCTTGTAAGACTTAAGTCATGTAAAGAGTTTACAGTTGTTTATATTATTATGTTGTTAAGATGTGACTCGTTTCCCTTGTGTGTGTCTAACATGACCTAAACACTTGTTCTACATTTATTGTTTAAATTTCAATAATGGGGCTTCTAACAAGTGCTAACCGGGGAAGTGAGGAGTCCGGTCTGTTCCGGCCACGCGTGTGAGTATGGGAGTCGATGTCATATCCGGTTCGATTCTCTTTGTATGTTATGGTTGTTTTCCAATTTGGTTTCAACCTTCCCTTTAGCTTATCCAAGGCTATTTTACTGACTCACGTCGGGCCACAGGGGCATACTATGTTGTTCAGTGTGCTTGGATTACTATATCCGACGCACCTTGGGGTTAAGTTATTCGTTCAATCTAACAGGACGGTAACGAGTTATGTAATGAGCTTAGCATGAGTTTGGCAACATTCTCTAGGCTCTCCATGTGATCTAACTATGTTGGTTTGGTTCCTAAAGTGAACCGTTCTTGTTATGTTGTGTGTGTTGTTGTGCTATGCAATATCTCTTGCTATGCTATATATGTTGTTTGTTTAAAATCATTGCCATGTAATCATGACAAATAGTTACGTGTATCCCGGTAGCCGATGGGCTGCGCGTTAACCATACCAGCCAAGGGTTGCTGACCCCCTCGGGGGCTCCATTTTTATTTACAGGAAGAGGATCGAAGAAGCAGAGTGGCTGTAGATCTAGGTCATGTTATACTTTTGGTTATTTTGGATGTTGAGCCCGGGATGCGCCTGTGCTCCCGAGGCGTTATATTTGGCACCGTTATTTTTTTACAGTGGCGGTTGTTGATAGTTTACAGTGGCAGTTTATGGTTTACAGTTTACAGTGATGTTGTGATGTAAATACTCGGTATTGCTGGTTATGTATAT
Organism: Limonium bicolor; assembly: GCA_023374045.1. NCBI lineage: Eukaryota > Viridiplantae > Streptophyta > Magnoliopsida > Caryophyllales > Plumbaginaceae > Limonium > Limonium bicolor. Next base: position 144,322,796 of record CM041779.1, on the reverse strand, counting down.
ATATATGGATGTTAGTACCTAATGCTCGGGAGTCTGATCATCAGACCGATACACTTTATTTATTCTTCCTTGTTAACCACGTGGGTGGTTAACGGCGTTGTAGCATCGAACCATTTAGTTATTGTTTAGTTGTTTATTTCCGCTGTGATTTCGGTTAGTTATTAAGTGCGTAGTAGGGGTGTTACACTTATCCTTGTCTATCTTCGTTAATGCTGAGCTTTCTTACAATCCACATGGAAGCCTCTACTTCAGTTGGAACCAAAGCACTAACACCTTCCATCTTAGGGCTACTGATGATTTCACCTTCAAAATGCTGAAGCAATCTGTCACACAGGTCGTTTGTCAATAGGATTACGGTTATGATGTCACTAGGATGACTTATCGAAATTTATGTTCAAGGAATCCTATAGGTTTTTTGGCGCTTCAATTGAACACTGGTGGAGATGCTCAATCAATGCTTGTAAACTACAAGTGTAGTTGGGACCTATCCTAGAGCATTGAGATTCTTGTGGAAATGGATGGCGATGATGATGAAGGCGATGGCCTTTACCAGCCTGGGGATGAAGAAAATCTAAAATCAGATGATGAAGTAGAGCTAATACCTGAAGAATTTCTTCATCAATCAGATGCCGATGAAGGTAGCAGTCAACAAGCCCCGGATACACTGTTCTATCATCATGTAGGTTGGAATGGCATCAATGCAATGAGTATGGATGTTAAACGGCATGGTGTTCCAAACTGGCAGTCCGGAGGTAAATTCGACATCCACCAGGAGTTTGATGACAAGGAAAGTCTGGTTAGAGCTGTTAAAGACTTTCACATTTGAAATAATCTTGATTTCCATATTGTAAAGAGCTCGAGCAAAGCGTACATTGTCCAGTGTGTCAATGCGGAAGAATGCTCATTTTACATAAGAGGGGTATTATTATTCGGCGAGACCGAATGGAAGATAACGAGAGAAAGGACACACACATGTGCTCCAACGATCATTTCATTGCCGGTGCCATTCTTCCTCACATCAGTCGTAACCCAGGTATGAGTGTTCTGGATGTCATAGAACAAGTCCGAGGCCAATACAATAGGACCATTTCATACCGCAAAGCTTGGCTGGCAAGGTGCGAAGCATTAAGAAAGAGGTACGGAGATTGGGTCGAATCATCTGCCCAGCTTCCAAGGTTGTTCGTGGCAATAAAGCATATCATACCAGGTTCGATTGTCAATCTAATCAGTTCCAGGTTATGAGGAAGAAATACAAATAACACAAGTCAAATTCTTCCAATGATGCTTCTGGGCGTTTGGACCATGCATCTCAGCTTTCAAGCACTTCAAACCTATGCTGCAAATAGATGGGATGCATCTGTATGGTAAGTTCAAAGGTAAGCTTTTGATAGCGGTTCACTATTGTCTCATCTGAAGATTTGGCTTCTTGGAAGTACTTCCTAGCCAAGGTGAGGTTGCATGTCATTGGTCAAAGGACCGATGTCTCAATAATTACAGATCGTGCGTCTGCTATCATAAGCATTATGGTGTTAGGCGATTACTGGAGACCACCAATGGCTCACCATTTCTACTGTATAAGACATATTGCATCGAACTTTAACATACGGTTCCACAACAAAAAGTTGAAGAAGTATCTGATCAACACAGGTATCCTAATTTATTCATTAATATGCTTTACTAATTTAATTAACTATTTTCAATCTTTAACATTAAGTTATTATTACGTATCCAGCATACAAATTCAGAAAGCATCATGTCCAGAGAAGATATAATCACCTACTATCCCAGAATGCCCACATTGAACGATTCTTCAATGACCTGCCATTTGAGAAGTGGTCCCGGGCATACGATGAAGCCAGAAGGTGGGGACACATGACAACGAACTTGGTTAGTGCATAAATGGAGTACTAAAAAGTGTATGATTGCTACCGATCACTGCCATTGTCACCAGGACGCTATACAAGCTGGTAACTTATTTTAACGACAACCATGATACTTACTATGGCCAATAAATAGCGAGCTCAACATTGTATACAGACCATGCAATTTCCAATATAGAGAAAACCGCAGACTATCTAATAGTCACAATGTAAATCGTTATAATGAGGTCGACCTAGTGTATGAGGTCGAAGATTTTGGATCAGTGGCTATGAGAAGAAACAAGGGAAAGTACAAGGTTGATTTCAATGAGATGAACTGTGAATGCGGTGAGTGGCAAGCATTCAAATACCCATGCTCTCACATGCTGGTCGTGTGTCGCAGAACCGGCATGCAGTGGGAAAATTACGTGCATCCAGTGTACAAGCTACAAACAATGATCGAGGCATATAGTGGTGACCCTTTTACACCACTAGGTAATGAACACAACTGGCCAACATATACAGGGGCGAAGGTGGTACCACAACCCGATGCAATTCGTACTGTTAGGGGAAGTCCAAGGTATTCGAGGATTCATAATGAAATGGATGACAACAACGAACCGACAGCAGAACGTAGACGTTGTCGTCATTGTTTGCCGACAGGTCATTACAGGAAGAATTGTCCAAATAGAGGATACAACTTAATGTAGTGTTTTATGTGTTAAATGATTAACCGTGCTCCTGCATAGACAGGTTGTGCCTTTAGCAAGCACAGAAGAAAAATATGTTTTTCTAAAGCTGAATGAAGTGTGCTTTAATGTCCAGAGTATAAATGTGTACTTTTATTGTATGAATTACTTATAATCTATAAAATGTTTAGGTTAATATCAAAATAACATTTTTAAAAAGTATACAAAACGCTGACTTTGGAAACATATTAATGTAGTGGTGTAGGTTAACACCAAAAAAAACATTTTCAGAGAAGATACAAAACCATGACTTTGGAGCCAAAGCGTAAGTGGCGAGCAGAGTAATAAAAGGAGAGAGGAAATAGAAAATAAGGAGAAGAGAGAATAGAGAATAGTGAAGCGTGAACAGATTACCAACCACGATGCTCAACAGAAATGAAAGACGAAATCAAAATGGGGTCAACTTGGAGCAAAAAGCAATGGTTGTCGAATCAGTTTGTCACTAGCTTTATTAATGAACAACACGAACGTAAGTGCCTCTTCTTCCTAGTTCTCCGCTCTTAATTAAATAATGCTGTAAAAAAAATAGTAATTCTAAGCACAAAGATAATTCTAACCACTGGACAACCTTTTTGAAAATCGAGAAAACGCTAACTATGGTGTTGTTTAGATGAAGTCATGTGGTCCAACATGATTTTGAATCACAAAACCAATGACATAGATTCAAAGTATAAATGTTCAAGTATCATCTTACAAAATTTCATTAAATTCGGAAACCGTTTAAACATCACATCCACAGATCAAACATTGAAAAAAAAACTTTGCAAATTCGCCCCAGGGCAAGGAGGTTTCTTTCTGGCGGAGCCAGAAACCACCCCAGTCCAGAGAGATTTCAGGCTAAATTAGCCAGAAGCTGCCATCAGCCAGGACGGTTTCTAGCTAATTTTCAAAAACTACCAGTAGCCAAGACTGCTTCTTTGTAACATTTTGGTACATCCACATAAATTTCTAGAAAAAAATACCACATCACGTAACTTTTCCCGAGATTCGCATTTTTACGGAAATCTTCCTCAATTATTAATCTAAAAAATTAAATTTCAAGCTGAATCAAAATTACCAGATTCACATCTACCACACATAAAGAGCCGCTCTATTCTATTGATTCACCATATCTGCCTTGTTATAGAGAAGGGTCAAAAACATACCAGATTTGTTTTTATTGCCAACTTTTGTTCTCTTTCAGCTCTAATCCCTTGCAAAGGAGTCACCTCTTGGTTTGAGAGGAAGATCGGATAAATACTATCTTTCAAACGGATCAATATTTCCCAACCAAGGACATGGTGATAGAATGGGTGGATATAGTTGAACACCAAAAGTGCCAATGATAAATATAGCTTGTTTTAGTAGTATGCGGGGTGGTATGATCTGATATTTCTATTTTAGGAAGATTCAAGACACGTCACCAACTAACAAGGATAACTTCTACTACGAGGGGCTTTGAGCAGCCACTTGTGGATTTGAACACAACTGTATACACCCAATCTACAGAGTTGAAGTTGAACATGCAGATATGAAATAAAAAGACGCCAGTATTGAATTATCTTCACATTTGTTAGCCCCATGGCCTTCCACTGTACCTCCCACGGTCTCGATAGCCTCCTGATAACACATGAAAAATGAACAAATACATTCTTTCAGGACAAGTAACAAATATCACAAGCTGAAGAAGTTTGATTCCAGTTCAACTAAAAAATTCCCGAGATTTGACAATGACAAAGTAGATATATACATATACATGTTAAGCCAACAAACCTGCTGGAGTAGGGGCGCCACGGCCCATTGCAGCAAGCTCAGGACTAATTTTCTGGCCAGCTTCATGCAAGATACCAATGAGCTCTTTAGCAAATCGCGCATTTGCAGCTGTGAAAAAAGCGTATGCTGTACCCTTGGCCCCTGCCCTTCCCGTACGGCCAATGCGGTGAACATAATCCTCTAGTGAACCAGGGAAATCGTAGTTTATCACATACTTCACGTCCTTCACATCTGTAGACGAGACGAGACAAGATACATTATTATACTATAATGATCTGTGACAACTCAATATAGCATGATAATTTCACAAAGCATTTGCCATTCATTAAAATTTAATCATTCCAGACTATTTAATAATTTATCAACACACGAGTAAGGAGGCATAGTACTTTGTCAAAACATATACAGGATGAGACCCATAATCGTCTACAACACAGCCTGAGAATTGGGCACTTAAACAACTCCTCCCATGCACAAACATGAAGTACTCACAGCAATAGAGGCAGATATTCATATATAATATAAGGAAATTCTGAAAAAACTTCCATAGACCACAAGATCTGAGACCCGAACAAGCAAATAGTTGGCTTTCTATTGAAGATAGTAGGCCCAACCCAAGCAAAATCTTAGGGTTCCACGATACTACTGGATCGGGCAAGTCCTGCACAATCCACAAAGTGGCCAGAGAAGGGAATATTCTAGTCAATAATCAGCTTGCTCCTGCTCTTTCCTTTTTCTAGCAAACAATAGTCACAGATAGCTAGGAGTGGGGGGGTAAAGACACCCACAACAACCTTATAGCTGATATTGGTGCACGTGCTACTTTGTCACAGGCAGAAGCCCCTAAACCCAATCGATCACTTGATCCAGTCTGTTGGCCCACACTGCCCCCTTGACCCAAATTGTCCCTTGGCTCAAACCGTGGTCTCATCATTGCTCCTCAGTTGATAGACACCCTGACAAGGTGGTGCATAGAACCAGCACAAAGGGTTCCCAAGACTTCCTCCATAGAACTAGCACCGTGGTCTCAAGCTTTATGCTTCTTGGTCGTAAAATTCTCAAACAAATTCCGGCACGGGTTGTTCCCCTTTTTATAGTACCTTCTTTGTTTGTTTCCACCATTAAACCTAAAAAAGAAATCTGGTGGTTCGCACATATAATGGAGTGGGGCCACTTGTGCATGTGCTAGACATAGTGCCTAAGAAGTCCTTCATCTATGCCTCTTGAAACTAGCTCCACCCTCCATTGGCAAATTCTATTATACAACCGGTTGTACGGTGAGCATCGTGCAACCGTTCATTTTGAATTCAAGTGTTGTTCAAGTTTTTATATTGATTGTTCATACTGATGTAAAAGTTATATGTGTTATTATGGAAGTTGTTCAACTTTATATGATGGTTGTTCAAATTAATTGTGAAGATTATTCGGAGTGTACATAAGTATCGTACAACCGGTTGTATAATAGTCGGATTGCATATCTCAGCTCAAATCAGCCGTAAGCTGAAATCCCTAGTACCTCTTTTTTAACCCATTCCAGAACTTTGTTGCAATTGCTTCCAGTTTAGGAGTTAAACCTTTTTGGGCCAGATATAATGACACCCTCGTCAGGACCCATTCTAGGATTGACCAATCCAGCAATCTCTGCTCCCTAATTCTTGTCAACTGCTCGTTAGCTATGTTTTTTAGCCTCGCTGAATTTTGTGACTAGTGCGAATTGCTTTGGTATTAGCCCAGCTTTTTCACAAAGGATTGTGATCCTTTCCACCTCCTAAGGCTAACCCAATCTGTGATCATATTTTCTGCCAAAAATGCTCTCTCCTTCACCCCCAATTTTCTTAGACACTCCATCCTAAACAATCTCTCAACATCTTTTGAGAGATCACTCTTTTTAGATATTAACTCCAACCGTTGTTCCCAAAGAAGAAGAGAACTAAACCGGTCATCAATGACCCTTCCAAAGAGACCAATCGTATCAATCCAAGCTTACTTACTATGCCATGTAAATCCTTTGTCAGAAATTTTCACAAGTGAAACTCAGCACCCCTTTCTTCTTTAGGCAGATTCCCTACCATCTCAGCATTTATCATTTTCCCCCATTGTTGTCCAATTCCAGACCTCACCAGGTTCAATGCCTTGCCTGAGGAAACTTTACTAAACCACTCATAATCACCGAGGACATCTTGCTTGCAGACTGCAGGCATTGAGCCTGAGATAGTTATAAATCATCTCGAATGATCACCTACACCTTGTAGCCAAAATGAGTGGCAGCATCTTCAATTTCTTGAAGATTTACACCTGAACGGATTTCCAGAGAAATCATGGTTTTTAATTCAAAATTAGAAGCTAACCTTTCACCTTGATTTTTGAAACCTAATGGCCTCGATAACCCAGGCTAACAACAAAGAACTTAGGCTCCTCTTTGTTCATGAAGATAATTATGCAAGAACTTCCTTTTTCCTCATAAACACTAACACCACCTCGTCAGATTTTAGGGTCCTAAATAATCATAAACCCCATTATTTTCACTTGTGCTCGTGTACGAACTACGGGAGCGTTTGTTTTGCATAGTGGAAACGAGGGGGAATCAGGAAAGGGAATGGATGGTAATGAAAAAGATTCTTTTAGATTCTCTGATTGTTTGGCTGTACAGGGGAAATAGTAATGAATCACCAGATAAAAGTCGCCAGTCGACGACAACCAATTGCCGGTCAACACCCATCAGTCAATGGTCATTGGTTGTCAATCAACGGCCACCGGTCACCAATCAATGGCCACCGGTCACCAATCAATGGCCACCGGTCACCAATCAAAGAGTACTGGAAAAAAAGAATTTTATTCTCTAGTGGAAGATGAAGAATCAAGTTAGAAGAATATTTGGGTAACCCCATCCCTTTCTTGAAAAAAGAGAAAAATTATCTACACAAATGGCAAGAAACACAATTAGTCCGACTCCCTTTCCTATTTCCCTCAAAACAAAGACCCCCTAAGTGTTTCCAACAGTCATTTATCCTTCCTTCATGATTCTCAATCCACCTCTCTGCTTATCTTTACCCTAGTTGTCCGATTGCATATCGCTGAAATTGTACTGGCGGGGTGCCATAATTTTCAAGCTTGTGGCCGCACTATTTTTTCACCACGGACCCCGTGTTTCAAGGTAAGAAACCTATTAGGTCTCTCTCTTTTGCACTAAGTAGAGATCCTTCTCTTCTTGGGAATGCTTTTGTAACCAATGGCGTAGCTAGTAGGGATACATGGGGGTGTAACACCCTCTAACTTTGTTCAATTGCACAAAATTATAGCGTAAAAAAAAATTCTCAGAAAATTTTGATAAAACACCCCCCTAATTACATGTAATTTTGTCCTTGTCCCCCTCAGTTTCAATTAACAGCGCCACACCTGTTTGTAACTTTCTGAACATGGACTCAACCACACTCAAATTCAGAATTCCCATCCATTTCTAGAGTCCTTCAAAATCTTCATTCAAGGCTCCTTCCATCACGAGCAACTTCAATCTATCCATCTCCAACCTCACTAAGCAAGATCAGAAATTTTAGTACCAAATGATCAAAAAACTCAATGATAGAACACGGGACATGGGGCTAAACAATAGAGTCCCATACCTGATAGCCAAACCAAACTCTTATAGTCAATATTTTATTAACAATAGGCTATAGGTCAATGTGGGGTTACAAGCAATTTGAGGAAAATGAGATGAAAAGGTGTTAGGCGCCATATTTGTGCTAGCACTAGTCATGTGTTTTGTTTGATTGTTTAGTTGTGGGCCTGTTATTCTATTTCAAACAATGACATTTGGCATAAGTTAAACTGCCTGAGCCAGCTAGGAGTAGGAGGGAGTTGTACTTGAGAAAGTTTTTCTATTTCTACAAGGATCTTTTGTTGAGTATTGAATGAATAGGCCCTCTCAGTTGGAGAGTGAAGAGTAGCCATATTCAATGAGCTCTATCAATGGTATCAGAGCACGTTCTAGGGCAGGAAATGAAGATCAGCGACAGTTGTGCACTTTCAGTTTTCAATGGGAAGATCCGCAAGGTTGGTTGTGCCAAGCTGGTCTCTATTTTACTCTTTATGAGATTGATGAGGACTATAGATTCCAGGCATCCGCTGAGTATAAGGTGGGGGAGCCTTTCGATAGTTTGGTGGTGTTAAGAAGCCATTGTCGGTCGTTCTCTTGGTGGTGCAGGTCCCACAAAATCAGTTATGCATCAACACTTCCTAACCCTAAATCCTTCCCAGAGCATTTGGGTGTACATCAGCCGCCTTCAAACAGGGGGGTATCTTCTGACAAGTTCGATGATGCATTGTCACCGGCCGGTCACCTATGGTACACGAGAAGATGAAGTCGCATAGAAGATTGGAGAACGAGATGGTGGCTGCTGGTGTCAATCAAAAACCTGGTAAGTGTTTGCGGCTAAGTCAATCTAGGAATGAGCTATTTTCTTTAAAACGGCCCAAAACCATTTCATTTTCTTTAAACCAGCCCAAAACCGGCTTATTTCCTCCAAACTAATCTATACTGGGCTCATTTTGGGGTGGTCCAGGCTGGACTGGTATATTTCTGCATACTCTTAATGCAAAGCCTAATAATTCAATCCCTATTTTGAGTGGTCCTTACCCCAGCACGATCTTAACTCGCCCAAATCAACATGCTGGAACCTACTATCACCGGTATTCAGTCACAACCACAAGCGACAGATTGATTCACCGCAATCACCAGTTTGTAGTACATGTCGAGCAAGCTCAGCTATGAAGCACTTCTCCTGATGATCTGAACTAAAGAATATCCCAGGTCACCAGTTCAGTAGCAGACAAAAATCAGTACTCCAATTAGAGCAGGTTCCTTACTCCAACCCTGAGGACAAGGATGTTTTAAGGGGAGAGTAATGTAGGCGCCTGGTTTATGCTAGAATGCGCTAGTCATGTGTTCTGTTTAACTGTTTAGCTGTGAGGCTTGTTATTCTGTTTCAAATAATGACAGCTCGAGGAAGTTGTTGTGGCCGAGACAGCTGTGAGTAGGTGTGAGTTATACTTAAGAAAGTTTTTCCGGTTTTGTTAGGATGTCTTTTGTCGAGTATTGAATGAATAGGCCCTCTCAAATAGAGAGTGGAGAGTTGGAGAGTAACCATATTCATTGAGCCCTATCATAAGGGAATAAACTGAACAGCATATAGTTAACTCAGGGGAAGCCCTGCCTAATCAGCATAAATCCAGCCAATCACAGTGGCCAAAGAAGAGAATATTTTAGGCTATCATCTGAAGGCTGGTCCTGCTCTTTCCATTTATGGCCAACAGTAACGGATGGCATGGAGGAGTAAGGCGTCCAACAGTACTGCTGTTACTTGTTCACAGTCAGCAGCCCCTTAGCCCAAACTATCCCTAGATCCACACTGTCTCTAGGCCAACACGCCCCACACTGCCCCTTTGGCGTCCATCAGGTTCCTAATAGAGCATTGAATAATAATTAGAAAATAAAAGCCCACCTAAACCTCGTGCTGCAACATCTGTAGCAGCCATAATAGGGCTCTTTCCAGATTTGAACTCTGACAGCACCCAATCTCTTTCTGCCTGGCTTTTATCCCCGTGGATTGAAAGAGTAGGCCAACCATCCATGCGAAGCTGCCTAGTGATTTGGTCACATCCCTTTTTTGTGTCCATGAATATCAAAATTCTGCTGCCATCCATGATATCCTCCAATAAATTTACAAGTCTAGCCAATCACAAAAAAGGCAGCATTATTAAACTGAATGTCAACCAAGAATATGATATCATTCCACGGCAAGAAACAAAAAGGATCATCTTTAAAAAAAATAGAATCTCACTTGTTGTATTTTTGACTTTCAGTAACAATCTCCACTATCTGACGTATGGCATGATTAGCTTTCAACTCCTCAGAACCTATTATAACCTGTCAGAGTACCCTCACGTGAGATAGAAAAAAATCAGATTGCCTAAGCTTACATGCATGATTGACATTGACTAGTTAATGTTCCTAATAACACAAGGTAAAGGAAAGAAAGCGGAACTATCAGTAATTCCTACCTTATACGGGTTATACAGGAAGGTCCTAGCTAGTTGTTCTACCTCCTTAGGCCATGTGGCACTCCAATAAAGTGTTTGACGGTCCGGACGAATCTGAAATTGGAGACCACAGAAAGCATAAACAGAAGACTTTGGAAGCTCTCAAAGCAATGACTGCTATAGATCAATCCAACAGGCATCGCATCCACACATTTGATAATGCCAAGTGAAATCAAATAGTCAAAAGAGCAAGGGAAGATACCTGAGAAACAATTTTCCGAATTTGAGGCTCAAAACCCATATCCAGCATTCGATCTGCCTCATCCAACACAAGGTAAGTAACTCTACGTAGATTAGTGTGATGTGTGTCCAACATATCAATCAACCTTCCCGGGGTCGCAATCACAATTTCAACACCTGCACATACAAACGAGTTGATCAAGTAGTTAAAATATATGTTTTGTCATCAAACACAAAATAGAGCAGAAGCAAATTACCACCAACAAGAGAGTATGCTGGAAGATCAAGGTCATCTTAATTTTGCATGCCCCTTGCCTTCTGACCAAATAAGGCCAAATAAAAACACCTACCCTTTTGGAGGTCACGAACTTGGGGTCCCTTTGGAACACCTCCATAAATACAAGTATTCTTAATCTTTGATGAAGATCCAAACTTAGCAGCTTCTTGCTGAATTTGTACTGCAAGTTCTCGGGTTGGAGCCAGAACTAATACAATTGGACCATCACCAGGGGCTGCCATGAATATGAAGCAAGCTTAATAATTTATTCGACAAAGAAACACAAAAAACTAATAGATGATAATGCGGGCAGAAGTTGAAGGAGGAGAGGCAGAGGTGAGACTAGTGTAATGTATTTACCCAAAATAGGCTGAGCATTTACATGAACAATGGCAGGTAGCAAATAGGCAAGAGTTTTCCCTGATCCAGTCTCTGCAATACCAACGAGGTCCCGCCCCTTTAACGCCATTGGCCACCCTTGAGACTGAATAGGTGTTGGTTCAACAAAGCCAGCTCTATCGATTTCTTCCAAAACATAATCTGCAGTAAAGGCATGTCAGATGCAATAGAAAATCTGTGTTTGCCTCACAGAACAGAGGATCGTGAGGCTTTTCTAAAAGGCTTGATTTCATTGAAGAAATAGTAAAGTACTTCAAAATGTGAGATGACCAAGGTCAGATGGCATAATAACTTCTGTAAAAATTGCAAATTACAGGAACGAACACAATAATGCACAAAACTGAACTCAAAACAGATTCAAACTTCCAGTCCTGCGCTAGCACCAACAAACTGCAGCATGCAACTACATGAGAATTTCTTCAGAACCCATGTACACACATCCCAAGATGCAACTCTTGAGGACAGCTATAAGGCTAGGTGATCAAATTATAAAAGAAACAACAAACTACAAATTCAGAATGATCGTGGTGAAAAAGTACCAAATAACCATTAAGAGGAGCAGGAAAACAAAATAATGAATGAAAGGAGGTCAAACAAGAATGTAGGTTTATTTTTTCAATGAACTATCTAAGAAAAGTATTGAGAGCTTATAATACAATATGTACAACTAAGCTATATAAAGATTAAATTATACTTGGATGTGATAAGTCAATAACGATAGAGCAAATGGCATACTACCAAGGTTATGTCATTTTATTCGTCCACGTACAACAAAGCAATCTACGCCATAGAGTAAGTGCCCAACTAAATGGGTGAAGGTAGAACCAACAACAACTCCGTTAAAAAAATAAACAACAGCTCCAGCTAAGATTCAAATAAAATTGAGGATACCAGATCAAGAATACTCAGAAACCACGAATTAAATCATGATTCAAAACATAGAAAAACCAACTAGCCACTGTGATATTTCTATTCCAAACCAAGAGCTGGGAATACGGAAAAAGAATGGGAGACGATGAACTCACAGAATTCACAGATTCTTCATTACCTGGGAAACCAACATCACTAAAACTCTTGACGGGTTTTGGGACATCTCGACCCTCAACGGTAATCTCGCGCTGACGGCGGTAGTCCAAGACTTCACGCTCGGTCATTGCCGCTACGGATGGGGACTCGACGTAGAAGTTCTTCTCGAAAGGAGGTAACCCATCCAAATCGAATTTCCGGGGGGACGCTGAACCCTCATAGTCCTTCTTTGAAGATGCAGTTTTGCCACTACCATAGCTCGTCGTCCCTCCGAAACCAGAATCACTGAACCTCAAAGATTTAATGAAACTATAGAAGAGAGAACGGGGGAAGGGGGATTCCCTTCAAAAAAAAAAAAAAGGAGAAAGAGAGTCACCTCCGTCTGTCGCGGTAGGAAGTTGGGTCACCGGACCGAGAATCGAAGCGACTCATCTCTGTTGAGCACACACTCTCGGTATAGGCAAGGTAAAAACCGATGGCTTGAAATCAGGAGAAAGTCCAGTGACGTCGTCGTTGGTGGCTGCGACAATGAAAGTATTAAGTAGGGTAGCACTGACCATAAATGTAGCCATTTCATCCAATATACGCCCTGTTTGGGAAAGGTCTTTATTTTGTTGATATTTGTACTATGACTAGATTAATTTGGTTATGATAAAGCTGCAAGTGGTCTTTAAAATTGAGAAGGGAAGAAATGGAGCTGGTCAAAAAAGGCACAGCATACGTCCGGTCATCTGTGGCCGGACAGAGTAGGGCTTAAAGTGGGTATAAAGTGTTCGCTTGTCCGGTCGTCTGTGACCGGACGGACCAGACTAGGTAGAATGTAAAGCGGCCGGTCGCCTGTGACCAGTCAAAGCCACTAGGAAAGGGTAGAAATGTCCGGTCATCTTGGACCGGTAAATAAAGGTAGAAATTGTATTTATATACACGAAAAAACAGGCTGACAGCCTAAGAACGGATGTAAAAGCACTATAAATAGTGGAGTACCCCCATGAAATAAGATTAGCACGCATAACAATCAGACTTAAGCTAGACTCTTGCAAACTCTCTCTTTCTCACTACATTCACGATCGTAACCAGGTAACGTATAGGATAGTTATGGAGGATTGAAGTAAGCAAGATCGGATACATCGTTTTAATTGGCGCCGTCTGTGGGAATCGAACGGCTTAGTAGCAACCACGAAGCCACGTAGAAGGGAGAAAAATTCTTTGATATCAGCAGAAAAGGTTTAAAATAACTGATTGTATTTTGGAGGACTTAAGCGCGAGAAATGGCTCCAAGATCCAAGAAAGCACCAAAAGACACCACAGGGGAAAGTAACCATGTCGCAGAAGAGGTAAATGCTGAAGTTCCGGAGGTCATCTCTAAAAAGGATCTCGAAGACATGCTGAAAGGATTAGTCAGATCTATTGATGAGAAGATTGTGGAAAGGAATGAGGTTGTGCAACAAGAATTGATGTAGAGAGATGAGGAGTACCAAAGAAAATAGGAGGCAATGACCGAAGCTATAGAACTCCTAAGAAGCAGGAACTCAGAGGGAAGTAATGGCGAAAAGAGTAAAGACCGGAAGGATGCTCCAATCATTGTTGAAGAAGAGACAGAAGAAGATGACCTAATTGACAAGAGTCTTTATCCGTTCTCGGAAAGGATAAGGAGAGCGAAACTCCCGCCTCACTTTGTCGCTCCGGCGGTCGAGAAGTACGATGGAACAGGGGACCCTGCTCAACATATCAAAAAGTTCATGTTTGCTATGAACACTCAAGGGATTAGTTCTCTCGCTCTCTGCAATTTATTTCCAGGGACACTTTCGAAAAGAGTATTAGGATGGATCTCTACAAGGCCACCACAATCTATCACCAGTTTCAAGCAGCTAACTGAAGAATTTCAGCAATATTTCGCTGCGAGTAAGAAGGTCAAAAAAGAGACGATAGAATTGATGGATTTGAGGCAGCGAAAGGGAGAGGCTGTGAAAGAATACAGTGAGAGCTTCCACAAAGGGTAGCAGAGATTGATGACATTGATGAGAAAATTCTAATCAAAGCTTTCGGCAATGGCCTGGCGCAGCCCCGACTCGATGGAAAAATTGCGACCAAGGCACCAAAGACTCATGGAGAATTGGCTGAGATGATTCACAACTATCTGAAATCCGAGATAGCTGAAAACAAAGCTAAAGAACTGGCAGATAGCTTTAAGGGTACAGCCGCATCAGAAAAGAAGGGAGGTCAAGGTGGAGGTGTCGGAGGCTCGTCAGGAGGAGGATCGAGGTACAAGTCATACTACAAAATGCCAGCCGGATCTTCTTCTCAAGGATCGCAGCATCAAAGTACAAGGCCCACCGTCTACATCGATCCGGGGAAGTATGCAGCCGCAGTAAGGGAAGGATACCTCCCCCATCCTAGGAAACTGCCGCAAGGAGAGATCCCAGTGGCATTGAAATACCCCAAACCTTTGTATGTTGTTTAAATGTTAAAACATGGTATAATAAGGCTAAAAAGTGCCTTATAAACATTAGTGTACAATTTAAACCATAGTAAACACAATTAAATACCTTAAAGACAATATGGGCGAAGATGTGCTCTAAGCTTGGGATAATCTTGGTTAAGACTTAATAAGCTTACCAAGACCTTATTTACATGTTAATGGACATATTAAACCAATTACCAAAGAAAACCAAGCTTGAAAACAAGTTAAAACACAAAATGTGCTTTAAGGAGTCTTAAAGCACATTTTTGAAAAATTGTCTTGTAAATGGGTTTTGAATGGCTAAATGTCCATCATTACTCTTTAATTAACATGTGTACTACTTAGTATCACATTAGGAAGTCTAAATCAATGGGAAATCAAAAATTTCACAATTATGTGCCTTGGTTAGTGAATAGTAACCAAATTATGCTAGTTTACAATATGAGTCAATATAAGTTGTCTTGTTGGTCAACAATGTAACATCCCGTCCTAAGCCAATCGTGGTTATCGCAAATCTCAACACTTAATACAATCGTCGCAGCGGATAAAGAGTAACTACCGGGACCTTGCCACGGTCTGATCATATGAAATACCGATCCTTAACACCTTACAACACTTATCTAAGTAATCCACCATCCAAAAGTACCAAACCGAGTAGAGTATTTAAGTCACAACATAACCTTACATGAGTTTAATATAAACGGACGGGAGCACAAGCGCAACCCGTATACAAAATGACAACCCATCCTAGGTCTAACCACCCCCACTCTCAGGGTGACTCCTCATCGGGCGCTTACCTGCAAAATAAAAACAGCCCCCAAAGGGGGTCAGCACGAATGCTGGTACACCCTCTCATGGCCCCCAAGCTAACGGGGCTACGACGACTAATTGTCGATAGCATGAAAGTTGATTAGCAATACATCATAATACGAAGTGCTATAAACAACAATTCACAATGAACAAGTAGTTCACACAAATTGAACGACACAAGCGTTCCCTTATCAAACGGGTTAGTAACCCTCTCCTTAATCCTTATTTCCTTAACCTCAGTTCCTTATCTTACCTTAGTCTTAACCTCATCTTAATCTCAGTATACAAACCGTTCCATGAAAGGAAATGGTTGTAGCTTAACTCAAACTTGGGATTTAGGTGATCCCACCGCACCATCTTAATGCCACCTACCCTGGACGGGAGTCCAGCGTAGCTGAGCCGGCAACCGGCTCTAGGCTACAAGTCCGAAGACAAGTCCTTAGGCGGAGGGCGGATCTGATTCAGATACCGTCCCCCTTCTCTTAGCATGCATGACCGGAGTCAGTCCCGGGTTCCTCGCTCAAGTTCCAGTTAGTAGACATCTTAAACACCATGTGCTAGCTAAGCCTTAACGGGCATTAACCAACAACCATCAAACTTAACTCTTATTCTTAACTCAGTAAGTACTAAACTTGGTTAGTACAATCTCAAGTCTCGCGGGTTAGTGTAAATATAACACAATCACAACGAGAACAATATAATCCGGTTGCATGCTTTATCTTGTTTTAGTCATAGCAATTAAACAGATAGCACACAAGCCGAGGGACACCTCGTTAGCAAGCAGGTCACAAGAAGGATTGTACCGTTCACCGTCGATCGTTGTTTGACTAATCTTCTTCGGGGTCCCAACTCACAAACCTAAAACATTCATTCATTTTTAGGTCATTAGTTATTTGTACCTTTCTTAACTTACTTAGTCCCTATAAATCCCCATTCAATACCCTCTTAGGCCATTGCCATTCAACCTTATAACTTAACTTTAAACATTAAGGTTTATACATATTCTTAACTTAATTACTTAAGTTCTTAGGGTCCTAATCATCAACATCCTATTAATGGCACACCTTAATACCAATTAACATCCTTAGAAATAAAAATTCTTTTTTTTTTTTTTTTTTTTTTGTGTTAAGGGTCGACCGACCCACCGACCGACCCAACCTATGGGTCGGTCCGTTCCAGTAACTTTCTGGTTCAGACAACAACCCTAGACCGACCCACGACCGACCCATCCTTTATGGGTCGGTCCATTACCGAAACTTCCCATCTTTTTGAAAATTCTCCGACCGACCCAAAGCTAAACCGAACCGACCCAAAAACCCTCTGGGTCGGTCCTCTGCCGAAACATTTCCTTCGTTAAATCTTGCCCGGACCGACCCACCGACCGACCCATCCTTATGGGTCGGTCTATTGCCGAGACATTTCTGCGGGTTAGCAAGGTCCGACCGACCCAGAACTGGGTCGGACCTGGGTCGGTCCACTAAGATTCTTCATTAATATGTTCTTTCAACTCCAAACTCTTCCCATGTATACTATTATGTTCCAACCTCATTTAGGTCCCTCAAATACACTTTAAACATTCCTCTAAAACCATTAAATCACTCACCAATATCCACCTTGATCATTTGCATTCATTATAATAATGCCAACTTCTTATAATGTTTTTCACTAGGTTTCTAGGTGGTGGTTCACACCTAATGTAACCTCTATGCCAATGCTTCCTCATCACTATAACATCATCCCAAGCATCTTTCACCATCTAAACTCTTTTATGCATTTACCTAAGGCTTCTTCACAAGTTATTCTTCCCTCCATCAACACATCATTTCCTTCCTAGTTGTCTACCAACTCTTGCCTAGCCCTAAATACTTCAAGTACATTCTTTTGATTCCTAACCCTCCTTGGTGACGCCTAAATCCTTATGACTCATTAAAACACCTTAAGCTCACCCTTTTTCATTAAGACAACCACTAGAACTTCCTAGTACTCCTTTAGTCATGAGATTCCTTAGAACATCTTAAACTCTTAGGTTCTTCATTATATTGCCATGGGTTCTCTAGTATATTGTTACACCCAAACATTTGGCTTTTTCTCATCATCAACACAACCAAGTCACTCATATCCTCATTGCAACATTTAACACACAATTTACAACCAAAACTACACCACATCACAATATAGTGCTTAACTTAAAATGCTTGGCACTTAGGCCTTAAATGACATATCTTAATCACTGAATTTCCACATATATTTGTGCCTTCAACCTGCGAATACACACAACACGGCTCCCATTGAAATAAAATGCTTCTTGTAATTCATCACCACCAACATTGTTTAACTAAGTCTTTTTCT
Source organism: Limonium bicolor (assembly GCA_023374045.1). NCBI lineage: Eukaryota > Viridiplantae > Streptophyta > Magnoliopsida > Caryophyllales > Plumbaginaceae > Limonium > Limonium bicolor. The sequence goes on along the minus strand of CM041779.1, from coordinate 144,304,838 downwards.
CATTTGCTCTTTAGTCACTATTCTCAATTTAATAGTATTCTTTTCTTAAGTTTACAACTCCGTCCCAAGTGTGACTCTACCCTAAACTTATCATACTAATCCCATTCCCTTAAACAACAAACCCTTAAGGTAAGTAATTTACTTGTTCTTTCTCAAGCTTCACAAACTTTCCTCCTTAGTTTTTTCCCTCTTCAATTTCGGTCACCAATATAAATCTCCTTGCCAATACTCTAAAACAATGTCCAATGATTCTAATGAGCACTCAACAACTTATTAACCTCAAGGAATAAAACCTAGGTTAAAATGTGTTTTAAGGTTTTAGATTGATTGTTTTACCTTAGTTCCTCAAGGCAAGCTTGGGTTTGAAGCTAGAAGGACCTCCTCTCTCCTTTGAAGAGTAGAAACAAGCTATGACAAGGCATCAAAATGAAGCCTCATGAGTATATATATTTTCGGTCAAGAAGAAAGGTGATGGAAACCTAGATTTTCTTGCACTTCTTTACCTTAAGAGAATGGAGATGCCAATGGAGTCTCCAAGCTTGAGTTTCCTCCTTAATGGTGGTTTGGCTTGGCACCAAAGTGAAGCTCTTGAATTTTTGAAAAGATAGAAAGATGGAGCTTGAGCTAACTAAGAAGAATCTATGCTTTGTTTTGGATTTGGAGCTAAAATGAATAAGTGGTGTGCAAGAGAAGATGGAGCTAGCATGGGGAAGAAGCTCACGTTGATGGAGAAGGGAGAGAGAGTAAGAAATCGTGGGAACCAAGGGGAAATGAAGAAGTTAGGAAGAGAGACTAATGTGAGATATTTGTTCCTAAAAGCAAATAGTGACTAGTACATCCCCTCCCTTATTATCAATATTTCAATCTTGTGTTGTGACTCATCTCCCCTCCTTATAAAAACCGGCCACCCTTAAGTAATCAAGGTTACTTTAGTCCTTGTTTGTCAATTAACTCACTTATATTACTTATGTTTACAAACTAGCTTAATTAAATCACTATTCATACAACAAGGCACATTGTTGTGAAATTTTTGATTTCCCACTAATATAGCCTCCCAAATGTGATACTATATAGTACACTATATATTTAAGAGTAATGATGGACATTTAGCCATTCAAAACTCATTACAAGACAATTTTCAAAAATGTGCTTTAAGACTCCTTAAAGCACATTTTGTTTAAACTTGTTTTCAAGCTTGGTTTTCTTTGGTAATTGTTTTAAAATGACCATTAGGATATTACTAAGGTCTTAGAACAATATTTGGGTACTCTCCCAAGTCTCTCCAAGCTTAAAGCACATTTTTGCTTAAACCGCACTTTCGGTGTTTCCTTATATTTCCTTTGTTTAAAATGGTTTCTAAATATTCCTAAGGCATTCTTTAGCCTTCTTATACCTTAATTAATCACTTAAACACCATATCTAAGTTTGGGGTATTTCAACAAAGACCATGAATCAGTCTAAACTAAAGAGGGGGGTGGTTTTTAGGTGTGACTCACCACACTTAACCAATTAAATAAGCTAAGTAAAGTAATAAAGCAAAGTTACTATTTACTTTTAGATAAATATCTTAAAAACTAGCTAGTTTCCTCTCATCCTCTTCATTCTCTTTGCTTTCCCACCGTCTCCAACCCTTCTTATTCCTTTCTCCATCGGCTAGCTACAGCTCACACACCATTCTCCATCTTTGAATCCTTGTAATTCCTAGCTTCATATACCAAATCAAAATCCAAGACCACCATTCTCTTAGTCTTGTCAAGCTCTTCAACTCTATCTTTTCAAAGTTCCAAAACCACCATTTCGGTGCCAAGAAGAAACACCATGGGAGGAGCTTGAGCTCATCTTTTTGCTCCTTGTTGATCACCTTTGCTTCAAGGTAAGGAAAAACCAAAGAAAACTCCATTTTCCTCTTGTTTTGATGTTGGCCGAAAATCACCATTGATGGTGTCTTTATCTTGCTTTGTTCTAGCTTCATTTCAATCTTCCAAGGGCTTGGTGGAGTCCTCTCTTGCCACTTATTCAAACTCTCTTCCATTTCCAAGGTAAAACAATCACCTTAATGTTTTAAGATATTACATAACTTAGGGTTTATAATGAGTTTAAGCATGAAGCTTGAATGCTAATTACATTGCTTGTATATTGATTAGAAGTTGACAAGCAATCAAAGTCCTTGCCGTTTTTTAATCAAGAAAGAGCAAGGAAAAACAAGTGAGGAAGTTGTGAAGGAAGAGAGGTAAATGTGCTAACCTAATGTAGTTTAATGCATTAGGGAAATGAGCTTATGTTGCTTATTGAAACTACTTAAGGAGCTAATGGTAAATGAGTTAGTAAAATGCTCTCAAGGAGATTATTAAAGGGCATATGTGATGTTAAGTGTATTTGCAGGTCAAAGGCAATATATACATGTGGAAATTCAGTGTTTAAAGTTTATGCAATTTAAGGGCCTAAGAGCCATGTTATTTAAGGGCCTAAGTGCCAAGAAATTTAAATTATGCACTATATTGTGATGTAGTGCTAAATGGGTGAAGTCTCGTGTGTGAGAATGTTCTTGATGGATTTAAGTGTTCTTGGATGTTTAATGGTGAAAACAATGTGTTTTGTTGTAACAATGTGCTAGTAGAACCCATGTCAAAATTTGGATAATGTACAAGAGGTTCTAAGTGTTTAAATGAGTTTTGGTGAACTAGGAAGTGTTAGAAATGAATAAGTGTTTTACTAGAGAAGAAAACATGTATAAAGTTGTTCTAGAATGCAATAAGGACTTAGGCATTACCTTGGAGTTGTAGAAATCAAATGAGTGTTTTTGGATGTACCAAGTCATGAAGGAGTTATGTTTAAGGTTTAGGTAATGTTGGTAGACAAGGAAGAACGAATAATGTCTTGTAAGGAGAAAGTATAAACTTGTGGAGAAATTTCAAGGAGTGGCATTAAGGAGTTTTGGCTAGTGAGAAAAGATGTTTGGGAGATGATGTTATAGTGGTGGGAGAACATTTTGGCATAGTGGTCATTATAGGTGTGAAACACCACTTAGAAAACCTAATGAAATATATTACAAGTGTTGGTAAATTTTGTAAGAAATTGAGTAACAAGTTGGACAAGGAACTAGGTGAGTTTAAGATGTTATTTTGGCATTGGAATATGCCTAAGATCATTTGGGAAGTTTATATACATAATGGATGAGGAGAACCATTGCAACAAGACTTAGAATATTTAAAAATGCAAAATCTATAGTAGTGGTCCGGGACCTAGGTCTAGGATTAAGTCCCGGACCATGCAAAAATAAGGGCCGAGAGTTCACTTCTGTCTTGGTCCGGGACTTGAGTCTTGTATAAAGTCCCGGACCACCCTGTTAGTTCTACCAGAGGATTTTTAGCGTAGATTGGTCCGGGACTTAAGTCCCATATGAAGTCCCGGACCACAACATAAAAACCCCCGAGATTTCAGCCATGAATTGGTCTGAGACTTAGGGTGAGGACCAAGTCTCGGACCACTCTAAAAATGCTATTTAAGGTTGGAAAATGATATGTAATGATGGGGATTGTTAAGTAATGGTATTATAAGGTTGTTTAAGGGATGTTAGGTGTGTTATAATGACAATTAAAGAGATGGAAAGTTATGATTAAGTGTGAAAGTAAAATAAATTAGAAATGTTAAGTAATAAGTTAATCAAGGCCGATTACAATAATTAACCGACGTTACTAAATGTGTATAGGAGTTGCCTACGGAGGAAAACAAAAACAGCAAGGACCAAGGTATGGTTTTCTTGCAGTCTGTTGCCTACCGGTTTACACCGGCTTATGTGTTGTTTGTTCTTCTGAGTGTTTATGACTTTGTAAGACTAAGACATGAAATGAGTTTACAGTTGTTAATATTATTGTATTGTTAAGCTATGTCTTGACTCCCTTGTGTGTGTCTAACTGGACCTGAGCACTTACTTGTGAACTAATGTATTAAGTTTCAATATGGGACTTCTAACAAGTGCTAACCGGGGGATGAGGAGTCCGGTAGTTCCGGCCACGCGTGTGAGTATGGGAGTCGATATCATATCTGGTTTGATTCTCTGTATGTTACGGTTGTTCTCCTTTTTGGGTTCTAACCTCTCTTTAGCTTAACCAAGGCTATTTTACTGACTCACGTCGGGCCATAGGGGCATACTATGTTCGGTGTGCTTGGATTACTATATCCGACGCACCTTGGGGTTAAGTTATCCGCTCAATCTAAAAGGACGGTAACGAGTTATGTAACGAGCTTAGCATGAGTTTGGCAGCATTCTCTAGGCTCTCCAAGTGATCTAACAATGTTGGTTCAATTCCTAAAGAGAATCGTTCTTGTTATGATATGTGTTGATGATGTGATGCAATTCTTGTTGTTGTGTTATGTAATTTGTATGTTAATAATCAATGTCATGTTATCATGACAATTAGTTGCGTGTATTCCGGTAGTCAACGGGCTACACGTTAACCATGCCAGCCAAGGGTTGCTGACCCCCTCGGGGGCTCCATATTTATTTGCAGGATAAGGATCGAAGAAGCGGATTGGCTTTAGATCTTAGGTTGTGAAATGCTTTTGGTATATTTTGGATGCTGGGCCTGGGATGCGCCTGTGCTCCCGTGGCGTTATATTTTTGGTTTCGTTGTTATTATAGTGGCGGTATATTGACAGTTTACAGTGATGGGTTGTAATTAAATACTCGGTTTTGTTGATTATGTATTTATGGTTTTTAGTTCTATGCTCGGGAGCCTGATCATCAGACCGGTACAAATTGTATGTATTCTGCCTTGTTAGCCACGTGGGTGGCTAACGGCGTGTAACACCAACCCGTTTAGTTAATGTTTTAGTTGTTTATTTCCGCTGCGATTTCGGCTATATGATAAGTGCGTAGTAGAGGTGTTACAAAAAGTGGTATCAGAGCGAAGTATCGCTCTGATGACTAGAATACCGAGCTCAGGAATATACCGAGTTAGGAAATCTAGCAATAGTTATTGAAGTGAGCAGTTATGGGAAGATTAACCACTAACTAAGTGTGGAAATACCTTATTGTCGGGAAGACGTTACAATCGTTGGAACCGATAAGTGTGCAAGCATAATGCTAATGAATGCTCGTGTGAATTCAGATGTCAGGTAGACCACGTGGTAGAGGCAGCGGGCGCGGCACTGGTGATGCCGGGAACCAGGGAGAGAATACTACGGCACAAGTCATGGCCGACGCTGTTGCGGCCGCCGTAGCCCAGATGGTCCCGCAGTTAGTAGCTGCGATGCAACAGGGGCAACAGCCCAAAGTTCAGCCACCACCACCACCGCCACGAGAGACCAACTGGGTCAAAGCGTTGGTTGATTTGAGACCCCCGTCATTTAGTGGGGAGACCGACCCTTGTAAGTTGGAGGCGTATATCTCTGAGCTGGAGACCGCCTACGAGACCTTGAATGTGCCTGCTGAAGTCATGGTCCGTCTTGCCGCTTACTACTTGAAGGGTTTGGCACAAAGTTGGTGGAAGCTGGTACGGGAGGGCAGAGTTGTTGACCCTACCTTTCAGTGGAGGGAGTACACGGCTCTGCTGCGAGCCAAATTCTACCCGATACATGTGCAGGAGGCCAAGCGCCTTGAGCTGGACAGCCTGAGACAAGGGGATAAGATGACGGTAGATGAGTATTACACCGCCTTCATCAACCTTATCCACCTGCTACCAGATCTGGGTTACTCAGACCGGATACTGGTAAACCGTTTCTACAACGGACTCAGCTACCGCCTACGCTACGGAATGGGGCCAACCGGATATACTACTTTGCAGGTAATGGAACTATAGTGTGATGTGAATAAGTACGTATAATGTGTAAATGTAATTGTGAGTTTGGTTTGCGGGGCATAACTAACACCCTAAATAATAGGAGTGCTATCATGCCGCTGCTATAGTAGAGATCACTGTCCGTCTGCGGGACGAGGAGAATGCGCTCAAATGCAAGGCCACGAGCGAGGGCCAAAGCACGCAGGGGTACGGGGGAGGAAAGTAAAAGAAGCATTACCCCCAGTCCCAGAAAGACCAGCAACAGGGTGGCAAAAGCCAAGGCCAGACCACCGCTGCTGAGGAGCCGTTGCAGCTCACCTATGCATACGCGGCTAAGCCCCTATGCTCTCAACCACTCAAGGGTAACTAGTTAATTCTGAATACCGAGTTTAAGTGTGTGATTTTATAATGTGAAGTGTGTACTGAATGTGTGATGTGTTAGCAGCTAGCGCGGGTTCTGGATCCGATCGCCACTACTACTGCAAGTGGTGTAATGAAGACCACCCCGGCAAGGACTGCAAGGGCAACGATGTGCAGTGCCGATTCTGCAAGAAGATGGGGCATCGTGACTATGAGTGCTTCCAGAACCCGAACGGCAGAAGCTACAGGCCTAAGGGGCAGTGGAAGGGTAAGGCCGTCGTGACCACCGAAGGCCCGAAGACGGCTAACCAGCCACCCAAAGATCATAGGAACACTGATTCCCAGAAGGGGAAAGGGTCGGGATCCGGCAAGGCCGCCCTGAATGTGGTGGACCGGTCTGAGGCACCAGGACCCTCTTCTAGACCAGGTACCACCTAAACTGTTAAGTGAAATAAGTGATTGCATACCGCATTTCATGCATGTGTGTTAGTGAGTCTAAAAGTACAACCACATAAATAATGAGTTAAAGTATAATGTGTAAGTCACCTAACTTAGGTAATTCTAAAACTTAGGAACCTTCAATATCTGTTATCCAATCCCACCCACACCAAACCCTGGAGAAACCACCATCAACATCACCGAATTCCCGATGGAGCAATGTCAGGTCATCCAACCAGGTATGATATTATTAAATGGATACCTGACACCCGAAGCACAAATCCACATCATCCGACGATACGACGAACTGGAAGCAGCACTTGGAGGTTTCTACACACCCGAATACCCGAGCGGATCGAAGATGAAGTTGAAGATGATGTGCTTGGGTAAGGACTAGAATCCTTACACCAAGACATATCAAGATGTGCGAGCTGAAGACGGAGCAACCGTACCGAGGATACCTGAGGAGTTCCTTGCGGTCGTTAACCACGCCGTGGGAATTGCTCAGCAAGTCGAATCGGCACCAATTCCGAAAGTTAAAGCAGATTTGTGTATTGTGAATTTCTAACAGAAAGGTGGACGGTTAGGTTTACACAAAGATAAGGACGAAACACCCGAGTCTCTAAGTAATGGAGTACCCGTTGTGTCTTGGTCCATTGGTGATACCGTAGTGTTTGTGTACGGCGAGCAGAAGCGTGCTGATCTCGCAAAGAAGTTAGTGTTGAAGTCGGGAGATGTGTTAGTCATGGGTGGGCAGTCGAGGATGCTGTATCACAGTATCAAGAAGATCAAGCTGAATACCGCACCTCCGACAGTAATCAATGCCACACACATGAAACCTGGACGTTTGAATTTGAATTTCAGGCAGTTTTAAAGCCTTGTGTAATCATGTAATGTGTTATGACAGTTGTATAATAATGATGCTATAGTTGGCTATGCCTTCAAGTGTAAACCGACTTATGTTGTGAAGAATGTGTTAATGAATAAAGTGGAGTCGTTTTGAAGTATGTCAACCGTGTTATTACCGTGTACTTATAAGTTTGCTAATGAATTAGGCTGTGCACTCGGAACGGGAGGTATACTGAGTGTCTGCAATGAGGCAGAAGCCGGCAAGAGCGGCACTATCCTCACCGGTACCTTTCCAGTTAATGGCGTGGACGCATCGATCTTGTTCAACTCCGGAGCCTCACATACATTTATCTCGCTATCTTTTGCGAAGAGGCTGGGGTTAGACGGTGAAGAGATGTCTGACTTTCTAGTCACTCTCCCATCGAAAGAGCGGATCAAGTGTACCCGCTACCACCGAGATGCTGTTGTACGAATTAGAGATGAAGAGTTTCCGATCGATATGATAGAGTTCGAGGGACTTGGATTTGATGTGATTGTCGGGATGAACTGGTTGGAGTGGTACAAGGGCAAAATCCTGTGTGCCGAGCATCGTCTTCTTCTTCGGAGTTCGTCTGGGGTTACTATATCATACCGCCAGAGGCCCAGGGAGCCTTCGACTCAGATCATCACCGCCATGGCCATGTATCGTGAACTACGACGAGGGAATGATGTATACCTCTGCTATGTCCAGGACATAGAGAGAGACCCAGAGTTTAGCCTAGAGGTGCCGGTAATGTCGGAGTTTCCTGATGTCTTTCCTAAGGAACTGTCGGGCATGCCGCCAGCACGGGTAGTGGAGTTTGAGATTGACTTGGTTTCGGGCACCGGACCAATTGTGAAGGCGCCCTGCCGTATGGCTCCAGCTGAAATGACAGAGCTCAAGGAGCAGTTGAGAGACCTACTCGACAAGGGATTCATCCGCCCGAGCGTTTCACCATGGGGAGCGCCGGTCCTCTTCGTGAAGAAGAAGGACGGTAGTCTCCACCTCTGTATCGATTATCGAGAGCTGAATGCAGTTACGGTGAAGAACCGTTATCCTTTACCACGCATCGACGACTTATTTGATCAGTTGAAAGGAGCATCAGTATTCTCCAAGATAGATCTACGATCCGGTTACCATCAGATCGCTATCCAGGAAAGTGATATTGAGAAGACCGCATTCAGGACCAGATTCGGTCATTATGAGTTTACGGTTATGCCGTTTGGATTATCCAATGCACCAGCCAAGTTCATGGACTTAATGAACCGCTTGTTCCAAGATCAGTTAGACAAGTCAGTGGTAGTCTTCATCGACGATATACTTGTGTATTTAAAGTCGTATGGTGAGCACGAAAGCCACCTGAGAAGTGTATTACAGACGTTGAGAGAGAATCAGTTATATGCAAAATTTTCTAAGTGTGAGTTTTGGTTGAACCAAGTTTCCTTTCTTGGTCATGTGATTTCTGAGGCCGGGATCGCTGTTGATCCGACAAAGATAGATGCAGTGCGCACCTGGCCTAGGCCGAAGATGGTTACCGACATCCGGAGCTTCCTCGGTCTGGCAGGATATTACAGAAGATTTGTGAAGGACTTCTCCAGTGTCTCGAAGCCGATGACTTCCTTAATGAAAAAGGATGCACCATTCGAGTGGACAGACGACTGCGAGAGTTCTTTCCAGAGCCTCAAGGATGCTCTGACATCCGCACCAGTCCTGACGATACCAGACGGTCCAGATGGGTTTGAGGTTTACTGTGACGCATCAGGCAGAGGTATGGGCTGTGTATTGATGCAACACGGGAAGGTCGTGGCATACGCCTCCCGACAGCTGAAGAAGCACGAAGAGAACTACCCTACCCATGACTTAGAATTGGGTGCCATTGTCTTCACATTGAAGATATGGCGACATCATTTGTATGGGGTAAATGTGACAATTTATTCTGACCACAAGAGTTTGAAGTACTTGTTCACTCAGAAAGAGTTGAACATGAGGCAAAGAAGGTGGGTCAAGTTCTTAAACGACTACGACATCAACCTGCAGTACAAGGAGGGTAAAGCAAATGTAGTAGCTGATGCACTGAGTCGCCGAGCACACTCTCTCCATTCGCTAGTCTCTCATACTAGCTTGGTTGAAGAGGTGCGGAGTGCTCAGATGTCGGATCAGTATATGTTAGAGATCAGGCAGAAGCTTATTGATGGCACATTTGAGGGTCAGAAGTACGACTTCCGACTCCACGATGATGACCTGATTAGGCTTAATGGCCGACTGTGTATTCCGAGGAGTAGCGCTGAGCTGAAGGAGCGCATACTGAGTGAATCCCATTGTTCTACTACTTCGATTCACCCCGGAGCTTTAAAGATGTATAAAGGTATGAAAAGATATTTTTGGTGGGCTGGAATGAAGAAAGATGTGAATGATTACGTGTAGAGGTGTCTCACTTGTCAGAAGGTCAAGTTTGAGCACCGACGCCCTGGTGGTATGGTGCAGCCAATGCCAGTGCCTGAGTGGAAGTTCCATGATATTTCCATGGACTTCGTAGTAGGGCTTCCGCCTACAAGGGGAGGTCTGAATATGATTTGGGTCGTTGTTGACCGACTGACCAAGGTGGCCCGATTCATTCCGATGAAGGACACTTGGAAAGTGGCGAAGCTAGCAGAGCTCTTCGACCGAGAGATTGTAAGACATCATGGGGTACCGAAAACGATTGTGTCTGACAGGGATACCAGATTCCTCTCGAGGTACTGGAAATCCACACGTGAAGCGCTGGGTACCGAACTGAAGCTAAGTACGGCGTTCCACCCACAGACAGATGGTCAGAGTGAGCGCACCATCCAGACGCTTGAAGATATGTTACGTGCATGTGCACTTGACTTTCAGAGCAGCTGGATTGACAAGTTACATCTGATTGAGTTTAGCTATAACAACAGTTACCATGCTTCGATCAAGATGTCTCCCTTCCAGGCTTTGTACGGTAGACCATGCCGCACGCCATTATGCTGGGATGAGTCGAGTGAGACGGTCATTATAGGACCTGAGTATCTAGAACAAGTGCAAGCAGAAGTACGTCAGATCCGGGCTAACATGAAGGCAGCTCAGGATAGGCAGAAATCATACGCCGATGTGCTCAGACGTGACCTGGAGTTCGCCGTGGGCGATCAGGTATTTCTCAGAGTGAAATACCCCAAACTAATAAAACATGGATTAAATATCTAATCACATTGATTAAGGCCTAAACATGCCTTAAAAGTCAACTGAGAACAACAGTGGTCAACACAAAGTAAGATATTGCACCCTTTGACTGTTTAGGGTAAATAAATACCCAAATGAACTTCTTAGGACCTAAAAATTTGTCCAAAGCTTATTAACACATTACTAAACATATTACAATTGTTGGACAACACCCCAACACAAAGAACAAGCATTTACATGCTTCAAGGTCAAGAAGGGCAAAAATGTGCTCTAAGAAACCTTAAAGGTCTAATGACCTCTAAATGATATAAAATTGGATACCATGATCAAATATCATGTAAGGAACACAACAAAACCGTTCTCAAAGAAAACCAAGCTCAGAAACACCTTGCGACACAAAATGTGCGCTAAAACTCCTTAAAGCACGTTTTTGTGTAATTGCCTTCTAAATTGGTTTTTAATGGGCTTAAAGGTTATAAATACCTTTAAATATGATAATATATCATATTATATCATATTAGAAATTTAATTCCAGAAATTTACAAATTTAATATTAAAATATTAATAAAACCCTAAAAGGGGGCCCGTTTGAGTCAATGTTGACTAAGAATGGTCAAGTGGTCAAAGTTTGACCCCTTGGACCACATGAGGTCGACAGTAACAGGCTGGGGGAGTTTGAATTTGCCACTCGCAAGCTCAAGAGACAAGCTCCAACACATTTCCATGAATTAAGGAAGCTACTTTTACCTTTATAATACTATAATATATACATTCAACTATGGCTGCTTAAATGACTCAGCCTCCACGTGAGAGACTCCATTTGAGAGGCTCCAGCCCCTCCAATAATCGATGCCAACCTGCTTTAGTGAGTCACCAAACACCAAATACATTAAACAAAGAAGAAAATGTGTTTTAAGGCAAATTTGACCTAATCTCTCACTTGCCTTGCTTCCCAGCCAAGACAAGGCCTCCTCATCCTCCCTTTGGCACCTTGCTACCTAGGTAAGCTTAATTAGTCATTTTATGTTCAATTTCTTCACGAATCTTTCCTCTTTCGGTGGATCTAAGCATCAACCACTTCCATCCATGGATCTAGGTTGTTTTGGAGGTTAAATTAAGGACAAATCTCGGCCATAACAAGGAAAAGGTGGAGAAACCCAATCTTGTTCTTAAGGTACAAAAATGTGCTTTAAGCACTTATCTTTTGATTCTCTTTAGATCCGGTTGTAAAACCTGTTCTCCTAGCCTTATAATCTTCTTCTTAACATACTTATTCAGTGGATCTATCAAGAGCTTCAAGGTATAGCCAGATCCAAGCCAAAAACACCATTTTTGGCATTTTAAACAAGGTAAAAATTAGCCATCTTCGAATCTAAGTTATACCGGTTTTAAGCCTTGGTTTAGTAGCTATTTTGATGCTCTTTTGCTTCTGTAAATTTAGGTCGAAGACAACCCTTGGTCACCATGGTATTCTAAGGTAAATTTTACCTTGAAATATACATTAAAACACTTCTTATGGTTAGATCTTGCTTGGAGACTAACTATGTCTTGATTGCTGTTTGAAAACATGTAAAAGAAGCTTTGGAAAAATAATCCTAAGCTGGCCGAAACCAAACAAGGCCTAAACTAGGCAAAAACACGGTATAAATCACTTAAACCTTCACTTGGTACATTAATATGTGTTTATAAATATTTATATAATTGTGCCATGAGTGAACAAGTATTTAAGGTCTTATTTTGACCTTAGGTGATTAAGGAATGGTTTAGTAAATTTTATAACTAATTAAACAAGCATAATTGTCAAATTTAAGACATTATGTGGAAAGTTGGTAATTAATGGAAAGATATGGGAGAGGCCGAAAGTTTAATGCATTTTTGGACATTTATGTGTAATTTATTTTATAAGCCAATGTTTGTAATAAGGCCATGTACTTTAGGCCATTTTATTTATGCATTTATAAGCTTTTAATTAAGTTTAGGTGCTAAATATGCATTACCATATTATTGGGGTCTTAGGTGTAATTAAATTAAATTTGGGGGCTATAAAAGGATATAGCCGAAAATTGGAGCTTTAAATGACTTTAAATAAAAATTATAAGATTATATAAAGTTTTGGTGGTTAAATGGTAATTTCTAAAAAGTATGGGTGCAAACCGTAATTATTAGGAATTAATGGTCAAGGAAATATTAAGGAGGTCAACCTTGACCATATGGTAGGTTTTGACCAAATTAGATAAGTTAAATAACTTATTTAAGGTTTTATAATAAGTTATGTATTTAATTGTAACAATTTTATAACATATGTGGTATATATGTTATTACCAAAATAAAGAGTGGTATTACACCCATGGGCTATTAGGAATTTTTAGGAATTTATTGGATTGATTTTGGAATTAAAATAAACTATATATGTATAATATATAGTTATTATGTCATTATGACACTTTGGAGAAATATATGTGGTGGAATTGTAAATACCGAAAATATATGGGTTAGTAAGGGTAATTATAACCCTTTGGTGAAATTTGGTGATTTCTAGAATAATAAAAGAGTATTTATTAAGATATGTGTATAATATATAGTTTTAAGGATATGATAAAACTATATGTTATAATTGGGCCTAATGGAAATATAAAATATATTTGAGGTCTGTTCGGTTATTAAATAAAATAACCATAGGTTATACATTTTTTATAAGTTAGAAATGTTATATTAAATGGTATATATAACATGGTATAAATAATGGGGTGATTTTGTAAATAAAGGAAACTACGGTTTATGGAAAAGAATAAGGTTTAATATATATGCCTATGCGGCATAATAGTTTTGTATAAAAACTATAGGTTATAAGTTAAAGGAAATAAAAATATCATATCAAATGATATTAGTATATGGTATAACACTACATAATGTTATGTGGTCAAAATAGAATTTAAATAAATTCAAGGGCTGTACCGAAATAAAAGGTTGGAAAATGAATTTTAGACTAAGGTCTATAATGTATAAATGTTATAACAATTATATGGTTTAGATGGAATTAATAAGTAAGGATATTCACATTAAATAATGTGACAAACTATAAATAAATGGGATTTATAAACTAGGGTTTATATTGAATAAATCTTAGGAGTTGTAAATATACCACATAAAATGTTACATAATATTGGGATAATAATCTTAATATAAGTTGTATAATATGATACAACTAATGGGAATAATCATCTAATATAAGATGATAAAATGTAACATATAATATAAGAGTTTTATAACTCATGGAATTTACCTATATGGTATATGTATACATATACAAGAAAAATGTATATAAGGATGGATATATATTATGGTTGGAAACCATATTAAATAATGGTGGAGGTTATTAAAAAATATATAATAGTTACAAACTATAAGTTATGAGTTTTGGAATGCAAATAAATTGCTAAGATAATGGATTATATAATACAATGTATTATAAAGGATGATGGAAAATAATACAATATAATATAACAATGCATGCATCCATGCAACTATAGGTTATGTACCTAAATTTAATGGTGATAAGATTAAAGAAATATAATGAATTAAACTTAACAGTCGAAATGTTTTGACATACGAGTTTTAGTAACAAAGCCGACCGGTTTAGAGAAACCCGTAACAAATAACTGTAGAAATCCGGGGATGAACTGTCGGGGTTACTTGTTATTCGGAAGTACCGGATGTAGTTAGTCATGGTGACTGACTTATAGTTTTAATACCGTTTAGATTATACTTCAGACGAGGACGCTTGACGAGCTAGTGGACTACACTGCGCATCCTAGGTCTTGGTGAACGGTATGTAAAGGGGTTTGATCCGGGTTGTCCTAAGGAATTCCTTGGGCTCGGATTTGGTTGACATCACTTGTGTGTTAAGTGTTTTGGATACATGTATGTGATGGTGTGTTACTGCATTAATTATTTATGCACGAGCATCCTACGGGACTAACACTACGTCGACTATAGATCGACTTATATAAACATACATATACGTTAATGTGATGACATGACGGTTACTTGATATAATACCATAGTATTAATATTAAGTATATGGTAACCTAAGTAAAATACTTAGGTATGAGTCACGACATTGTCGGTCTCTAGAGCATGGATCTCGAACATGAATATAACCTAGATTACTTCTAGGTATGCGTGAGACCCATTGGGCAGCTAACTAATAATTATTCTCCATAAGACTAAGAGCAGATCTTAAACATTATGAGAGAGAGATGGTATGAGTTGAGATGAGGAATCCCGGTAGTTTATGAACTACTTGGTTGCGCATTTGTGATCACTGAGGGGTACCCGATCGAGTTCCGCTCCAGGTTATACCCAACGAGCCCAAACTGGATTGTGGGTCAGGTGGCTACGGCCTTTTATATCAACGTCTTACGAGACATAAGTGAATAGTCAGGGCCTCCGGACCTCTGGCGAAATGAGCACCTTTGTGTGTACGGGAGGACTACTGTCCATGGTGAGGTTATAGGGTTGTCTTAACATGACGCCCAATTGGTATTAATTAAACATGGTTGGATGGGGCCTTAAAGGCCAAGATAAATTAATTGTGGAAACTGTACACTACGGCGAATGTACAATGTACATTATACTGTAATAAGTTGGATATTGATGGGGCCTTGAAGGCTGTTGGAGAAATATGTGACTACTTCTTCAACCTAGGCAGTGTACCTAATCGTTTTGCGGGATAGTGGATTCGTGGGGTTTTCGTACTCTTGGGGACCTCGCTATGGATAACTGACAGTGGATTAAATTTACTGAGACTTCTAGTAAATAGATTTTATCATTTTTTTAGGAGAAGAAATAATCGAAAACCTAACCTGAACAAAAACAGAATAATAAAAATAGAAATTATAAATCTTTTTGTTTTTGAGAAAGCATCCCGGGTTGTTCTGCTCACCTATTTTATCAATTATATTAATATAAACTTTACCACTTAAGTAATAAACTCAGAAACTATAAATAATTCGTTGACGACTAAATCTAACGAACCCTAACCAGTTGCTAGAACTAGCAGCAGACTAATGCTCTAATCCGGACACAACCGATCGCATAAAGAACAGCTTCCATTTGAGACTAATTAACCTATAGGCCGGATCAGGCTTCTAGCTGTTAATCAGGTTTAATTCCTATGTCTTGTTTACTATCTCAGCTCTCGCGTGTTGATTAGAAAACTACAAATATAACTTTAATAATTGATCAGAGATTAAAGCACATGAAGGACAAGAGTTAAACTATTACTTTAGATAAAATCATAGTGGAAAGCTTAACATAACATAATTATATAAAATAGGCTCGCATCCCAAACCTGGGAGGGCTTAAGTTTATTAATTAAACATGACTATATATAAACAACGTTTTAACAAAATAAGAGAAAGGGTAGAGAAAACTCCAGCTAGCAAGTTGACTTGAATCCTAGCTCCGCCTCTGTATCCACGTCGTCCGTGATAATAATACTAATTAATGGCAGTGATGTGGTGTGGTGGAAAAAAAATAAAAATGGAGAAAACGGGGAGAAGAGAAATGGATGTGGAGAGGCACGAGGCCTTTGTGTGATGAATGCTCCGGAGAGCTGATGAAGTGTTGGTGACACGACGTGGTGAGTGAGCTAGCTTTGGATTTGAAGAAGGGATGGTTTTGAATGAAAATGGGCGTCGGTTTTTATAGGCAGAAGAAATGAGAAGCAAACAACCGGTGCAGTTGGTGAGTCGATATGGCGGTGGAATTGGTGAGCAGATCCGCGAAGATTTGCAGTCAGAGAGCAGCAATTCAGTGCAGCCGGCGTCACGCGTGAGTAAATTATGGTAGGCGCCGTCTGTAATTAATGAAGGAGCAGTTCGAGTGCGGCGCCGCGAAGGAAGAAAACTGTGCTGATTTTAGTCACGTCCGCCTCGTGACCGCTCAGATCCACGCGG
This sequence comes from Limonium bicolor, assembly GCA_023374045.1. Taxonomy (NCBI): domain Eukaryota; kingdom Viridiplantae; phylum Streptophyta; class Magnoliopsida; order Caryophyllales; family Plumbaginaceae; genus Limonium; species Limonium bicolor. The sequence continues at coordinate 144,288,246 of CM041779.1, read as the reverse complement.
CCTTATCCCTTGTCCGCGTCTTCAACCGCCCAGAATCAGGCGGACGCCTCTGATGTCCTTGCGCGTGTGTTGTCCGCCCAAATGGAGGCGGTTGCCTCTGTCTCGTGTCCTCGCCAAACCAGGCGGACGTCACTGCGCCTCTCTTGTCCGCTCCAAATCAGGCGGACTCGCCTCCCACCTCACAAATACATGCGGACACACCTTGTGTCTTTTTCTATTTTCGTGCGATGTTCAACTGGCTCCAGATTTTTCGTTATAAGTCCGTTTTACTCGCCGTTTGTTGCATTGGAAAGCTCATGAGATAAACTATGTGATTCCAAGACTTTTTATTGCATTTGACACATAAAATGTATCAGTTCATATCAAACATAAATCTAAGGAAAAACATATGATAAGTGAGAAATACGACACAAATTGCTATGAAAATAGGAAGAATTAAAGCCCTAAAAGTAGATGTATTTCTCGCTTATCAAACTTCCTCACACTTAGCTTTTGCTTGTCCTCAAGCAAATAGAGAATAAATATATCTCTAAGGCCGTAGTATCAAACCTCAGGATTAAACAGATGCAAAACAGAGCAAGCAAAGTGACAATCAAAAATAGTTCTGCTCCTGGTTGTAGGTTTTCGCAAACAGTGAAAAGAATAATTTTTTTTAAAGCATGGATAAGTTAGACTACAAAATCTGAATGTAGATTAACTTGGGATCTTCCACCATTTCTTTCCTTTAACCTTTGGATGACAAGGGGTGTGAAGTAACGCCTTATTCCGCGATACCTTTCAACACCACATACTCATGATCAAAAACAAAAATTAAACTGCAATTAACTCTTTTCGTATGCAAAAACATTCTTCTTCAAGAAATATATACAACACAATTGAATAATTGAATTGCAGAGTTTTTTTCGTAACCCAGACTTTTCTCTCTATCTTTGTACGGTGTTGGGCCAACTATCCCAGATCACGAGACCTTAGGTAGATAGGTGTTAAGGCACCCCTAGGACTTAATAACCGGATAGACGAGGCCTGCTTTTGTTAGGAAAATTTTTGATCAACGGAGTACCTTGCCTTATCCTTTCATTCCAAACTTTCGTATCATTTCCAAAATCCCAAGATAAACTAATTCAGTTTCCCCAATCAACTTAATCCACCAAATTTTTGGGAAAACAGATTCATTTGAATAAAACTATATATACAAACAACCTAAAGCAGAAAGATTCTTGAGGTGGTCACCTGGCTTTACTTCAAAATTTATGCAAAAATTTTCACCCAAGAATTCAACATTTATAAGCACTCAGAGCAGTGATTCCCTCAATGCAAGAAGACAATTAAAAACATGTGTGGCATTAAGTGCAACTGGCATATTTTCAGGGAAAGGTCTAAACTTCCTCACACTTAAGAGGAGCAATGTCCTCATTGTTCATAAAATAATCAAGAAAAGACCTTTCAAAATATGCCAGACTCATGAAGAATTTCATTCAGGACAATCATGGACTGATATAATAATAATCATTAAGCGTGATAGTCTGGACACAAACATTTAAAATAAAGAACTGAGACTCCCCTGATATCGTAGATTGAGGAAGGTGTCCTTCCTCACACTTAAGTGCGAACAATGGGGGTAGTAGCGTTCCTCACACTTGCGTTCAAGCAAGTGTCCAGCCTTGGAGTTCTTCAGATACCATGATAAAAATTTCACCTGCACACACTACCCAAAAATAAACGCTAAAAAGCGTTGCATTAAAGCACAGATTCCATTGTCACTTCTTGAGAGAAATAAAATAAATAAAAATAAAAATAAAATCATAAACAAAATTAAAATAAAACCATATGCTCCCTTCTTGCATTTAAATTGTTTTTTTTGGAATTTTTTTTGTTGTTTTGTTTTTTTTTGTTAAATCACATAGGATAATAAATAATAAAATATAAAACAAAAATAGGATAATAAGGAAAATAAAATATATAAAATAAAGATAATAAGATAATAAAACTTAATCACTGGGTTGCCTCCCAGTAAGCTGCCCGTAGTTTTAGTCTTTGGCTAGACTCCTGCTTCGTTATCCTGGATCAAAAATAAAAGTAGACAATACCTTCGCCAGGAAAACGAAGTTAGTAATAGAAAGCAGACCACCTGGATCAAAACAAAACGTTACTTCGGCAAATAAAATAGGAAAATGAATACTCCACAGAACCTGGTGTTTGAGGAGGTACTGCTGGTAACGTAGTTGTAACAGGAGACCAGGTGGTGATGACTTTTCTTCCTCAAATTGGAGGATGTAAACATCCTCCTCTTGCTGTTGAGGCTTATGGAGGCAGGATGGAAGTTGATGAGAGACCGGTGGTAGTGGTGTTCCTTTCTCAGATTCGAGGATGTAAATTTCCTCTTCCGGTTGGTTGACCGGCTCAGACACAATATCTTCGAATTTTAATTGCTCCTCCTGTGTTGGGGATGGAGATGGAGGAAGATTGTAACTCTCAGACATTTGTTCTAACTCGGCGTCGGAGAAAAATGTACTGAGAAGTTTCTTTATCTCCTCATCAGAACTTGTAGCTTCAATAATATCTGGCTCGAATTGGTCTTCACTCCTTGGAGTCACCACTGGAATCTCTTCTGGTGGCTCGGCCTGACTCGGGAGAAATCCGTCTAGCCTCCATGTAGATTGTTGTTCGTTCTGATTGAAGTAGTAATACCCCAACTGAGTTTCGTTGTACTGTGCATTAGCCTGGTCGACTTCCAACCAATACGGCTCTCGATTTGATTGTTGAGGTGGTTGATAATCCTTGACCAATCTTTGATATGAGGATATCTCCTCTTGCATTTGTGTCCATTCCAAATTGATCAACAATCTTCTCACCTCATCGTATCCGCTCTCCATTATCAGTAACTATCCTACAAAAACAAAAAAAAAATACCAAGTAGAAAAGAAATAAAAATAGAAAAGAAACACAAAAACAAAAATAAAACAGAGATACAAGAAATATATATATTGTTTTTTTCTGTAAGTAAAATAAAAATAAAGCAGAAATAAAATAAAAGTAAATAAAAATAGAAATCTCAATAATATTTAAAAACTATCAATTAACCGTGCTGGAGGTCCCCGGCAACGGCGCCAAAAACTTGTTGGAGAAATATGTGACTACTTCTTCAACCTAGGCAGTGTACCTAATCGTTTTGCGGGATAGTGGATTCGTGGGGTTGTCGTACTCTTGGGGACCTCGCTGTGGATAACTGACAGTGGATTAAATTTACTGAGACTTCTAGTAAATAGATTTTATCATTTTTTTAAGGAGAAGAAATAATCGAAAACCTAACCTGAACAAAAACAGAATAATAAAAATAGAAATTATAAATCTTTTTGTTTTTGAGAAAGCATCCCGGGTTGTTCTGCTCACCTATTTTATCAATTATATTAATATAAACTTTACCACTTAAGTAATAAACTCAGAAACTATAAATAATTCGTGACGACTAAATCTAACGAACCCTAACCAGTTGCTAGAACTAGCAGCAGACTAATGCTCTAATCCGGACACAACCGATCGCATAAAGAACAGCTTCCATTTGAGACTAATTAACCTATAGGCCGGATCAGGCTTCTAGCTGTTAATCAGGTTTAATTCCTATGTCTTGTTTACTATCTCAGCTCTCGCGTGTTGATTAGAAAACTACAAATATAACTTTAATAATTGATCAGAGAATTAAAGCACATGAAGGACAAGAGTTAAACTATTACTTTAGATAAAATCATAGTGGAAAGCTTAACATAACATAATTATATAAAATAGGCTCGCATCCCAAACCTAGGAGGGCTTAAGTTTATTAATTAAACATGACTATATATAAACAACGTTTTAACAAAAGAGAAAGGGTAGAGAAAACTCCAGCTAGCAAGTTGACTCTGAATCCTAGCTCCGCCTCTGTATCCACGTCGTCCGTGATAATAATACTAATTAATGGCAGTGATGTGGTGTGGTGGAAAAACAAATAAAAATGGAGAAAACGGGGAGAAGAGAAATGGATGTGGAGAGGCACGAGGCCTTTGCGTGATGAATGCTCCGGAGAGCTGATGAAGTGTTGGTGACACGACGTGGTGAGTGAGCTAGCTTTGGATTTGAAGAAGGGATGGTTTTGAATGAAGATGGGCGTCGGTTTTTATAGGCAGAAGAAATGAGAAGCAAACAACCGTGCAGTTGGTGAGTCGATATGGCGGTGGAATTGGTGAGCAGATCCGCGAAGATTTGCAGTCAGAGAGCAGCAATTCAGTGCAGCCGGCGTCACGCGTGAGTAAATTATGGTAGGCGCCGTCTGCAATTAATGAAGGAGCAGTTCGAGTGCGGCGCCGCGAAGGAAGAAAACTGTGCTGATTTTAGTCACGTCCTCCTCGTGACCGCTCAGATCCACGCGGCCTTATCCCTTGTCCGCGTCTTCAACCGCCCAGAATCAGGCGGACGCCTCTGATGTCCTTGCGCGTGTGTTGTCCGCCCAAATGGAGGCGGTTGCCTCTGTCTCGTGTCCTCGCCAAACCAGGCGGACGTCACTGCGCCTCTCTTGTCCGCTCCAAATCAGGCGGACTCGCCTCCCACCGCACAAATACATGCGGACACACCTTGTGTCTTTTTCTATTTTCGTGCGATGTTCAACTGGTTCCAGATTTTTCGTTATAAGTCCGTTTTACTCGCCGTTTGTTGCATTGGAAGGCTCATGAGATAAACTATGTGATTCCAAGACTTTTTATTGCATTTGACACATAAAATGTATCAGTTCATATCAAAACATAAATCTAAGGAAAAACATATGATAAGTGAGAAATACGACACAAATTGCTATGAAAAGGAAGAATTAAAGCCCTAAAAGTAGATGTATTTCTCGCTTATCAAAGGCCAAATTAAATTAAATTAACAATGGATGGTGAACGCTACGGCGATTGTATATTGTACATTATACTGTAGTTATTCGATACGTTCGATATACAATTGTGGTTTGTGATATTAAATGAATGTTTGGATTGGATGGTTGGTTGAATGTTTGTGAATGTTTTGGATGGTGGATTATGTATATTATACCTGTTTATTACAGTATTGATTATATCTGTAAAATGGTAAAGCATGAAACCAATCTAATAATAGGATGGTTAAAATGACTAAGTGACCAATAGGGTCCAGGCCCGGCATACTCAGCGTCTATCGCTGATACTACACTCATGCAGGTTGTTGATTATCGCCGAAGCCGAAGTGCGGGAACAGGGTGATTAGAGTTTATTTTAATTACCGCACATGGAGTTGTATTATGGTAAGGTTATGTATATTCAGGTTTGGTTAGACGCTCACTTGTCGATGTTTATGATTTATGGACTAGTATAATGTATAGGAGTTTCTCGTTATCACGGCGGTTAGCAGTTTGTTTATGTTGGAAGTTGGATGTAGTTTGGCTTCGTTGCTCGCATGGGCGAGTAATGGCCGGTGACACCCGAGTGAGTATTGTTATTGTTATTAATTCTTCCGCTGTAAGACGTTTTATTTATTGCTACGTGAGAGACTGTTACGTGATTATGGAGAGGGGTGTTACACAAGTGGTATCAGAGCGGAGAGCGGACGAGGAAATAGGATAAGACAATGAGCTTAGGACTTGGGAAATTATGGGAAACGTTTGTGAGGTACGAGACGATTCGTCTTAAAAGATATTGTGTCTAGTAACGCAAATTGCGTGACATATTAGCCTTAAAGGCAATTCAATATCTACTAGTTGTGTACGGTAAATTACCGAGTATTTTTGTGACATACTGTACTACAGATGTCTGGAGGAACTAGAGGGCGTGGTACTGGTAGAGGTGGAGGCGATGACCCCGTGATTCCAGGTGTTGCTGAGACGATTGCTGCTGTTCTTGCACAGCTGGGTACTCAAATAGGAGGAGCACCAGCCCACCCGCCACAGCCCAGGGAAACGAACTGGCTGAAGTCAGTTACCGAGACCCGACCACCTACATATTCTGGGGAGCCAGACCCCGTAGCCTTAGAGCGTTTCATAGTTGAACATGAGAAGGCCTATGAAGCTTTACAAGTACCTGCCAATCAGAAGGTTGTCATTGCTGCTTTCCATCTGAAGGATGCAGCCAGCACTTGGTGAAGGTTGGTCAAGGACCATCACCTGGCTACGCCCGACTTTTCGTGGGCTGCCTTTGTCGAGTTACTGAGGGGGAAGTACTATCCAGCTCATCTTAAGCAGAAGAAGCGCCATGAGTTCGAGACATTATCTCAGGGAGGTCTGACCGTGGATGAGTACTACGCTCGATTCATTAGTCTGCTGGACTTCATCCCCGGTGTTGATTACTCAGAGACCGTTAAGGTCGAGAAGTTCCGGGGAGGATTGTTGTTTCGCATCCAGATGGCGATGGGTGCTACCCTCTACACTACCATCCAGGTATTAACATGAAAGCCATCAATTCTCTACTTACTACATTACTGGTTAACCTTATGAGAACTTACCAATGAGATTCCAGGAGTGTTATGACGCTGCCTCGAGGACGGAGCTAATGCTCCAGACTCGGGAAGAGACTCTCGGGACAAAGAAGAGAAAGAACCCTGAGGGAGAGTCTGAGGGTGGAGGAGCATCTCCAGGCGATGGCCAGAAGAAGGGAAAGTAAGGATTTATCCCATTCTAAACTACTTATCATATTAAATACCTTATGAATGCTGACCCGAAACCTTAAACAGGAAATTCTTTTAGAAGAAAGGGCAGCAGGGTCACCAGGGAGCGAAGGGGAAAGAGCCCATCCTTCGGTTGACTGGCCCAGCTATAGATGCTCAGCCATTGAGATCTGCACCTCCTAAGGGTGAGAACACCTACCTCCTAAATTCAATTGTGACCTTAACGTTTATATATCATCAGATTTGAAATACCCCGAACATATATATAGGGATTAAAATTAATCTAATACGTATTTAAGGGCCTAATGATGCCTAAGTAATATTGGTAAGGAAAAATAAATCCAAAAGAAATGAAGAAATGCTTAAAAAGTGAAAAACACTAAATAAGCGTTAAATAACCATAGGAGGTATGAGACCTCGGTCAGCATATTATATGGATTATAAGGGCTTCATAAGACCTAAATAATATATGGGAACAACTCCCGAAGGAAACGGATCCATAAAATGGATTAAAACCACAAACGAACCTTAAAGCATGTTTTTCGAGGAAACCGGGAAACGTGACTTAAAGCGGGTTAAATAGACTCGTAACAATTTTGGTCAACCAGATAGTCATTAATAAACATTAATGAAGGTTTAGAACCCATAAAATCAATTAAACGAGAAAATAGTAAAAACTGTCAAAAACAGGAAGTTGTGGGGTGAGAGTGTAATTAAAATAAACTAGTGTGTCCACTATTGCAATTAATATTTTAAAACCCACAATGGGCTGTGTGTGTAGCCGGCTGATAATAACCCATACCCCTCTTCTTTATTCCTTCCTTATATGTAAAAGACAAAACAATTAAAAGTAAAAAGTAACTACTTTACTTATTCTCTCTCCTCACTCACTCACAACCCACGTACTGCATTCTTCTTCTTCCTCTCTGGTTCCAGCGATGGCGATTTGAGCACCCCTCACACAGAGCTCATTTCCTCTTCATTTTGAAACCCCAAATCACCTCCAAATGCTACAAAGACCATACCGTTGAATTCGTATCATCAAGGAGATCGTTCTACACCGTTCAAAAATCTAAAACCTCCAACTTTATTTTTGAGGGTATTTTCGTTTAAGAGCTTCAGGAGCACCATTTGAAGATCTATCTTCTTCTCCATGTTCTAAGGTAAGAAAAAGACCAAAGCTTCACTCTTTTCCATTTTTCCTTGCAAAAATACAAAACTCACGTAACACCACTATTCCATTGTTAGCCGATTTTGGCATGCCACTGTGAGAGTTGAAGCCTTGTCATTTTCTACTCAAAAACTCCATTAGAAGCTCAAGGTAAGACCTACTAAGTGTTTTAAGTGGTTTCTCATAACCTAGGGTTTAATACGTGAGATAGAAAATTTACTAGTTTTGGTGTGTATGTGTGTGCCTTGTTACATGGTGTAGCTTGGCTTAAATAAATCAAGAAAACAAAGAAGGAAAGAGGAGCAAGAAAGGAGAAGGAGGGAAAGAAAAAGGAATCAAGGAAACCCAAGGTAAAGAGAAGTCTCTATACAGTTTTGAGTGTTCGTGAATGTATAAATGCATTACAGTAACAATGTTTAAAAACCACCGTAACAGTAGGAAGTGAATGGGTATATTAATGTGGAGGGTATTTGTAGTTTGAAGCTTTTGAAATCAAGGAAATAAAATGCTAAGTGTAAATGGTAAGTGTGCAGTGAGTATTAAAATGTTGTGTGAGAATAATGTATATGTTGTACCGGTTGTGAACATATTGAGTGAGCATAATTATGTGGTGAGAACACTTAGAAATGTAGGGAACCTCCGTCAAAATTTGATTAGGAATTTAGAGTCTTGTGTGCTGTTAGTAACGAGAGAACAAAGAAGTATACAGAGAAGAATAAGAGATTTCACTTTGGTTTGTAACAGGAAAAGGAGATGTAGTTGAGTGGAGTTGTAAATGATGTATTGGGAGTTGTTTAACTAAGTTAGGATAGATTGAGAATCATTGAGTTCGTGGGAAGAAGAGAAGGAAAATCTGTAGCATTAATGGAGAAGGAAAAATTGTAACAGGAAGAGAAAAACTTACAGTGAGTGTGTAATGTAACAGATTTTTATAGTGTTGTATTAAGTTAGCTTAGAATGCTTAATCAATGTCAAAACATGCTAGATTATATGTAGGAAGCTTGGGGAAGAAGTTGGTAAAAGATTGAAGTTGAAACAAAGCTTTAAAACTGGAAATTTGCAACAGACTGGATTGGTCCTGGTTTGCAAACAAGTACACAAACCAGGACCACCTCTTAAACTTGGCAGATTGCTTTCTCGCTGGAATGGTCCTGGTTTGCAAACAAGTACGCAAACCAGGACCACCTCATAAACTTGACAGAAAGTATCGCAGAAGGATGGTCCGGGTTTGCAAACAAGTACACAAACCCGGACCACCTTAAAAATACGACAGAAAGTTTTCTAAAGTGATGGTCCGGGTTTGTAAACTGGTACACAAACCCGGACCACCATAAAAACTTGACAGAACGTTCCCAAAGTGTTGGTCTGGGTTTACAAACTCGGACACAAACCCGGACTAACAAAAAATGCTACAGACAGTGTAAAAATGGAATTTTAAGATGGGGAATTGAGTGGTAATGATAGTATAAGGTAATTAGTACTTAATTAATGATGTTTAAAGGTAATTAAGGCCATAAACAAGTTTAGAAAATAATTTTAAGTAAGTTAAGTAAATGTATTTGAACAACAATGAAATAGTAAGTATAAACCAGGGAATGTTAGTAAAGTAATTAGTAAGGTTAAGTAAGGGTAATTAACCACCCAATTGTATGTATATGTTAGGACTTGGATTGTGAACACCGGAGGAACGTCGGGTACAAGTACAACGGTGAACGGTATGATTTCTTCATGCCCTGTATCCTAATCTGGTTACCCCGATTTGTGTGCTTATTTGATCACCTAAATAAGATAATGCACGAATCGGACTTTATTACACTTACTTGTGCTTGTTTATATTGTTCTTGATATATTTGTCTTGAACAATAGTTTGTATAATTCATGAAATGAATAAATGAAAATGAAGTGTGTATGTACCATGTATTGTACTTGTGTAATGTATTGTACCTTGTATGTATGTGTATGTGTATATGTGTATTGTATTATTGTGGCTTGGATGTGTGACTTCTACTAATTAAATACTACCTAACTCCTAACGTAAGTATTGAGTAAATTGGAATGAGTAGAAGTCCGATATAGCTTCGGCCACGCGTGAGGATGAGGAGACACAAGAGGTTGGATCCGATTCCTGGTTCTTAAACTGGTCCACGGCCTAAACCCCTTAAATGGGTAGCATCTTGGATTGGTGAACCAAGTAAATCCCGGTGGTGGGACAGAGTAGTCCCGGGCCGGAGGTCCCGGCGACTTGACTTGAGTAAGTAAGTAAGTAAAGTATGAGTATGTATGCGTAAGTATTATGTAACGAGTAAAAGAGTAATCTCCACCCGATTAACCGGGGTGGACAAAAAGGAGCTAACAAGTATGGAGTATTGTGTATGTATGAAATATGTATGGTGTATGTATTGAGTATGTATTGTGTATGCGCATTTCAGGGAAGGTAAGTAAGTACCAATTTGGTTTGTATGGACTACTTGTATGTATTGAAATGTATGTATGTATTCCTTGCGTAAAGTATTGTAGTATTATGTATGAAAGCATGTATGCATGTATGTATGAATGAAATGAACTGCATGTATTCGACCAAGTGGTCGGCGTACCCTCACTAGTACGCGGGGTATGCGGTTATCATATGCAGCGAAAGCTGAGCCCCTAGGGGCAACGTTTTTAGTATGCAGGTACCCGAAGCAGTATGGACACGGAAGAGGCCGGTGGACGTGCCTAGATTGCGGGGAATAAACGTAGTTAGTAATGAATCGTAACAGGCTTGGAGCCTTGTATGTAGTTGTGAGGAATGGGTAGATGTAGGCTCTTATTGAGTACATAGGAACTTGGAAGAAGCATTGTATTTGTATTTGGAACCTAGTAAACTCGGTTATGTATATTGTATTGTATGGCATTGTAAAGGAGTAAAGTGTTTAATGGAGCATTGCAGTATTTGATTGGTAAATGGAGTATGTATTGTAGATGTGTAGTACTTGGGATTCCGGTCCATCAGACCGATGCGGTATGTAGTAGTAGTAGCCTTGTTATTCACGTGGGTGACTAACGGCATTGTTTCACCCACTATGTGTATGCAAGTATCCGCTGCGTGTATCTGGATGTGTAAGGGGATTGGACGGCAATGACGGTATTAGCGGTAGGGGTGTTACAAAAAGTGGTATCAGAGCAAAGTATCGCTCTGATGACTGGAAATACCGAGTTTAGGAAATACCGAGTTAGGAATTAGAAGCTTAGGGCTAAGCGCTGAGTGTTAGCATTAGAGATATGCTAGTTAGGAACTCCCGGTGTGTACCGGATACCTACAATACCAGACCCGCCCTCCGCAAACCCCACTGTATAACTTGAGAAAGAACGCCAGAGAGAAGGAAAGTCCTCTCATACTCGGGAAAACCCGATCTGGCAGTGGTGAAACCACCGCACGGTAAACAAGAACTGACATATAGTAAATTCCAAGGATTGGAAGACCCGGAGATGGATCCCGGTTGAACAACAATACCCGCACTTAATAGCGGTGGAATGAGCACTCCAACTACAAGGAGGCTACAACTTACAAGAACATGGGGCGACATGCTTAGCAGTCGCGAAACCTGGCTAGACAACCAACAGCAGGGAAAGAAGCACTAACCGTGCAACGAAATGGAAAAGGAGCAGTAACGGAACCCGAGACACAAGTCTACGGGACAGTAATAGCTAAGTAACACCAACAACGGTATTCTAGCGGACTAAGGACATAGTCAGGAGCGGTTAACTCCAAAACTACAAAGCCATTAAGGTTACAATACCTGGCCAACATAGCTCAGACAGCTACAGGAACATTCACAAGATGTAATCTGACGCAACTACAACCGTAGTGCCTAAAACAAGTTAGGCTCAGTAACCATAACAACGTGTGGGAACGAGCAACGAGGAAGAACACAACCAAATCAAAAAGGGAATCTCCAAGGATTGGAGAAGTTCCCAGATTTACGACAGCCATGTCCAGATCGCTGAGAAGCTACCTAAATGACCGAGCATTCTAAAACATAAATCAACACTTCAAAGGAAAGTCGACAAGACTACAAAATACGAGCGAAAACCATGCCGTGACCGGTATAGGTTTACCCAAAACCACCAGTACCACGCACTTGCCACAGCAAGTGCAGTAATAATAGGAGCATTCAGGAGGACTTTTAACACACCACAGGTACATAGTAATGTACCGTGACAACAATGAAGCAACTACAGGAATAAACATCCTAAAACTGAAAGAACGAAAACTTGGAAGGGCCTAACAGCCTAACCACCGTATTTATAACATACCAGTCAGCAAGAAGCTAGACTCGGTTTAACACCCCGGATCTAAAAATGGCGATTTAATTACTCTAATATGATTATTAAGGGCCTAATGGTGCCTAGAGAGTATTGTTAAAAAGAATAAAACCAAAAGAAAAGAGAAAATGCGTTAAACGCGAAAAACGCTAAAATGCGCATTAAATGAAAATAAGAGATATATGATCTCGTTAGGGTCCGAGATGGATTCCTAAGGCTTAGTTAGGCCTAATTAGTATACAGGAGTGATTCCCGAAGAAAACGGATCCAAATAATGGATTAAAACGCTAACGGAGTTTTAAAACACGTCTCTCGAGAGAACCCGGGAACGTGACTTTAAGTGGTCAAATGGACCCGTAAAAATTATAGTTGACTATATAACTATAAGTAAGTATTAATGGAAGCTTAATAGCCATTAAAAAATAAAGAAACGAGGAAAATCCAAAAAACGGGCCCGGTTAGGGAATAGTGCCAAACCAGGTAAAATAACAAGCGTTTTCTGTCAGAAACTGAAAAACGCTCTAGCTTAATTAGCTAGTGGGGGCCGGTTTTATTAGAGTAGCAGCCTCCCCCTCTCTTGTTTATTAGTTAGAAAATAAAGAAAGAAAAGAAAAGGAAAGTAAAAAGTAGAAAAGGAGAATATTAGTCTCTCTCCTCCCTCACTTCTTCCTTTCCTTCCCCACCTCCTTCCTCCTTTGCTGTCGTTCTCCCTCCTGCCTCTCTGTACAGAACGAAAATGGAGCTCCTCTCCATGGCTTCCACCACTTCTCCTTCTTGCTCAAGCTTGATTTAAGCTCCAAACTCAAAAATAACCACATATTTGTGATCCTCTCACCAAGCCCTACATTCCTCTCTTTTCAAAATCCAAAAAGGGTGAGTTTCATTTTTATGGGTGTTGGCCATTTGAAGAGAAAAGCACACCATTTAGAAGCTTGAAGCTTCTTCTTCCATCCAAGGTAAAAATATCCGAAGAAAATTGCATTTTTTCTTCACCTTCCCTTGTTGGCCGATTTTGGCATGTTTTTGATGCCTTGATTTTCCTTGTTTGAGCTATTCTCCAAGTCTTCAATGGTGGTTTGGGAGTTCCCCTTGATTCTTGATCAAAACCCAACCTAGGGTTTCAAGGTAATCACCAATTTTAGAGCTTTAAGCATTTCTAAATAATGAGGTTAAGTGCTTTTACTTAAACTCATTCCTTGCCTTGTATATTGATTTGGAGATGGGCAATTTCTTGGCCTTGGCCGATTTCCAAGCAAGAGAAAAGATAAGAGGAAGAAGAGGAGTGAAAGGAGGGAAGGCTTGTGAACAAGAGGTAAGAAATTTACCTTGGAGCCTAGTCTAATGCTTTTAGAATTTGGGAAGGGAAAAATAATTAAATGAATGAATGAACCCCACATGTGTTGTGGTAGCAATGTGCTTGTATAGAAATAATGCAAGTGAGAAAACATTGTGAATTTAGTGTTTGATTAAGTGTTATGCATTTTATGAATTATGCATTGTGAGGTATTTGGAGAATTGATGAGTATTGATGGTTTATATGTGTGCTGATAGAACCCTTGTGGTTTGGCTAGTTTTAGGATGAAATATGTGAAGAAATGAGTTTTGGGAAAAGTTAGAAAAGTAGCCAAGTTATGGCAAAATTTGTGTAGAGATTTGAGTGGTTTGAGCATTGTTGTGTGTGAGGAATGACCTAGAGAAACTAGGTGTGGATGGAGACTTATTTGAGTTAGTTAACCACTTTTGGAAGGCTTGTTCAAGGGAGGAGATGTAGAATGATGCAAAAATCTGTAGCAAAAGAGTGGTTTAGTGCCTTAGGAGTTTTTTAGAAAACAAAGAAGATTTAAGGCTTTAAGAGTGAGTCTTGGAACTTGGTATGAGTTGTGCATTATCGTGGAAGATATGGAATGGTCAAAATGAAAGAGAACATAATGCAAAAGTGTTGAGGAGAAGTTAGAAGATGCACAAATGTGCAAGGTGTTGAAATGAGAATGAAAAAATGTGTGAGAGAGTAAGGAATAAACCAATGTTTTGAAGAGGTTTAGAGCATGTTTTATGATGATTAAACATGTGGAAAACTTATGGAATGATTAGGAAATGATTAGAGGTGATTTAGGGGTTGAAAACTGGTGAAAAACTGTAAGTTTTGACAGTTCCAGGGGTTGTCCGGGTTTGCAAATCGGAACGCAAACCCGGACCATAGCAAAAACATGGCAGAAGGTCATCCCAGGGGGTGGTCCGGGTTTGTAAACCCGGACACAAACCCGGACCACATGAAAATACGACAGAAACTGATTCCAGTGTTTGGTCCGGGTTTGTAACCCCGGACACAAACCCGGACCAGGCTAAAAATGTAACAGAATGTGTTTTTAAGTGCCCTAATGATGGGGAAGTGAATGGTAATGGTTTTAGATGATGTTTAGGCCTTGTTTGGTGACTATTGAAGGTCCTAAGAAGTGTAAACAAGTGCAAGGAGTGAATGATAAAGATGTGAGCTAAGAACACATGAGTAAAACTAAGCTAAACGGGATAACGGGGTAAAGTACGGGAGTATTAGTTTTACATACCGTAACACCTTAATGTTAATATAAACATTTGAATGTTATCAGTGGACCAAGTGCGAACCTAGCATGGTGAGATCACACGGTAAAGCTAACCCCGGTGAAAGGTATGATTTTCTCATGCCCCGTATGCTAACCGAGTTACTCTGATTTGTGTGTTTGTGTGCCGGCCTAATCAAGACTAAAGCATGAAAATAATCCCTTGTTTGATTATGCATGTCTCATTGTATGTTGTATGAGCTAACATACTTGTATGCCGGTGTGGTCTAACATAGTGTATAGGCCGACTCATAGTGAGTATTGATTGACTAGAAACCCGTAGATCGGGTAGTTCTAAACAATGGAAATATGCTAACACACATAAGCTATCGATTAAAGTATAACGATTAAGTAAACATATGAACTCCCTAGAATGTGAGGAGTTGTACGGGTTGAGTAAATACCCGATAAAGGTTAGGAAACCTTATTGAAACAATCCACGAAATAAATATGAGTGGAGAGATAAACGAACCTCCATCGAGAGGATTGAAGTTAGCCCAACAATGTGAACTTATAAGAAAGGTAAAAGAGACCTAAGGGACTATGTAACTCCCTTGAGACATGGTCGACCTCCTATACGAGGATTTTACCGGTATAAGAAAATAACCTAAAGTAAGAGTAAATGAAATGTAAGGGTAACTCTTAAACCAAAGAGTAACCGAACTTGAGTAATGTTCCCAAAGTCATTAGAAACATCAAGAGTGATGCTTCTAGAATAATATACATAATATATTATAACTCCGAGAGAGGGGTGTATGGGAATTTGAGTAGTCCGAGAGTAGTCGGACCTATGTAAAAAGAGATAGGAACTAAGAGAGAGTTCCGAGAGCTAGTTGAACCTTCCCACCATGCTAGACCCAGAGTGGGGTCGAAACCGGGAAGTAAGACTATGCTCGAGGGCCATGAGTTTTGGCTTAAGTATGTGTTAGGAGTAACAAGCGTGACGTAGGAGACCTGTAGTGTCTCGAGTATCTACAAGAGCTTAAGTATAAATAACCCAAGAGTGTGGGTGAGATAATGAGTATAAATAACCCGAGAGGAAGGGCGAGTATGTGTATGAGTAACCCGAGAGAATGGGTAAGTATAAGTATAAGTAACCCGAGAGAATGGGTGAGTATAAGTATAAGTAACCCGAGAGAGCGGGCAAGTTATTGAATAAGTGACCAAGGCAAGTGAGGTATAACCCTCAAGGCCTAAGAGTAAAATGATACAACTAACAACCTTGTTTTGAGTTAGGAACGTGTTCATGGTTGGATGTAAGAGATTCCTTGTGTATTATACATATATATTGTATTGTTGTGATGCATGTTGTTGATTAAAAATGAACTCCATGTATATCCGACCCAAAGTAGTCGGCGTACCGCGGTTAGCACGCGGTATATGCGAAATTCATATTCAGCGTAAGCTGACCCCCTAGGGGGAACGTTTTTAGTGTGCAGGTACCTGAAGCTGACCACCGTTCGAGAGAGTAGGACGGGGACTGCTGTGTAGCATGGGTAGTTAGATTGTAATTACTTATGCGTTTGAATGGGGTGTAAGTCCGAGTATGTTATCGGCATCCGTATATTGTAGACTCGGTATAGTAAAGAAATGAATTGAGTATTGTACTTGTATGAAGTACTCGGTAGCTCCAGTTCATCAGACCGTTACGGTATGTAAGAAAGGCCTGGTTAGCCACATGGGTGGCTAACGGCGTTGTTTCACCCCTGTTGTAATTAGAGTTCCGCTGCGTGAGTAGGAGTAATTAGTAACGGTTTAAGAGGTAATGACGAGATTAACGGTTGGGGTGTTACACTCGGTCAGAAACAACCGGCATGGAGATGCCATAAAGATTTCTGTTTTCTATAAAACCCAAATTTTCTTTCAAAACCACAACCCTTCTTTTAAAACCTTGGATTTTAAAACCAAACCAACAGAATTACGGTGAGTATCATAGAATGATACGAGGGGAGTTGACAATAGAATACTTCACCTAGGCGTGTGACGAACACTACGAGTGTACCCATCTATGGGATGTGGGACGACCGCACTCCGAAGGAGCTTGTGGGCCTGACAGATAGTCGGGTAAGTGGTAACGTATCAATAAGGTACCCCACGTATGTATACATGTAGTGTACGAAACACGGGGAGCAGTCAACTCCGTTCTACGGACCCCGAGTAAATTTAAACCAGAACAACTTAACACCTCAACAATCAAAGAGAAGGAACCCAGCTAAGTAATAAGTATAAAGGAACTCAGAGAATCCATCTGAAGATAAGGAATGAGGATTAGGAAATGCAAAGAGCATAGACTGATAAGTATAGACAATGGATATGTCTCAAAGATTTTAAACAAATACATGACAGCTGGAAGGGATACCCAGCCTAAACACAGTAAGGCAAATGCCTAATGTGAACACAACGATGCATAACAACGGGACAGAGCTCCCAAGAGCAATCACATGATTACCATGAAGTATAATCCATCATTGAAGAGAATATTGAACCTAGTCTTAAGCACTAGGAGAAGGTATAAACAGTCTACCCAAGAACGGGAGACGTTGTAACCCTAAAGGGAATAACTCAAATACAATACCACAAGGCGGTATAGTAGACACAACATATCATAAACATTAGCCAAAAGTAACGTGGTGTAACCAACAACACTAGGAGCAATCCTTGAAGGGTGTCTGAGCTAATAGCGGTCGAACAAAGCGTTATGATAAGAGCACGGGAGCTAGAACGAACACTCGGTTGGGACACCGAAGGGATTTCACTTTACAGGAAATACCCTGAATTACCAGAAGGCACTGATTAACACCAGATTGCCTAAAGGGCCTCCAATGAATGGAAGCGTGATGCCACGACTTGCCATGGAGCCCAGTAATACCTCCAACCTATGGGTATACAAGGAGTGCAAACATGTATAAGCGGCTTGCAAAGAGCATAGCTTGCAGCAATAAGGCTCAAAAGCCATAAACCAAGTACGCTATATAACTTAAACGGTTGCAAAACCCACTCTATTTAATAACAAGACTTGCAGAATATTGCTTCTTACGATAAGCATATCGACAATTGAATCACCCAATTTGAACTCAACATTATGAGTGGCGTGGAGTAATGGCTGTCTCAATGTCACTGTCACTAGAGCATCACTCTAGTATACAGTTGACGAAGCTTTAAATTGCTTTTCATGCCTTCTGTAGCAATGGTAGCACAGAGGCATAAGAATCGTAATAATGCCAACAATGGCCTAGTCCATACTTGGACACTACGAGGAACCCAAGGGAAGGTACCCATCGTTAGCCGAAGACCACCAATGTGGTGAAGATGTGAACCCTTAGAAAAGGCTTCCACCAACAGTAACAACAAACTTGCGCATGTAGTTATTGCCAAGAGACAATAGAACAAGAAAATGATATTTCCAAACCACTACGCCTACAAGAGGCTTTGGACTATAAAAGCACAACGCTTAAAGAGCATAGAGACTTGAAGGAGCAAGTATACTCCATACGCAACCAAGCATATGGTGAACCATGGTATGAATACTAACAGAGTAAACCTTGTCAACAAGAACCTTCACTTATCAGTGATGAATTACCCTCCAATTAGAGAACGGGACCAGAAAACCTTGAAGTTTCTTGGGATGTCCTGGTGATGTATACAAAGTAAAACTACACAGCTAGAGCCTATAACCAATGCTCAGCACTGGGAGACAGTAATTGTCAAAACAATCAATGTGAATACACATTGCACACCATGAATGACCAACCCTCAAGAGAGCTTATCAACCAAGATACTTGGTAAATTGTATTACAAATTATGAAATAATGTGAGGTAAGCCAACCTACACATGAAACCTAATTGGAAATAAAACATCTCCACATGGGGAAGATAATAACATCGCGGTATGCTACGACAACCGTCATACACACGAACAGAGGAAACCCTCAGTGTTCATGCCATAAGGAAATGGGCCAACGGCAATGGCAATATGTTAAGTAAAGCTACCACAGTAACGGAGACCATAAAAACGATGTTGTATAATGAGTAGGAAGACGGTGCGCAACAAGCGACCACTATGAGGAAGTAAGTAGTTAATGACACGGAGTATAAGTATGAGAAGACGGGCAGAAATATTCTTCCTATCACATAAGTGATTTACTGCCAAGTGTTTACGCCTCTGCACTCTGTATGACTGAGTGTTTTGGTATTGCACTTGCGCAGTAATGATCTAATGGGATAGCTAGGAATATAGAGAATGTAAATCGTAGTAGACCCTTCTTTTCACCAACGAACATGGCATAAGCCAGTTAAGCAAGCTTAGCAACAAACCGTGCGGCCTAAGGCCAAAGAAGCACGAGGAGTGTAAAGCACACTAACAATCATAAGATGTGAATTCCATTGGAATAAAAGGTGAAAGAAGACTGAAGAAAGTCACTAGGACCGGCGCATAGAAAATGCAAGGTCATACAAGTAAAGAACACTTGTACTGAACCAGAAGAACTAGTATAATCTAGAAGCTATTGACAACAGAGGAAGCACTACAACTAAGTAGTGACTTAACCTCGCCCGACAATAAGTCGGAGGAACTTAGTGAATAATCGTGGGAGTACGAATAGTATGTATAATAGATTACCAGAGAGCTGGTTACAATCTAAAACTCATTGAGTTGAGCACGGTAAAAGAATACCACATTTGCTTAATAAACCTTATTTCCACAATAGAGGGATAAAAAGGTGATGTGTAGTACGTTAAGGATAACAAGAAGAGCGAATAATCTAAGTAATCAGGGTCGCGCAGCAGAAGCTAGTGGGCCCTAGCTAGGAAGTTTAATACACCTAGTAAGTATGAGAGAATGGCTATCAATGCCTTGAAGCCTAATAGGCTAGAACCGAATTGGTTATGAGTTAAATAAACTCATATAGGAATTCTTGGTCCAAGGACTAAACCATTAGCATGGTTAAGACCCTTTGACCAAAGTACATTATATAGTAGACCGTAGTGAAGCTAAATGCTTCAGAGAGCCCGAACTAAGTAACCAATGTTCAATAATAATAACATATGGTAGATTACGTGGGCGTAATCCCTTTGAAGGGGGGTAGAGCGAAAACCGCTTAATGTAAACTTCATGAATAAAACACATAAACTATAATGTGCATAACACAAATGAGAATCGAATTGATAATTAGTACCTATGTTAATGTGAGCCTCGATTTTAAACCCTATCCTATGTTGATTAAATTGATTGGGATCTAGTCGGGTTTTAGGTCCACTTATAACCTAAGATTAATAACTATGTCATAAAACAATAATTATTAAAACCTAAGCTAGCTCACTGGAACCTATTATGAGTCGCCACCTAATTTTTACCTAGATCAAATTAGGAAAGGAGGGTTCGGGTTCGGGGGCTTGATATTCGACTTAATTAGGGTTCAATTACTTTCATTACCCTTCCTAGGTCGTTTTTTCTCTACTTGGTTTATTTACGGCTTATTACGGATCGTTTTAACCTAAGTGCGTGAGCTTCTGTTTTTTTTTGTGTTTTAGCATTTTTTGACAGAAAATTAAAGTGAAATTAAAAGCTACCTAAACTAGGGTTTCGGAGGTAGAATTAGGTCAAATTTTCCTTACGTCCGTAGCCACGGACCCCATGTCCGAGACCACGGACCCCAGTTAACCTAATTATACAGAGGAGTCAAAATAAAGGAAAACAAAAAATTGCAAAGTCCGGGGCCACGGACAGGCTGTCCGTGGGCCCGGACATTATTTGAAAACCTAAATTTTGAATTTTTTAAAATCCCGCCGCCGTCCGTGGGCGTCCGGGCTTACGGACAGGGAGTCCGGGACCCGGACATGACGTCCGTGGGTGCGGACCGCCCTCGGAGGGCGGCGTTGAGGCTGTTCCCGAAGGTGTTTTGGCTCAAATTTTATGGGTGTGTAGCCTGAAAGATGTACAAGACATTAGTGATTGAAAGTTCTCAATTTGAATTCGAATTAAGCACGAAACTTGGTAAACAAGTTATTGGACAGATGCTTAAACAAACAGCAATACAGAAGCGTAAAAAGGTTAGTTTGAACCCAAAATTTGACAGAGAGTTAATAAGGTTGTGGGGAATTAGAAAAGTAGAATTGTAACCTGTTTTACCTTCAAATTCAAGAGGATTCTTCACGTCGGGATTCTTCGGAGGCTCCGATGGTGCCGGTTCTGGATTGTGTTCGACCCGAGCTTCTGGTTGTGATTGTTGAAGGTTTTCTTCACGTTTTGGAGGTGGTTTGGTTGATGTTTGATGATTGATGATGTTGTGGGAGTTGAAAAATATGTTTTTGTGTGATTTTGGTGAGATTTCGGTGTTGATTGTGGCTCTGGAGTTCAAAAACGTGGAGAGAGAGAGACGGCTGCCTTCTTTGAGAGTCTAGGGTTCTTGAGGTTCTGATTTGATCATGGGATAAGGTTCCTTATATAGGCTTCCTTAAAGATAGAAAAATCCGGTAAAAACTGAGATTTACCGACGTTTTAGCTCAAGGGCTTCCAAAAGGAATTTGATTATGAAATTTTACACATGGGTAAAGGATGATATTTCTGAATTTTCTAAAGTGGAATCGAATTTTTTGGATATTGGAATATTTTTAAATTCAATTTCTCGTCAGATTCAATCAGAAATTGCTAGAAAATTATTGGAAATTCGAAAAATCAAAATTCCAACGCCATTATGCCTCAGATGTCATCCTCTATCATGGGTTAAAATTTCAAAGCATTTTGAATTGATTTGACCCTTATTTGGAGGAGAGAGAAAGCCTATCGGGGGCTTAGGAGCCTTGAAAAATTACGAAAATGCCCCTGGAGATGACTAAGCTGTCCCTAGTACTCTGAAATGTGCCGATCGAACTGGGAACCCTTGCTACTAGCCTATTAGTAGAGACTCTCTTCCGGGGGGGGGTGAAATTTTGGGTATAACAGATTGCCCCCCGTCAACTAGACTTTGTAATGGAAATGAAAGGGCTAGTTGATGCTTGAGTGATACCCCAAAATTTTGGATCTGAAAAGACCCCACATGAAATTGAAATCCGACAAGTTGTGTCGAGCTGTTCTAAGGCGCTGACTACCTATGAGTAAAGTGGAAGGGATGTCAAGCGATTCTAAGGCATTGACTAACTATGAGGATGATATGATGTCAAGCTATTCTAAGGCGTTGACTACCTTTAAGGAATGAAGTACGCCGAGCATTCTAAGGTGTCGGGAACATGAGATTGAATGGAATACGCCAAGCATTATAAGGTGTCGGGAACCTGAGATTAAATGGGATACGCCGAGCATTATAAGGTGTCGGGAACCTGGAATACGCCGAGCATTATAAGGTGTCGGGAACCTGAAGTAGAGATGTAATGAGATCGATGTGATGTGTGCCTAAATTGACGAATGTAAAGTAGGACCTATGGGTGCCTAAGTGGAATGGTAGGAAATTGGGTTCATGACGAGCCTGAGGTTGAGTTCATCTATTCTGGTGAATCTGAATCTTTGGCTGAGAATCTGCATCTCTGAAGAATCTGTACCTTCGGCTGAGAATCTGTATCCCTGAAGAATCTGTATCTTCGGCTGAGAATCTGAGAATCTGTATCTCTGAAGAATCTGTATCTTCGGCTGAGAATCTATATCTCTGAAGAATCTGTACCTTCGGCTGAGAATCTGTATCTCTGATCGGGTGGTGAGAATCTGTATCTCTGAAGAATCTGTATCTTCGGGGCGAGAATCTGTATCTCTGGCCTATGATGAGGCGGTTGTACGGATGGATGCACGGTAAACTTTATGCAAATGATCATGATGAAAGTTGATTATGAAAGTGCCAAACGTGGCAATGATGATGTGCATGTCAAAATACAATCAAAGTGTATGTAGGAAACTTGTCCTGAACAAGAAATCGTTGGAAAATGTGCCAAACATGGCAATGTTAAGGGTCAAAAATGTCCAAAGCACTACATTACTAAAAAGTGTGCCAAATGTGGCCATGATGAGGTTTATGATACCGAAGTGTTTAAAGGAAAGTTGTTCAAGACAAGAAATTATTGAAAGAGGTGCCAAACGTGGCGGTGTTTGAAGAAAATTCCGTTTAGCGAAAAGGAAAGTGAAATTATCATTTCCTAACTATAGACTTCGGACTTGTAATTTATCTCCTACGAGATGAACATGCCGCCGGTGGGGTATGGTGTATGATGTGAAGGTAAGGTCTTATGTGGGCCCGTGGTGTTTGATGTGCAGGTAAGGGCTTATGTGGGCCTGTGTAGTGGAGGTGTGGAGGTAAGGGCTTATTGGGCTTGTGTGGTGTATGAAGTGAAGGTAAGGGCTTATGTGGGCCTGAGGTGTTTGATGTGGTGGTAAGGGCTTATGTGTGCCTGTGGTGGGATTGTGGTGATGATGTTTAAGCTTTGGGTTCCAATTGGTGTTGTCATAGCAATTGTTGGAACCAACAATTGCCCCCAATATTTTCCCTTAAGACAATATGAGCTAGAGTTCATGGCAATCGATCGTCCGATCGATTGCCCCCAGTATTTTCTTTGATCAAACGTGCGAACGAGTCTCGTCCTCACAGGGTCAAAGCTTATGTTCTGATTTGGTGCTTCCTAACCTACACTCAACGTGTTTGGTGTCTACACTCGTTTCTCACTCACGGTCGTAACTTCTAGACCATTGAATTTGATATTTGATGAATTTACGCATTCGATCTGTTACTTTCACGTGATTGGACACACAACTATCAAGTCAGAAGTCTTTAAAGCTTATAACGTGGCCGTAGGGTGTGATGAAAGACGACGGGATCACGGAGGGATATTTGAGGTATGTGGAGCTTAAATGGGTGACCAAAGCTACAACTTGTGTCTTCTCTCAGATTCATCTTCCTTGTCTTGAAGTCGTCTAGCTACTTCGTGTTAACGTTGTTTTCGAGCTTCTGGACCTGGACCTTTGAAGTTGTCCTTTACACCATTTCTCTTCTCTTTGTCATTTGGATCTCTTCGAGGCACTTCAGGTTTTCCTTTTTTTCTTTATCCTTTCTTGACTTTGCCTTCGGGGTTCTGTGTTTTCCCGGTTTTGGGCTTCGAGAGCTTTTGATGTGAGCTTTTTGGATCCTGTGTCACTCTGGGACCATTTGCGGATCACTTTGTCATGCTGATAGCGGCGTCGCTTCTTTGGACTGATGAGAACGTTATCTGAGAGTCGGACTCCTCGCGTCCTTTGGTCACCGGGTCGGACATTCATCGTTGGCTGGGTTATTTTGTGGAGTTCATAATATCGAAAAGGAATATATGAAAGGCTCAGCGGGGGTGCCTAGGGTTTAATGTCAGGGTTCACAAGCTTTTGGTTACGTGGTGTTGTACCTAGGTGCTTCGTCATTCTTGATAGTTGTGTATCCGCTCTTTGTTACTTTTCGCAGGTCTAAGAGTAAATTTACAAATTATCTCCTTCGGTCGGAGTTATGCTGTTTACCTTACCTTTGAATGTGGTTTCACCGGAGTCGTGTAAAAATGACACGCTCGTTCACTCATGGTTTTTCCGCTCAAGACACTCTTGTGAATTTCACTCAGAGACTAGTTCACACGCTTAACCGAAAGATTCGAAGACAATGATTCTAAACTCGGATTGCCCCCAGTATTGATTTGGGGTTTGTGACAACAGTTTGATAGATGTGGGCCTTGAACCTTATTGAGGGTTGTTTGGATATTATGGGGTGAGTTGTGGTGTTTGGTTAGGCCTGTTCAAATTTTTAGAAACAAGAGACAAGTCGTTCCATTGCATAGTCAGAAAATGATTACTTCGTGATCCTTGAAAGACATAGTGCTCCTTTTTTTAAGTTTTTTCGAATTAATGAATGATGCTTTGTACAAAAATTATGAAAATGGAACTATGTTTTATTCAACGAAAAATAAAGTTGGAAATTACAAACTCGGGAAAACTACCAAAAATGATCAGGGAAACTAACTACTACAAAAGTTGAAAGACGACTAATCAAAGAAAAGAAACACATTTAATGAGAAAAAACAACATTTCTGATGATGCTTGGGCACGCGTGCTCTGCGCTCTCCACCACTTTCTTATAATTGGAGCCCCTGGTCGATCAAGTCCTGGATTCTGTGTTGTAGGGCCTGCAGTGGTCAGTGTCGTGACCGGGCAGCTGATGGAAGTGACAAAATTGATTAAGATCCTTCCCCAAATGAGTAGTTCCTGGCCTCAGGGCGAGCGGTTGCATCGGATATCTTCCTCGAAGCTCCTCAAGTGCTTGTCTTGGTGTTCGGCCGATGTCTGTAAACTCTCTCTATCGAGAACTCCGTCGGGATGGTTCTACTGTCCCAACGCTCCAACCAGGTCCTCTTGACTGTCGATCACTGCCCTCCTCATGTTCCCTGGTTCTCTTACGGGTGCAGCTTTGGATGCAAGTTGCTGCTCCTGGTTGTCTGATCACTTTCCTGAGTTCTGTAGCAATTTCTTTGACATTCTCCTCCGATCCTCAGACCCTAATGGAGCCAACTTCAATGCAGTCATAAAGGGTGCTGAGAAGCCTGTCCACCAACTCATCCCGAGCTTGACGTTCGGACTCGAGGGAAAGAGCCTTTGCTTTCAACTCTTCGATAACAGCAACGTAGTTAGATTCCACGGCGTCCATGGCAGCACTATGCCTCTCCTCCATGGCTTCAATGGTGGCCATGTGCTTTTGTTCCAAAATTGCGAGCTGGGCTTCCATATCGATTGGACCGCACTTAGGACTTGAGTCTACCTGTGTCCAAGGTGTCCATTATTAGCTAACAAAAGGAAGTGGGCTGAAACATGACGCTTCACAAGATAGATCGAAACAAACTTAGGCTGAAAGCAAGTGGGCCAGGATACCCAGAGAATTACGTGTCTGGCTGGAGTATCTTCAGACTATGGACTGGAACTTGGACTGAAATCTAAACAGATGGCTTGATTGGCCTGAGAGGAGACACCTAGATCTAGGGTTTGGGGCTAGGGCCCGAATAAGAAGTCTACCTAGTCTAGGATGAGCCCTTGGGCCGGAATGTGTTTGGGCCAGGGGTAAAGCACATGGGCTGGAATGGTCCTAAATCACAAATGGGCCTAACTTTCTTTGGGCCAGAGGAGATGGTTGCTAAGCAGAAAAAGATTTTATTTTCAGAACTTGTGGGTTATTCAAGTTCAGGTGGATTTTCTTTTTTTTGGGCCTAGAACTAATTGGATAATTCAAATTGGGCCAGAAGGGAAATCACCTAAGTCTAAGCTTTTGGGCCGAAGCCCGAATGTTTCACATATCAAACCAAACAGGGCCTCTGGGCCACAAACAAGTAGAGCCGCCAATTCGGGTTGGGCTAAGTTAATGTAGGAGAAGTTCCTATCAATCTCTAGGCTGGGTAATGGGCCGATCATACAAGCAGACAGGCCCACACAAATTCAAACATGTCCTCACTAGACGTTAAATCGAACCGGGTATGGATCGATCCGGAGAGGTGCTTAGGGCATGGGCCCAGGTCACCTCAAAGGAATAGGGCTTGCACGCTATTCTCTTTGGCTTCCCACTTTTTTCACATCACCTGAAGGGTGCGTCTACGGTCGGTCTTTGACTGACCAAACAATGGGCTAGGTAAGGATACTGTCAGGAAAATGCTTGGGGCTAAAGCCTAGGTATTAGGGGGTGTGGTTAGACGACACCCTCCTCTTTTCCCCACTTATTCACACACCTAAAAGTGTGTGAGTCCCTGACAGGGGACCTCAACGGGTCCCCGGGGTAAAATCGGTTTGCATGGACCCTCGCTCTCACATGACGCAAAGGTGCAGAAAATTAAAGTGCGCACAAAAGTAAACAAACAAACTAATAAAGCCATAAATAAACATTTTCGAGTTAAGCCCTCTTTCTTAAAATTAAACAAGTTAAAATTAAGAGTTTCTCCCCAGCAGAGTCGCCAGTCTGTGAGCCTCGATTTTAAACCCTATCCTATGTTATTAAATGATTGGGATCTAGTCGGGTTTTAGGTCCACTTATAACCTAAGATAATAACTATGTCATAAAACAATAATTATAAAACCTAAGCTAGCTCACTGGAACCTATTATGAGTCGCCACCTAATTTTTACCTAGAACAAATTAGGAAAGGAGAGTTCGGGTTCGGGGGCTTGATATTCGACTTAATTAGGGTTCAATTACTTTCATTACCCTTCCTAGGTCATTTTTTCTCTACTTGGTTTATTTACGGCTTATTACGGGTCGTTTTAACCTAAGTGTGCGAGCTTCTGTTTTTTTGTGTTTTTAGCATTTTTTGACAGAAAATTAAAGTGAAATTAAAAGCTACCTAAACTAGGGTTTTGGAGGCAGAATTAGGTCAAATTTTCCTTACGTCCGTAGCCACGGACCCCATGTCCGAGACCACGGACCCCAGTTAACCTAATTATACAGAGGAGTCGAAATTAAAGGAAAACAAAAAATTGCAAAGTCCGGGGCACGGACAGGCTGTCCGTGGGCCCGGACATTATTTGAAAACCTAAATTTTGAATTTTTAAAATCCCGCCGCCGTCCGTGGGCGTCCAGGCTTACGGACAGGGAGTCGGGACCCGGACATGACGTCCGTGGGGTGCGGACCGCCCTCGGACGGCGGCGTTGAGGCTGTTCCCGAAGGTGTTTTTGGCTCAAATTTTATGGGTGTGTAGCCTGAAAGATGTACAAGACATTAGTGATTGAAAGTTCTCAATTTGAATTCGAATTAGCACGAAACTTGGTAAACAAGTTATTGGACAGAAGCTTAAACAAACAGCAATACAGAAGCGTAAAAAGGTTAGTTTGAGCCCAAATTTGACAGAGAGTTAATAAGGTCATGGGGAATTAGAAAAGTAGAATTGTAACCTGTTTTACCTTCGAATTCAAGAGGATTCTTCACGTCGGGATTCTTCGGAGGCTCCGATGGTGCCGGTTCTGGATTGTGTTCGACCCGAGCTTCTGGTTGTGTTGATATTGAAGGTGTTCTTCACGTTTTGGAGGTGGTTGGTTGATGTTTGATGATGTTGTGGGAGTTGAAAAATATGTTTGGTGTTGATTTTGGTGAGATTTCGGTGTTTTGATTGTGGCTCTGGAGTTCAAAAACGTGGAGAGAGAGAGACGGCTGCCTTCTTTGAGAGTCTAGGGTTCTTGAGGTTCTGATTTGATCATGGGATAAGGTTCCTTATATAGGCTTCCTTAAAGATAGAAAAATCCGGTAAAAACTGAGATTTACCGACGTTTTAGCTCAAGGGCTTCCAAAAGGAATTTGATTATGAAATTTTAACATGGGTAAAGGATGATATTTCTGAATTTTCTAAAGTGGAATCGAATTTTTGGATATTGGAATATTTTTAAATTCAATTTTCGTCAGATTCAATCAGAAATTGCTAGAAAATTATTGGAAATTCGAAAAATCAAAATTCCAACGCCATTATGCCTCAGATGTCATCCTCTATAATGGGTTAAAATTTCAAAGCATTTTGAATTGATTGACCCTTATTTGGAGGAGAGAGAAAGCCTATAGGGGGCTTAGGAGCCTTGAAAAATTACGAAAATGCCCCTGGAGATGACTAAGCTGTCCTAGTACTCTGAAATGTGCCGATCGAACTGGGAACCCTTGCTACTAGCCTATTAGTAGAGACTCTCTTCGGGGGGGGGGGGGGTAAATTTTGGGTATAACAGTTAAATAAACATACGTACTCATTCATGTAGTAATCGTGGTAATTAGGCACGAGAGATGCAAATACCCTAGGATGAGTAGTATACCTATCTGGTAACCCCAGTGTAAGTGTACTAGTAAAGAGGAGAAGGAGTAGTGGACGGAGCTCCACAAGTATTGTAGCCCTTAAAGAAATAGTACGAACTGATTAAGAGTAGTAGAGGAATGTAGCCCATTAGTAGTGTTTCGTAGGTAAGTCATTGGAAGTAAATCGAGGATGACTGAATTTCATAAGTATTGTAATTCTTAGTTAGATTATTTGAGATGATGGGAGTAATGGATGAAAGTAACGAAGGTTGATGAAATTAGCACTTAGGTATTGAATCTCGGAGTAAAGTAGTTGGGAAGTAGAGTGAGGATGATCGATGGACTGAATTCCATCCCTTGGAGATGTGTGAATTTGTAACTATGACTAAGAAGAGTAAAAAGATATAAAATACAACTAATCAAATTATTTGTTGTTTGAAAATGATGTGGGAAGTCGAACTTGATCCTGATTAGATCAAGGGAAACCAAACACAAATTGGGGTGGAGAGATAGTTCAAACACTGATGCTGATCACATCAGGGTCGAATGATTCTTGAAGCTCCCCTCAAGTGGTCACAAGAATCACTCATATGATAGAAGTAATGAATATAAATTGGAATTTGGAGTTGTGTGTTGTAGAAAATTTCTAATTAGTAGTTGTAAAGGAATTTTCCTTAGACTGGAGATTGAGGACTTATTGGAAGTTTATACCGGAGAAGATAGTAGTGTAGCATGTTGTATTATTCCAAGGGCAGCAGGACATAGAGGAGTCCTGTGTCGAGATGACCTGAGTGCCTGCGGGATTGTAATGTGTATTACATTGCTTTGGGGATAGCTTTGCACTGTATGTATGTATAAATTTTGTAATGAGGAACCGGATGGTTGATAGTAATATGGATTGGAGTAATTATTGTACATTGGTATGGTATGGAAAGGAGAAAACCTTGAATAACGAATTTGGAATTGTAAGGAGGAGGAATGTATGGCTTTGGTATTAGGCAAGTATAAATGAGTAAGTATAAATCCCATAACCTCGAACAACTTTGAGGACAAAGTTCTTAAGGGTGGTAGATTGAAATACCCCGAACTTATATATAGGGATTAAAATTAATCTAATACGTATTTAAGGGCCTAATGACGCCTAAGTAATATTGGTAAGGAAAAATAAATCCAAAAGAAATGAAGAAATGCTTAAAAAGCGGAAAAACACTAAATAAGCGTTAAATAACCATAGGAGGTATGAGACCTCGGTCAGCATATTATATGGATTCTAAGGGCTTCATAAGACCTAAAAATATATGGGAACAACTCCGAAGGAAACGGATCCATAAAATGGATTAAAAACCACAAACGAACCTTAAGCGCGTTTTTCGAGGAAACCGGGAAAGTGACTTAAAGCGGGTTAAATAGACTCGTAACAATTTTGGTCAACCAGATAGTCATTAATAAACATTAATGAAGGTTAGAACCAATAAAATCAATTAAACGAGAAAATAGTAAAAACTGTCAAAAAATAGGAAGTTGTGGGGTGAGAGTGTAATTAAAATAAACTAGTGTGTGTCCACTATTGCAATTAATATTTTAAAACCCACAATGGGCTGTGTGTGTAGCCGGCTGATATAGCCCATACCCCTCTTCTTTATTCCTTCCTTATATGTAAAAGACAAAACAATTAAAAGCAAAAAGTAACTACTTTACTTATTCTCTCTCCTCACTCACTCACAACCCACGTATGCATCTTCTTCTTCTCTCTGGTTCCAGCGATGGCGATTTGAGCACCCCCTCACACAGAGCTTGTTTCCTCTTCATTTGAAACCAAATCACCTCCAATGCTACAAAGACCATACCGTTGAATTCGTATCATCAAGGAGATCGTTCTACACCCCTTCAAAAATCTAAAACCTCCAACTTTATTTTTGAGGGTATTTTCGTTTAAGAGCTTCAGGAGCACCATTTGAAGATCTATCTTCTTCTCCATGTTCTAAGGTAAGAAAAAGACCAAAGCTTCACTCTTTTCCATTTTTCCTTGCAAAAATACAAAACTCACGTAACACCACTATTCCATTGTTAGCCGATTTTGGCATGCCACTGTGAGAGTTGAAGCCTTGTCATTTTCTACTCAAAAACTCCATTAGAAGCTCAAGGTAAGACCTACTAAGTGTTTTAAGTGGTTTCTCATAACCTAGGGGTTTAATACGTGAGATAGAAAATTTACTAGTTTTGGTGTATATGTGTGTGCCTTGTTACATGGTGTAGCTTGGCTTAAATAAATCAAGAAAACAAAGAAGGAAATAGGTGCAAGAAAGGAGAAGGAGGGAAAGAAAAAGGAATCAAGGAAACCCAAGGTAAAGAGAAGTCTCTGTACAGTTTTGAGTGTTCGTGAATGTATAAATGCATTACAGTAACAGTGTTTAAAAACCCACCGTAACAGTAGGAAGTGAATGGGTATATTAATGTGGAGGGTATTTGTAGTTTGAAGCTTTTGAAAAAAGGAAAATAAAATGCTAAGTGTAAATGGTAAGTGTGCAGTGAGTATTAGAATGTTGTGTGAGAATAATGTATATGTTGTACCGGTTGTGAACATATTGAGTGTGCATAATTATGTGGTGAGAAACTTAGAAATGTAGGGAACCTCCGTCAAAATTTGATTAGGAATTTAGAGTCTTGTGTGCTGTTAGTAACGAGAGAACAAAGAAGTATACATAGAAGAATAAGAGATTTCACTTTGGTTTGTAACAGGAAAAGGAGATGTAGTTGAGTGGAGTTGTAAATGGTGTATTGGGAGTTGTTTAACTAAGTTAGGATAGATTGAGAATCATTGAGTTCGTGGAAGAAGAGAAGAAAATCTGTAGCATTAATGGAGAAGGAAAAATTGTAACAGGAAGAGAAAACTTACAGTGAGTGTGTAATGTAACAGATTTTTATAGTGTTGTATTAAGTTAGTTTAGAATGCTTAATCAATGTCAAAACATGCTAGATTTATGTAGGAAGCTTGGGGAAGAAGTTGGTAAAAGATTGAAGTTGAAACAAAGCTTTAAAACTGGAAATTTGCAACAGACTGGATTGGTCCTGGTTTACAAACAAGTACACAAACCAGGACCACCTTTAAACTTGGCAGAATGCTTTCTCGCTAGAATGGTCCTGGTTTGCAAACAAGTACGCAAAACCGGACCACCTCATAAACTTGACAGAAAGTATCGCAGAAGGATGGTCCGGGTTTGCAAACAAGTACACAAACCTGGACCACCTTAAAAATACGACAGAAAGTTTTCTAAAGTGATGCTCCGGGTTTGTAAACTGGTACACAAACCTGACCACCATAAAAACTTGACAGAACGTTCCCAAAGTGTTGGTCCGGGTTTACAAACTCGGACACAAACCCGGACCAACACAAAAATGCTACAGACAGTGTAAAAATGGAATTAAAGATGGGGAATTGAGTGGTAATGATAGTATAAGGTAATAAGTACTTAATTAATGATGTTTAAAGGTCATTAAGGCCATAAACAAGTTTAGAAATAATTTTAAGTAAGTAAGTTAAGTAAATGTATTTGAACAACAATGAAATAGTAAGTATAAACCAGGGAATGTTAGTAAAGTAATTAGTAAGGTTAAGTAAGGGTAATTAACCACCCAATTGTATATATATGTTAGGACTTGGATTGTGAACACCGGAGGAACGTCGGGTACAAGTACAACGGTGAACGGTATGATTTCTTCATGCCCTGTATCCTAATTTGGTTACCCCGATTTGTGTGCTTATTTGATCACCTAAATAAGATAATACACGAATCGGACTTTATTGCACTTACTTGTGCTTGTTTATATTGTTCTTGATATATTTGTCTTGAACAATAGTTTTGCATAATTCATGAAATGAATAAATGAGAATGAAGTGTGTATGTACCTTGTATTGTACTTGTGTAATGTATTGTACCTTGTATGTATGTGTATGTGTGTGTGTGTATGTGTATTGTATATATGGCTTGGATGTGTGACTTCTACTAATTCCTAACTACCTAACTCCTAACGTAAGTATTGAGTAAATTGGAATGAGTAGAAGTCCGATATAGCTTCGGCACGCGTGAGGATGATGAGACACAAGAGGTTGGATCCGATTCCTGGTTCTTAAACTGGTCCACGGCCCAAACCCCTAAATGTAGCATCCTGGATTGGTGAACCAAGTAAATCCTGGTGGTGGGACAGAGTAGTCCCCGGGCCGGAGGTCCCGACGACTTGACTTGAGTAAGTAAGTAAGTAAAGTATGAGTATGTATGCGTAAGTATTGTGTAACGAGTAAAAGAGATATCTCCACCCGATAACCGGGTGGGAGAAAAAGGAGCTAACAAGTATGGAGTATTGTGTATGTATGGAATATGTATGGTGTATGTATTGAGTATGTATTGTGTATGCGCATTTCAGGGAAGGTAAGTAAGTACCAATTTGGTTTGTATGGACTACTTGTATGTATTAAAATGTATGTATGTATTCCTTGCGTAAAGTATTGTAGTATTATGTATGAAAGCATGTATGCATGTATGTATGAATGAAATGAACTGCATGTATTCGACCAAGTGGTCGGCGTACCCTCACTAGTACGTGGGGTATGCGGTTATCATATGCAGCGAAAGCTGAGCCCCTAGGGGCAAACATTTTTAGTGTGCAGGTACCCGAAGCAGTATGGACACGGAAGAGGCCGGTGGACGTGCCTAGATTGCGAGGAATAAACGTAGTTAGTAATGAATCGTAACAGGCTTGGAGCCTTGTATGTAGTTGTAACACCCCATCCAACAATAACACACTTACAATAAACTGCAGCGGAAAACAACCTCATCACATTACTTATCTCGTTGGTGTTACACGCCGTTAGCCACCCACGTGGCTAACAAGGCTAATACATACACATCGTACCGGTCTGATGGGCTAAATTCCCGAGCGACTACACCTTACTATCCCTTTCATTAACACAACAACAACATACACTTCCAACTATACCGAGTATTTATAACTAATGCCGATAACAATTTCGGTCTTACTACGCCTACTGTATACACAACATAAACGATTACCCATGTACAACGACTACCCCGTCCTACTCTCGAACGGCTTCCAGCTCCTTGTACCTGAAATAGGAAAAGAAGAGAAAGGGTGGCCCCCAAGGGGCTCAGCACCTTTGCTGGTATGGTAATCCCGCAGCCCACATGCTACCGGGCCACGCACAACTAATTGTCGTCTTAGCATGCGGTTGATTATTTTAAATCATACATGCAACTGTAAACACACAACACATAATCATTCGCCTCAACGGGCTCAACAAAACGGATAATATATCCTTACTTAATAAGTCACTCATGGTATTCATCATCCCTAGAGTTCCTCCTCTAATGGAGCTACTTCCTTAATAGACGACACATACCCTTAAATCGGGTTATCCTTAAACGCCTCTTTCACAAACTGGGAATCATATCCATGATCCACACACTCCACATTATACAATACATAACTTACACTACATAACACATAACAACACTTTGCACGTTTCCACGTGCACAACATAATACCGCAACAGATATTGCATCACAACAAATACATAACATAACGGGAATGGTTCTCTTAGGAACCGACCCAAACATAATTAGTTCACTGGGAGAGCCTAGAGGATGCTGTCAAACTCATGCTAAGCTCGTTTACATAACTCGTTACCGTTCTGTTAGGCGAACGGATAACTTAACATAAAGATGGATCGGGTTTAGTGACCCGAACACACATACATAATCCCCAACAGACGTGAGTCAAGAGCCTTGGTTAAGCTCAGGGGTGATCGAAGACCAATGAAGGAAGACAATCAACAGAGAGGAAGCTGAAGAAACTGTATACAACAACTCCCAAACAACGCGCGACCGGAACAACCGGATTCCTCACCCCCCATAATATATAAATATTCACAGTTAAAGACTCCGCTGTGGAACCTATCACATCATCACACAATACAGTATTACAACTGAGTTAATCACGCAAGGAGGGTCATACACTTACAGCAACATCACACAACTAACTCACGCATAGCCGTGGTTAGAACGTTCCTTAGGTCGGAAACGTTATTACCGGATACCGTTCTCTTACGTTTACCTAATAGTGGTTAACTAGCCCTTCAAGCGCATTTGAGGTTACCGGTATCGGCACGTAAACATACAACAACAATAACGACTGTAAACTCGTTTCATGATTTATCTTATAACGTGGCAAACACACAGAAAAACACATTGGCATACAAGCCGGTGTAATCCGGTAGGACACAGGTTGCAAGAAAACCATACCTGTCACCGGAGTCCACTTTACCACGTCCACTTATGTTCCTCGAGCGATTCTCGAACAACTGTTAACATCACATGTGTTTTTATTACATCGGGGTTTGCTTGATTATTTAATGTCTAATGCTTAACTTTCCCCGTTAACTTTGTTACATAACTTTACATTTTAACTTGTTTTACTTTTACATTTTGATACAACTTTTCACCCACTTAATTGCCATTTAAAAACTCACCTAACATGTCCTTAACAACCTTATAACATCATTACCTATCAATCCCATCATTACATATCATTTCATAACCTTAAACCATGTTTTGGTCCGACCGGACTTGCCGACCGGACTTACCCAAGTCCGGTCGATTCCAGAACACATTTCCGTCAAAATTTTCTACTCCGACCGACCTTGTAAGTCCGGTCCTATGTCCGGTCCATTCCAGAAACTAATTCCCACAGGGTAAACTGGGCCCGACCGAACTTGCAAGTCCGGTCGCAAGTCCGGTCTGCCCCAGATCTTTGTTTTCCTTTTTACATTCAACTCCAAACTTCACCCCATATACCCTAGTATACCCTAGCCTCATTTGGGCACTTCAAACACACCTTTATCCATGTGCTAAAACTCTTTAAATCACTCACCAAAACCATTTTATCATTCACAAACTTCTTACAAAGTTCCTAGCACTTGGGATGTTCTCCTTATGATTTATAAGTGGTAGTTCACCAATAATGACCACTACACCAAGGTGTTTCCTCTACACCTTAACATCATCTCTCAAACTTCTTCTTACTAACTAAATCTCCTTTTTCACATCTTACCTAATCATCACTTATTCCTTGGATATCAACATTACCTAAACCTTAAAAAACTCCTCCAAGACTTAAATACATCCTCAAAACACACATTGAATTCCTAGAACTTCCAAGACAACACCTAAATCCTTGCATCACTCTAAATCACCTTAATACATGTTTCTTCTCGAGTAAACATTTATTCACCTTTAACACTTCCTAGTTCACCAAAACTCACTTAAAACACTTAGAACTTCTTACACATTTCCCAAATTTGGCCATAGCTTCTCTTGTATATACTCACATCCAAACACTTAGGTTTTTACCTTATTTCATTCAAGAACACCTAAAATCCTCAAGAACATTTTTACACACAAACTTCACACATTAAGCACTACATCACAATATAGTGCATAACTTAAATTGCTTGGCACTTAGGCCCTTAAATAACATGGCTCTTAGGCCCTTAAATTGCATAAACCTTAAACACTGAATTTCCCACATAATAATGCCTTTGACCTGCAAATACACCCCACAATACATATTCCTTTAATAAACTCCTTGAGAGCATTTCACTAGGTCATTCACCATTGGCTCCTTAGGTATTTTATTAAGCAAGTCAAGCTTGTTTTCCTAAGGCATTTAAACTACATTGAGATAGCTTGTTTACCTCTTTTCCTCACAAACTTCTTTCTTGTTTCCTTGTAAAAACGGTGGGGTGTTTGGTTGTTTGTCAACTTCTAAACAATGTACAAATAATAGAATGAGTATTCAAGCATTATGCTTCATCTCATTGTAAACCCTAGTTACACATATTGTTTTAACACATTAAGGTAATGTTTTACCTTGGAATTGGAAGAGAACTTGAATAAGTATCAAGAGAGGACTCCTCCTAGCCCTTGGAAGATTCAAATGAAGCTAAAACAAGCAAGGTAAAACACCATGGTGAGGTGAATTTTCGGTCAATGATAAACATGGTGGAAACTTGATTTTCTTTGAGATTCCTTACCTAGAAGCAAAGGAGATCAATAATATGTGGAAAGACAAGCTCAAGCTCCATCAATGGTGGAACTCCATGGCACCGAAATGGTGATCTTGAAATTTTGAGAAGATAGGAATGAAGAGCTTGATGAGAGGAAGAGAATGGTGGTGTTTGTTTTTGATTTGGTTAAGTGAGCTAGGTTTTACAAGGGTTCAAAGGTGGGCTTCCATGGTGGTGGTGCTGTATGAACGTGAGAACAGAGAGAGAAGAGAGGTAGAAGAGAGCTTGGATACGTGGGAATGAAGAAGGAAATGAGAGAATGAGATAAGTTTTGCTTTTGGAAGATATTTGTACTTAAAAAGCAAATAGTACTTAAGTTAGTCATTCTTTATTTCCTTAGCATGTTAACAAGGGTGGTGAGTCACCAACCTTAAAAACGGCCCCCAATAGTACCTAGGGGTATTTTAGACTTTATTAATCAATTGTCTCACTTATAATAACATATGTTACAAATAGCTTATAAAATCACTATTCACAAAAACAAGGCACATTGTTGTGAAATTTTTGATTTCCCATTGATATAGACTTCCAAATGTGATACTATATAGTACACATGTATATTTAAGAGTAATGATGGACATTTAGCCACTCAAAACTCATTTACAAGACAATTTTTCAAAAACGTGCTTTAAGACTCTTAAAGCACATTTTGTGTTTAACTTGTTTTCAAGCTTGGTTTTCTTTAGTAATTGATTTAATATGTTCATTAACATATAAATAAGGTATAGGTATGACCATTAGGTCTTATACAAATTCACAAGCTTAGCACATTTTTGCTCATATTGACTTTAAGGTATTTTATGTGTTTTATTGGTTTAACTGCCCACCAAGGTTCCTAAGGACTTATTTAGCCTTATTAAATCATAATTGAATATTATTAAGTCTTGGTAGGCTCTTTGGGTCCTAACCAAGTTCACTCATAGCTTAGAGCATGTTTTTGCTCAAACTGTGTCTTAATGCTTTATTGCATTTACTATGGTCTAAATTGTTCACTGATGTTACTAAGGCACTTTTAGCCTTTACATACCATAGTTTGATATTTAAACCACATATCAAGGTTTGGGGTATTTCAATCTACCCCCCTTAAAAGAACTTCGTCCTCGAAGTTCACACTTTCACACATCATTAGATTTGAACACAGGAATCACTTGGAAATAAACTTCCATAACCAAACACACTTTACATCACAACCTCGGACTTAATGGTCCGGGCAACACATTCACATGCACACATAACATAACATATCCACATGATAACCTCGGACTCTTTGGTCCGGGTATTAACAACACTTACACATACATAACAACCCTTTGACTCACTGGTCTTGGGTAACATAACAACATTTGGACACATAGGTTCCGATAACATAATAGTCTTTAGACACATAGGTCTATGCAACACAACACATTTAGACTCATAGGTCTTGATAACATACACTTTAGGAACTCAGGTCAAATAATATTTATTACATACCACCCAACATGTCATAGCATGTATAGCAATCAAAAATATCTTTACATACACACTGTGATCCCGCAGAACCCGGTCGCGATGGACACCTTCCGTCCCCGTGCCTTTGGGAGATTAAAACAATCACATAATTTGAAAATTTTTCCTTGTGAGGTTAAAGTAAGAAGACTTTAATTATGGCAAAGTATCCATCAACGTTTTATAAATACCAATTGAAAATCCTTTTTGAAAACACACACAACTCCAGTCCAACTTAAGATCTTTGCTTCTTTTATTAGCGTGGTTATTTGTGACCACTTATAGGGAGTTTCAAGAGTCATCCAACCCTGATGTGATCAGCATCAGTGTTGAACTATCCCTCCACTCCAATTTGTGTTCGGCTTCCCTTGATCACATGCAAATCAAGTTCCACTTCCCACTTCATTTTCAAGCATCAAATAAATCACTCGTTTCCAATTTTCTATCTTTTAAATCATTCTAATCATGATCATAACATCTCCAAGGGATAGAACTTCGTCTATCAGTTATTTCCATTCACTTTAATCCTGTAGCCTAGGGAAATCTTATTCTCACTAGGTTCTATGTCGGTATCATGCCCCTTTCTTGAATCACTATATAGTATATATATACACATATATTTTATCAAAATACAACACACAATTTCACATTTATACACTGTCGGGGTTTGTTCCCCCCCCGGGAGTTTCTCTACTCCCACACTTGTACTATCACTCACCACTGTTAATAAATCAACACACTTATCACAATGGTATTCGCATCCTCTGTGCGCAGTTACCACAATTCAACATGAATGAATGCGTATGTTTACGTAACACACACACCAATCATCAAAACAATAATATAATTTTGTGCTATGCACAATATAAGTCACATACACTACGTACACTTGTACGGTAATATACACTAAGTGGTTTTGCGCTCTACCCCCTTAAAAGGGATTACGCCCACGTAATCAATCACTAAACATGGCTTATAATGTTCTGCCGTCGTGAAGTGTTTTAACTTCCACGCGGCCTATTAC
Source organism: Limonium bicolor (assembly GCA_023374045.1). Taxonomy (NCBI): domain Eukaryota; kingdom Viridiplantae; phylum Streptophyta; class Magnoliopsida; order Caryophyllales; family Plumbaginaceae; genus Limonium; species Limonium bicolor. The sequence goes on along the minus strand of CM041779.1, from coordinate 144,249,143 downwards.
ACAATGGATTCTGATTAGAGGATCTTAACCATATTGGCGGTTTAGTTCCTAAACCAAGAATTCTCATTGGAGTTGTTTAAACTCTTAGTTGGTTTCGATTCTGGCCTGTTAGGCTTCTAGGCGTTAATAATTAGCCATTCACTCATGTTCACCATGTACATTCAACACTTGAATCACTGGCTCACTAGTTTCTGCTGCGAAACTCCAATAACTGTAGAGCTTAATTGCCCCATTTGTTATTCTTACTGTATTGTACATCTCCCATATATCACCTTTATCTTGGTAATAATGATATCTCAACCGACGCGTGGTATCTCTTACCGTGAGCGAATTCGGTGAGTTATAAACTTTCTATCCACTCCCATAACAATTTACTGTGTATACAAGTTATGTATTTCACAATGATTGACTTGTTTCCTTCCGACTCACTATCGGTTGAGATTGAGCTACGACCTAGTGTGTAGTGCTCTCTCAGCTATTTACAAACATTTGGGGTATATTCCATACCGATATTTGGCAGTAGTGCTACTGTAGTCACTTACTGTTAATCATGTTCCACATTTGGTTTTGTACAAGTACTCTTTTATTGGTGTGGTCTTGCATTTCCTATGCATCGGCCATTATAACATTATTGCTTCACAATTAACATGTTTCCAATTCCTAGCTATCTCACTCGTTCATTACTGCGCAAGTGCAATACCAAAACACCTCAGTCATACAGAGTGCAGAGGCGTAAACTCTTGACAATAAATCCCTTATGCGATTCGCCATGGAATTCACACTGAGTTCCTCATCACAAGTACCTACCACTGGCTTATTGCTCAGTTGTTTAACATCACTTATCTTGCATCTCCACTGAGTTTAACTCATAACTGGTCTATCTGTTACATTATCGTTAACAACATTTATACAACGGTCGCTTGTTGCGCACCGTGCTTTACTCCCTGTATAACATCAGCTTATATCGTATCTACTGTCACCTCAACTTCCACACATAAACTTACATTATTCACATTATGGTTCATCCCTCCTTTGGATGACTACTAATGCTCCTTGAGCTCGATCATTCGAGTCACAAGCCGACATTATTCAGCCAGGTGCTTCACTTATACACACGTACTACTAAGCTAACTGCTCTCTTTCAATAATAACGTTGTCCATCCTTAACATATTTCGAACTTGATTCACATAACTACCGCTCCTGCGGTCTCACAAATCGAGAGGTATCCCCACTCTTATATGCTGTGGTTCGTTTACCACTCTATCACTTATATTACATAAACTTCTGCTATTAATCAAACTTACATAACATATCTTGCTTGTGGCTTATAAGCCTTATCGTCTTGAGCTGCGCTCGTTGTAAGCTGTCAACATTCATTTATTTCTCTGTGCAACATTTCATGATTTGGTATTATATTGAGCTCCATGACAAGGTCGTGCATTCCGTTTCCTTCCATGGGGGACCCCTTTGTTTGTTCGTCTCCTGACAAATTATATCTAAACTGGGTGTTAGTTTCAACCCTCGTGTTTTTGTCAGTCATTTCCTGCAACAACTGTTGATGGAAACACCCTTCAAGGATTGCTCCTGGGTGTTTCTAAGTTATGCCTTTACATCTAGTTCACACTTATTGGTACATTCCGTAGCCACGCCGTTTGCGTTCTTAACTGGCTTATTATCTCCTTCTATGAAGATCAACATTTCCTGGTAGTGCAGGTACTCATTCTGGGAGTTTCATCCCGTTCTTGCACATTAATGTGTTCACATTAGGCATCTGCCTTGCCATGCATAGGCTGAGTCTCCGTTTCCAGTATCATGTTTATCCCTGGGATCCTTAAGATATATACGATGTCTTTACATAACAGTCAGTGCACTTCGCACTTCCTGACTCTTAAAACATTTCCTTGAAAATGAATTCACTGCTCCTTTAGTCTGAGTTATCTCAACTGAGTTCCTTAACTTCAACCATTCCTTGTAATCTTTAGCTCTTGTTTGATTTATACTGCTAACCGTAGACGGAGTTGACTACTTCCCGTGTTTCGGACTCCACTCGTATACATATGTGGGTATCATACTGATACATTGCTACTTACCCAACTAACCCATAAGTAGGTCTGTCAGGCCCACAAGCTCCTATCGGAGTGCGGTCGTCCCACAATTCAGTTGGTACACTCGTAGTGTCCGTCACACGCCTAGGTGAAGTATTCTGTTGTCAACTCCCTTATATTGTCCCGTGACAATATTCATTCCTTACTTCCCGAACTTAATCGAGGGAAAGTTTATCCATTGTTGTATCCTTGTCAACTGTCCTTGGTTTTACTGGTTTGGTTTAAAAGAAGGTTGGAAAGAAGTGTTGGTTTGAAAGAAAATCTGGTTTGAAAAGAAAAGGGTTTGTATAAATCTGGGTTTAAAGAAAATTTTCATGGTTTCACAACATCTTCTTACCTTAACCAAGTCTAGCTTCTTGCTGACTGGTGTACTTCCAATTACAAGGTCAGGCTGTTAAGCCCTTCCATGGTTATAATGTTCACACTTAACTTCGTGGTACTTTACTAAGTACTTGTAGTGGTTATAAATTTCCCGAACAGCCCTGTTATAGCAGCACTTGCTATGGCAAGTGCGCCATGCTAACTGGCTATCGGTTTAACACATACTGGTTATGGTATTGTCTTTACCCATACTGTCAACAGTGGCCTTGTTGGCCCTCACTGATCTTACTGCCTTGATAATAACTCTTCTAGGTGACTTCTCACTGTCTTCACCTGACGATCATCAACTAGGGTTTTCCCATTCTGGGAGACCCCTTTGTCTTAGTATTGTATTTCTCTTCGTAGCCCGTTCCACGCATTGTCGTGGTTACTGAGACTTGTCTCTTGTTTGGGCACTACGTTGCAGTTCCTTTATCGGTTGGTACACCGTTGGTGTATTGTTTATCAACTGTGGTCCCGTAGACACTTGTCTCGGTTTCACTAATCCACTTCTTGCCTGTTGCACGGTTGGTGCGTTGCAAGTTGGTTTTTCTCGACTGCTTAGCATGTCGACCCAGGTTGCCGGAAATTCTATTCCTCTATACACAAGATCCTTCATTCATTGCTATGAAATGCGGTTAACATTGTTCAGATGGAGACCGTCTCCGGGATTCCCAGTTTTCGGGATCTACCGTGTGACAGGTTCTCCGTACCTTTAGAGGTACTTAATAACAGCCAGATCGGGTATTCCCGAGTAAGAGAGGACTTCCATCTCTCTGGCGTTCTTTCCCAAGTTATCAAACAGGGATTGTGGAGGGTGGGATGGATATTGTAGGTTTCCAGTAGTCACTGGTAGTTCCTAACTAGCGTATCTCTCACGCTATCACTCAACCCTTAACCCAAAGTACTAAAATCCTAACTCGGTACTTCCTAAGCTCGGTAATTCAGTCATCAGAGCGATACTTCGCTCTGATACCACTTTTTGTAACACCCATCCAACAATAACACACTTACAATAAACTGCAGCGGAAAACAACCTCATCACATTACTTATCTCGTTGGTGTTACACGCCGTTAGCCACCCACGTGGCTAACAAGGCTAATACATACACATCGTACCGGTCTGATGGGCTAAATTCCCGAGCGACTACACCTTACTATCCCTTTCCATTAACACAACCAACATACACCTTCCAACTATACCGAGTATTTATAACTAATGCCGATAACAATTTCGGTCTTACTACGCCTACTGTATATACACAACATAAACGATTACCCATGTACAACGACTACCCGTCCTACTCTCGAACGGCTTCCAGCTCCTTGTACCTGAAATAGGAAAAGAAGAGAAAGGGTGGCCCCCAAGGGGCTCAGCACCTTTGCTGGTATGGTAATCCCGCAGCCCACATGCTACCGGGCCACGCACAACTAATTGTCGTCTTAGCATGCGGTTGATTATTTTTAAATCATACATGCAACTGTAAACACACAACACATAATCATTCGCCTCAACGGGCTCAACAAACGGATAATATATCCTTACTTAATAAGTCACTCATGGTATTCATCATCCCTAGAGTGTTCCTCCTCTAATGGAGCTACTTCCTTAATAGACGACACATACCCTTAAATCGGGTTATCCTTAAACGCCTCTTATCACAAACTGGGAATCATATCCATGATCCACACACTCCACATTATACAATACATAACTTACACTACATAACACATAACAACACTTTGCACGTTTCCACGTGCACAACATAATACCGCAACAGATATTGCATCACAACAAAATACATAACATAACGGGAATGGTTCTCTTAGGAACCGACCCAAACATAATTAGTTCACTGGGAGAGCCTAGAGGATGCTGTCAAACTCATGCTAAGCTCGTTTACATAACTCGTTACCGTTCTGTTAGGCGAACGGATAACTTAACATAAAGATGGATCGGGTTTAGTGACCCGAACACAACATACATAATCCCAACAGACGTGAGTCAAGAGCCTGGTTAAGCTCAGGGGTGATCGAAGACCAATGAAGAAGACAATCAACAGAGAGGAAGCTGAAGAAACTGTATACAACAACTCCCAAACAACGCGCGACCGGAACAACCGGATTCCTCACCCCCATAATATATAAATATTCACAGTTAAAGACTCCGCTGTGGAACCTATCACATCATCACACAATACAGTATTACAACTGAGTTAATCACGCAAAGGAGGGTCATACACTTACAGCAACATCACACAACTAACTCACGCATAGCCGTGGTTAGAACGTTCCTTAGGTCGGAAACGTTATTACCGGATACCGTTCTCTTACGTTTACCTAATAGTGGTTAACTAGCCCTTCAAGCGCATTTGAGGTTACCGGTATCGGCACGTAAACATACAACAACAATAACGACTGTAAACTCGTTTCATGATTTATCTTATAACGTGGCAAACACACAGAAAAACACATTGGCATACAAGCCGGTGTAATCCGGTAGGACACAGGTTGCAAGAAAACCATACCTGTCACCGGAGTCCACTTTACCACGTCCACTTATGTTCCTCGAGCGATTCTCGAACAACTGTTAACATCACATGTGTTTTTATTAACATCGGGGTTTGCTTGATTATTTAATGTCTAATGCTTAACTTTCCCCGTTAACTTTGTTACATAACTTTACATTTTAACTTGTTTTACTTTTACATTTTGATACAACTTTTCACCCACTTAATTGCCATTTAAAACTCACCTAACATGTCCTTAACAACCTTATAACATCATTACCTATCAATCCCCATCATTACATATCATTTCATAACCTTAACCATGTTTTTTGTCCGACCGGACTTGCCGACCGGACTTACCCAAGTCCGGTCGATTCCAGAACACATTTCCGTCAAAATTTTCTACTCCGACCGACCTTGTAAGTCCGGTCCTATGTCCGGTCCATTCCAGAAACTAATTCCCACAGGGTAAACTGGGCCCGACGACCGAAGTTGCAAGTCCGGTCTGCCCCAGATCTTTGTTTTCCTTTTTACATTCAACTCCAAACTTCACCCCATATACCCTAGTATACCCTAGCCTCATTTGGGCACTTCAAACACACCTTTATCCATGTGCTAAACTCTTTAAATCACTCACCAAAACCATTTTATCATTCACAAACTTCTTACAAAGTTCCTAGCACTTGGGATGTTTTCTCTTATGATTTATAAGTGGTAGTTCACCAATAATGACCACTACACCAAGGTGTTTCCTCTACACCTTAACATCATCTCTCAAACTTCTTTTCTTACTAACTAAATCTCCTTTTTCACATCTTACCTAATCATCACTTATTCCTTGGATATCAACATTACCTAAACCTTAAACAAACTCCTCCAAGACTTAAGTACATCCTCAAAACACACATTGAATTCCTAGAACTTCCAAGACAACACCTAAATCCTTGCATCACTCTAAATCACCTTAATACATGTTTTCTTCTCGAGTAAACATTTATTCACCTTTAACACTTCCTAGTTCACCAAAACTCACTTAAAACACTTAGAACTTCTTACACATTTCCCAAATTTGGCCATAGCTTCTCTTGTATATACTCTCATCCAAACACTTAGGTTTTTACCTTATTTCATTCAAGAACACCTAAAATCCCTCAAGAACATTTTTACACACAAACTTCACACATTAAGCACTACATCACAATATAGTGCATAACTTAAATTGCTTGGCACTTAGGCCCTTAAATAACATGGCTCTTAGGCCCTTAAATTGCATAAACCTTAAACACTGAATTTCCCACATAATAATGCCTTTGACCTGCAAATACACCCACAATACATATTCCTTTAATAAACTCCTTGAGAGCATTTCACTAGGTCATTCACCATTGGCTCCTTAGGTATTTTATTAAGCAAGTCAAGCTTGTTTTCCTAAGGCATTTAAACTACATTGAGATAGCTTGTTTACCTCTTTTCCTCACAAACTTCTTTCTTGTTTCCTTGTAAAACCGGTGGGGTGTTTGGTTGTTTGTCAACTTCTAAACAATGTACAAATAATAGAATGAGTATTCAAGCATTATGCTTCATCTCATTGTAAACCTAGTTACACATATTGTTTTAAAACATTAAGGTATTGTTTTACCTTGGAATTGGAAGAGAACTTGAATAAGTATCAAGAGAGGACTCCTCCTAGCCCTTGGAAGATTCAAATGAAGCTAAAACAAGCAAGGTAAAAACACCATGGTGAGGTGAATTTTCGGTCAATGACAAAACATGGTGGAAACTTGATTTTTCTTTGAGATTCCTTACCTAGAAGCAAAGGAGATCAATAATATGTGGAAAGACAAGCTCAAGCTCCATCAATGGTGGAACTCCATGGCACCGAAATGGTGATCTTGAAATTTTGAGAAGATAGGAATGAAGAGCTTGATGAGAGGAAGAGAATGGTGGTGTTTGTTTTTGATTTGGTTAAGTGAGCTAGGTTTTACAAGGGTTCAAAGGTGGACTTCCATGGTGGTGGTGCTGTATGAACGTGAGAACAGAGAGAAGAGAGGTAGAAGAGAGCTTGGATACGTGGGAAATGAAGAAGGAAATGAGAGAATGAGATAAGTTTTGCTTTTTGGAAGATATTGTGTACTAAAAAGCAAATAGTACTTAAGTTAGTCATTCTTTATTTCCTTAGCATGTTAACAAGGGTGGTGAGTCACCACACCTTAAAAACCGGCCCCAATAGTACCTAGGGGTATTTTAGACTTTATTAATCAATTGTCTCACTTATAATAACATATGTTACAAAATAGCTTATAAAAATCACTATTCACAAAAACAAGGCACATTGTTGTGAAATTTTTGATTTCCCATTGATATAGACTTCCAAATGTGATACTATATAGTACACATGTATATTTAAGAGTAATGATGGACATTTAGCCACTCAAAACTCATTACAAGACAATTTTTCAAAACGTGCTTTAAGACTCCTTAAAGCACATTTTGTGTTTTAACTTGTTTTCAAGCTTGGTTTTCTTTAGTAATTGATTTAATATGTTCATTAACATATAAATAAGGTATAGGTATGACCATTAGGTCTTATACAAATTCATCCCTAGCTTAGAGCACATTTTTGCTCATATTGACTTTAAGGTATTTTCTTGTGTTTTATTTGGTTTAACTGCCCACCAAGGTTTCCTAAGGACTTATTTAGCCTTATTAAATCATAATTGAATATTATTAAGTCTTGGTAGGCTCTTTGGTCCTAACCAAGTTCACTCATAGCTTAGAGCATGTTTTTGCTCAAACTGTGTCTTAATGCTTTATTGCATTTACTATGGTCTAAATTGTTCACTGATGTTACTAAGGCACTTTTTAGCCTTTACATACCATAGTTTGATATTTAAACCACATATCAAGGTTTGGGGTATTTCAGTAGTTGTGAGGAATGGGTAGATGTAGACTCTTATTGAGTACATAGGAACTTGGAAGAAGCATTGTATTTGTATTTGGAACCTAGTAAACTCGGTTATGTATATTGTATTGTATGGCATTGTAAAGGAGTAAAGTGTTGAATGGAGCATTGCAGTATTTGATTGCTAAATGGAGTATGTATTGTAGATGTGTAGTACTCGGGATTCCGGTCCATCAGACCGATGCGTATGTAGTAGTAGTAGCCTTATTAGCACTTAGTTGACTAACGACATTGTTTACACCCTCTTTTTTATCTGGCTTATCTGCTGCGTGTATCTGGATGTGTAGGGGATTGGATGGCAATGACGGTATTAGCGGTAGGGGTGTTACAAGATTTTAACTTAAATTAAATACTACCATCAGGCACCGGACAGCCCCAGCGCATTTCTATTGCAAGCGTTGTGGGAAGGATCATCCTGGGGTCGACTGCAATGGCCGCAAAGTTGAGTGTCGGTACTTCAAGAAGAGGGCCACCGGGAGTTCGAGTACTGGATGAACCCTGAGAGCCGTAACTACAGGCCACCAAAGAATACTCAAAAGACCTCAGTTGGAGGATCTGGAGTACCACGAGGCGGTCAGGATGGCCACATCTACTGATGCTGGAGCCCAGAAAGGCAAGGGAGTAGATAGGGCATGAGTACCCTGAACTCCGTGAGACCGCTGGTGGAAGACTTTTGCTTACTATGTATTGTACTTACCTTGGATGTCAATAGAGCTATGTTATAAGTATGTGGGAGTGTGTCATTGACCACTTGCCTTTTGTGTATGACTTTTGGGATTAGTTTGCGAACTCGATGCGAGTAACCATGAACCTTGACGAATTATATATATGAACAGAATGTTAATGCTTACATTATCATGTAGCCCATACTCGACAACACAGAGTCAACGTGAAAAACCCCTAAATTAATTTAAATTAATTTAGGGGATTTCTTTTATTAAATATTAAATTATTATATGGAATTATGAATATTAATTATTATATGGAATTGTGAAATTTATTTAGGGGTTTTCTCCTATTTAACCCTAATTATTATATATTATTATATAGTATTATGAATTTAATAATAAGATTTATAAGTCCATAAATCTTGGGAAAATTTCTAAACACTCCAACTATATTATAAAGATTTTAGGAAGTGTTGGAACCTTGTTTTGAAACATAAAAGTCAATATAAAATTCTAGAAATCTTAAAGCTTATTAAGCCTTGCTAGAGTTGACTTTTTGAGAATGGTCAAACCAGGCCATGAAACCTATACCAATGAATAGGTTATGGAAAACCATGAAGATTGATAAAAAGAACGTCAAAAACGGATCATCCTAGCCAAAGTTATGATAGATTGAAGTTTAGGGCCAAAATTTTAATGGCTGCCACGTGTCAAGCTCACAGGCGCCAGGACTTAAGCGAATCTGGTTTCCTGAATTTCGATAACAGAATTCAGTGTTTAGCCCTAACTTTGGACGGCTATATCTCACTCATCTCTCAATATTTTTCCATGCCGTCTTCTTCATTCTCTTCTTCAAAACGTCCTCTTTCCAACCTTTACTCACACACACCCCTAATCGTTATACATCAGCCGCAAATCTGACCTAAAGTTGACACCTTGCGAAACGTGTACCCACAATTCCAGTTTCTCACCGATTTCAGGTAAACTTCCGTTGATCATAACTCCTTCGTTTCTCAACCAAAATTCGATTTCTTTAGCTCATCTTAAAGATCTCTAATCCCTATACAATTTTCATGTTTATGCCCAAGTCTGATTCGTAACCAGTTGGAAGATATAGATGTCTTAAGTTTCGGTCTCGCCAGCACATAAAATCATACCGAAACAGGGAGGTATAACTCGTGACTGTGACCTTAATTTCTTTCTTTGTGTTGCGAGTTAGGATTAGTTCTTGTTATCAATATGCAGAGGTAAGTTTGCTCTTTCGATTAAGCCATTATGCATAGCCTAACTCGATCTGTACTGCAAGTTATAGATCCTCAAAGTTGGCTTGGTGCACTGCTCGAAAACCCGAATTTTTCCAGATTTCCGAATTCGAAATCACACAATTCGCACAACTCCGGTGAGTTTCCGATCAAATTGCTCCGATATTGCTGTTCGTAGTCGTATTGCCGGCCTAACCATGTTTTAATTGAATCAATTATGTGCCATATTAGGGGTATTCGTCGGATTTGTTTTCGAATTGAGCTCAGTGACTAATAAGAACCCTAACATTCGAACTGATTCGAAACTCGATGAACACTACATTATAATTGGGGAAATTGGCATCAATAGAACCGAAATTCGATTTCGAATCCATAGAAACAAGAATCACTCGATTTCGTTCACTAGATTAGGAGAAAATCGAGATTTAGTACTCGGGTTGGAATTCGACTTTGTTGAAGAACTGGGAGTACAGGGGCCGTCCGATCTCGTTTTAAGAGATTGGACGGCCGAGATTAGATCGTGCTATTAAATAATTATTATAAGTTTTATAATTCCGGTAAATAGTCCTAACTTGTTGGTTAATTTAAATATCTTCCTAATTTTGTATTTTGACTTGACATTTTAACCACAGATTCCTTATTTAACCTAGTTTATTTTGATGTAATTATTATGGTTTTGGATTTTTAAACATAAGTTATGATTTTTACAAGTTACGGGTTTTCTGGAATTATTGGCTAAATTAAAAAGATATTTTTTATGAAATAAAAATTTTATAATATGTCTAAAATGTTATAGTTACTGTATATTAAATTTGGGAATTTTTGGGCAATGGGAAAAGGTTTTAAAATTGTGTTTATGAGTTTTTCATAAGAATGACCTATAATATAAGGTTTTTAATGTAACCAAAAATAAAGTATGGTTTGTTATTAACTTTTAAGCTGAGAAAATAAGGGGAAACTAATTAACATTTTATAACAATAAGTTTATAAATGTTTTGGTATTAGCTTTTAAGAGAGGTGAAATTATTTACATATTGTATATATACTTACTTAAGTAGAAACTTATATAAATTAAGGAATTTAATTATCCTACATTTTATTTATTATATTATATGGGAGTTGCTATGTTTAATTAAACTAAGGAATAAATATATATATATTTCTACGCATTTATAAAAGGGAATTAGTAGTAACTTAGAGTAAAACAAGGGACTAATTAAATTAACACTTATAATAACTAAATATTATAAGAGCTAGAATCCTAAGATATAGTAAAAGAAATACTTAATGAAACATACTTGGAATGCAGTTAAAGGTCGAAGTAATAAGATAGTTTAATAAATAGTAAGTTACCTGGGGAAGGTCTTAGTTAAATTCTAATACGGGTATACTATATATATTAAATAAATAAAGGAAACACTTTATTTTATAAACCATATGTCAGTTGTGTTAAGCCTAGAAGTTATTAAACATAAATAAATACAGTAAAATTCCTAAGAATGTTATGGATAAATCTTATACATAAATATATATATATATATAATATATATATATATATATATATATATATACATTAAAATTGATGTGGGAAGTAATATTCTTGTGATAGTTATAATAAGTAGAATATATATATGATAAACCTTAAGTTTTAGTTGGTGTGTAATTAAATAGTCACTATTAACTTAAGGGTTTAATACACAACATAAACTTAGCACGGTCTTGGGCTAACCTACTAAGCCCAAGTCTATGAACTCCAAAAGCCTACTTTAACAATTCAAAGAGAGTTTGGGCCACTCTCAAGAATAAATTCTAAATCATTCCAAACTAAATGAGATGGGCTTAACAAAGGATTTAGTTAACAAGTCAAGCCCAAACCTTTGTAAGAGAATAATGGTAAACCTGAAACTATTAATCAGTCAGTGAAGAAGGTGTTTAGTTATTAAGTCTCTTAACTAATCGACACTTGGAACACCTTAATTTTAGGTTACTATTGGGGAATCGCTTATTCGAGTTAGTTATTGTTCTTCACATACCAGGTACGATTTCTCGTACTCCGTTACCTTTGCTGATTGACTTATGAGACGTTTTCGAAAAACGCTAACTGACTTTAAGAGGAATTTCTAAAAGGAAATGGTTGTGTGACTAACTCAGCTTGTGTGACTAACTGAGCCTTGAATGTGAAACTTACATGGGTATTGGTTCCTTCTATTTGGTTACCCCGTTAGACATTGACTGCTTAGGGTTTACGCTTCGGCACTCTGTAGGACTGAGTGTTTTGGTATTGCTCTGGGTAGTTAGTGATCTAGTGGGAATTTGGAAAATGGTCAACCTTGGAAATTCTTCTTTCGACTCTGGATATCATTCCATCCATGAGCTGGTTCTTGAGGTTTCGACGTGCGCGCGTCTTCAATGGTAACAGTGAGGGGCTGTATATCCCCTGTCCCAAGAAGGGACGTGATAGACAGTGAGGGGCTGTATATCCCCTGTCCTTAGTGGACGTGATAGACAGTGCGAGGCTGTATATCCCTTGTCCTTAGTGGACGTGATAGACCGTGATGGGCTGTATATCCCCTGTCCTGAAAGGACGTGCTTGGCGGTGGGGGCCATCTCTCCCAGTTGAATTATTCCATTCTTGAGTTATTGGGTTCTTGGTTCTATTTTATCATTCCTAGTCCTTTGTGACTATCTGAGTTTTTCTACTCCTAATGGGTATTTGGTTTAACTAAGGAAAGGATGTTCACTAACACATGATGTGATTTCGTTCACTAACTTTATCTTTCAGTTATTAACCTTTGTTCTTATCTGGATATCTTGATTTGGTGAATCGTGAAGTGCTTTGTTCCTCTGAGTGTTTTAAGTGATTGTTTTCAAGCTATTATTTATTTAAGAGTTGTGTTATGAGTTTGTTTTTGGAGGATCGTACCAGTTCCATTCCAGGGAACTGACCCGCCCCTTTCGGGGTGGGCTGCTTGGTTTTATTGTGCAGGTACGAGTTATTTTACAGGTGACCACGAAGAGAACGAGTGATGGGGATGGGATTAGGCTTGAGAGTTTATGTGTTTTATACTTTTGTTAAGTTTTCTCGAGGTTCAGGCCGTGACAATTGTAATCATTAAGTTGTATTTTGGTGAGGTTTGGTACCGGTGTTTGGAACCCGATGGTCTGTACGCCTTTAGTATTTTATTCCGCTATAAATATGTTTAATAGGGGCGTTACAAAATTGGTATCAGAGCGTAGTTACGCTCTGAACCCGAGGAAAACAAGCCGAGTGAAATACTTAGATTATAGGTGCACTTAAAACTGGGGAACAGGGGTAGAATTGGAAGTGAGAATTCCAGAAAGGCGCGTGACCCTACCCCATACTTACTTCATGTACATACGAACCGTCCTTAGGACGTTATAAATATTTCATATATTGCTACATAGAGAGTTAGACTTTACAATACGCCTTCTGAGTAACAAACCGTCATACCAGCTAGATGTCTCGAAGAGGAGGAGAGGAGGAGCTGGTCCCTCTGGTGGCTATGGACCCGACGCTGTCACCCCAGAGGTCATAGCGCAGATAGTGACAGCGTGCATTGGCCCAGCAGCAGCCTCAGATTCCACAGCCACCACCGCCACCACCGAATGTCCCCGGGAGTTCAACTGGCTGAAGGCGGTTAACGACCTTCGCCCTCCAATCTATGAAGGCCAACCAGAACCGAGGACATTAGAGAAATACATAGACGAGATGCAGAAGGGGCCTTTACCTCTCTGCATGTTCCAGTGAATCGCCAGGTGGACATAGCGGCCTACTTTCTTCAGGGACCCGCGCATCGATGGTGGCAGACTGCTAGAGCCGAGCTGACGGCCCAGGCGAACTTTGACTTCCAGGCATTCCTAGTGGCCCTGAGAGCTAAATTCTATCCATCCTATCTACAGAAGAGGATGAGGAGTGAGTTCGAGCAGCTGAAGCAAGGGAGTCTCTCTGTTGCTGAGTACTACAATAAGTTTGTGGAGTTACTTGCTGTTATTGGAGAGGGAGCTTACACCCCAAGATATCTGGTGGACAAATTCCATACCAGCCTGAACTTCAAGATCATGACTATGATCGGTTCCACCAGAGGGATGACCCTACAGGTATGGAATATGATTTAAAATTTCTGGTACGCAAGGGTTTCTCCACTAACATATATTGTCACCACAGGAGTTAGCGGATGATGCGAATGACTGTGAGACCACCATTGCCTACCAGGACTCTGTGCTAGGTAAGAGGAAGGGGGATGGAGAAAGAGGAAATGGAGGAAACTTTTCCCAGAACTACAAGAGGAAGGGGAAGTTCTACAAGGGTAGGAACGAGAAGGCCATGGTCCCCTCATACACTAATGCTGAGCCACTCCGCTCCCACCATTTCAGGGTGAGATAAATTAGAAACTCCAAAATGGTTACATTTTATTAGCCCAATTACTAACCTTGAAACTGAAACAGGGAACCAACTTGCGAGAAAGTTCTTCTGCAAGTGGTGCCAGAAGGACCACCCGGGCAAGGATTGTAAGGGCAACCTGGTGGACTGCCACCACTGCGGTAGGACACAGATCGTTCGAATGCTTCCTAAACCCGGATTCCAGGAACTACAAGCAGCCACACACGGGAACCCTGCTAGAGCCCCAGTTGCTACTACTACTGGAGGAGGTCGAGGTGGCACATGAGGTGCTGGACCATCTACCAGTCGCCCTGCCCAGAGTCATCCGCAGAGGCTGGGACAGAACTACCCCCAGAGGCCGGGCAAGGCACCAGTCCTTAACTTGGTGGACCGCGTCGAGGCAGCAAGTGATGATCCGAGTTCACCTGGTGAGGACTAGTTTCCTCATGAAGAGGCTTAGACCCTTATTCTTTACATTCAGTTGTCTAGTTTTTCGTTGTCAATGTAAAAGGGATGAACTATAAACCCTTCATTTTGTTTCGTTACGAACCTTTCATTTCCAGTTGTGAACCATGACTTATTTATTTAATGGCAATTGTTCCTCAGCTTTCGATATTTGCTTTCCTATTTTGCCCTATACCACACACCCATATCCCTTTTGAAGCCAAACCACACCCACCAGAGAAGTGTGAGGTCTTGAGACCCGGGATGATCTTACTACGAGAGTACCTGACCCCGACCCGGCAGTAGTATGCATTGATCCTCAAGATCAGGGAGTTAGGTGTGAAGGAAGGAAATTTTACACCCCTACCTTCAAGAATGGTTCAACCATGAAGGTGAAGATCATGTGCCTAGGTAAGAAGTGGAACCACACCACCAAGACCTATGAAGAAGTGGAGGTGCCACCAATCCCGGAGGAACTGTAGACCATCATTAGAGCTGCAGTTAAGGCAGCATAAGAATTGGAGGATGAGCCTGTCTCAGACCTAACCTCAGACGTCTGCATCATCAATTTTTATGGAAAAGAAGGTAAGCTAGGGTTGCATTAAGATAAGGATGAATCCCTAGAATCCATCACCAAAGGAGTTCCAGTGGTTTCCATATCATTTGGAGATGACGCGGAGTTCCTATTCGGTGACCAGAAGAGGATAGACCTTGCCACCAAGATCCTCATGAAGTCAGGTGATGTACTGATCTTTGGTGGGGCAGCTAGACTCATCTACCATGGAGTGAAGAGAATCAACCCCACACAGCCCCCACATCCATTATTAACCAGACTCACCTGAAACCTGGCAGATTAAACCTGACCTTTAGACAGATCTAGCTATGTACTTTACAATTTCAGCCTTATAATCATTAAACTACTCATGAAGCTTTCAATAAGAATGGAAATTCTAAGAATTTATTTCTTCATGTAGGAGCTGGAAATGTAGAGGTCAGGCTGAATGTGTTGGACCAGGCTCAAGCAAAGAGCAATGGAACGGTCATCACAGGTATACCAATTGACCTTGAACAACTACTTGGGAAGAGTTAAATAGAAATCTTAAAACTTCACTCAATAATTGCAGGCACATTCCGAATTAATGGAGTGGAGGCCACCGTCCTATTTGATTCTGGAGCCTCCCACTCCTTCATATCCCAAGCATTTCATACTAAGATAAATGCCCCCACAGAGGATATCCATGGTTGCTCCGTTTTGTTGCCATCCAAAGAATTGATCAAATGCAGCAAACAGTGCAAGAATCTGAGCATGCACATCAAGGGAGCAGACTTTCTTCTCGACGCCATTGTCTTCCCTGGCATGGGATTTGACATAATTGTGGGCATGGACACGCTATAGCGGTACAGAGGTAGACTACACTGTGCAGAGCATCGTCTCTCTTGAAGTCAGCCACAGGGATCACAGTATCATACCGAATGCAGCCTAAGCAGCCGACTGTGAAGGTTGTATCAGCACTGTCCCTGATGAAGGAAGTGTCCAAGGGCGCGACTGCCTACTACTGCTATGCCCAGGATCTGAGGACGGATCCGAAGTTCAGGAGCGACGTTCCCATTGTGTCGGAGTACCCCGATGTTTTTCCAGAGGAGCTACCTGGACTACCACCGCTGAGAGAGGTTGAATTCAACATCGACCTCGTACCTGGCACGGGACCGATTGCCAAGGCTCCTTACCAGATGGGCCCTACAGAGATGGTGGAATTGAAGAAACAATTGCAAGAACTACTAGATAAGGGCTTCATCAGACCCAGTGTCTCACCTTGGGGCGCTCCTGTGCTGTTCGTCAAGAAGAAGGACGGAAGCATGAGACTGTGTATAGACTACAGAGAGCTGAACAATGTCACGATCAAAAACAAGTACCCACTGCCCAGGATCGATGACTTGTTCGACCAGCTGAGGGGAGCAAAGGTGTTCTCTAAGATTGATCTGCGTTCCGGATATCACCAGATAGCTGTAGCTGAGTCAGACATAGAGAAGACAGCCTTCCGGACCAGATACGGTCACTACGAGTTCACAGTGATGCCGTTTGGACTGACTAATGCACCGGCGAGATTTATGGACTTGATGCAGAGAGTCTTCCAAGCCCAGCTAGATAAGTCGGTAGTCGTATTTATAGACGACATTCTAGTCTTCTCCAAGAGCAAAGAGGAACATGAGCAGCATTTGAGGACAATCTTGGAGACACTGAGGGAGAAATAATTGTATGCCAAATTCAGCAAGTGTGAATTCTGGCTGGACAAGGTGTCATTTCTTGGACACGTGATCTCAGCTGAGGGAGTTTCTGTAGACCCAGCTAAGATCGAGGCAGTGAAGAGCTGGCATAGACCTCGCACCGTGACAGAGGTTAGGAGTTTCCTTGGGTTGGCTGGCTACTATAGACGCTTTGTGAAGGACTTCTCCAGGCTAGCCAAGCTCTTGACCTCCTTGATGAAGAAGGACAACCCTTTTGTATGGATAAAGCTTGTGAGGTCTCCTTCCAGGCGCTGAAGGATGCCTTGACCACAACTCCAGTATTGATTATTCTAGAGGGGAATGAGGGGTGCGAGGTATATTGCGATGCTTCAGGCAGAGGAATTGGTGGAGTACTGATGCAGCATGGCCGAGTAGTAGCGTATGCTTCTAGACAGCTGAAGAAGCACGAGAAAACTACCCCACCCATGACCTTGAGCTCCTCGCCATAGTCTTCGCCTTGAAGATCTGGCGACATTACTTGTATGGAGCCACAGTCCAGATTATGACAGACCATAAGAGTCTGAAATACATCTGGACCAGAAGGAGCTCAATTTGAGACAGCGACGATGGTTGAGCTACTGGCCGATTATGACATCAACCTCCAGTACACAGAAGGGAAAGGAAATGTTGTGGCAGATGCTCTGAGCAGAAGAGCTTATTCACTTCTCGCCCTGATAAAGACGACCACGATAGCTGAGGAGGTGTATGCAGCCCAGGATAGTGACGTCTATCTACAGGGCATCAGACAGAAGTTAGCAGACGGGTTGACTGACGGTTTGAAGTACGACTATGAGCTGGACAGCGAGGGACACCTTCGAGTCAGAGGCAGACTCTGCGTTCCTCAGGATGCGACGGAACTTCAGACCAGGATTCTTTCAGAGGCTCATTCCTCGACGTTGTCAGTACACCCTGGAGCCACCAAGATGTACAAGGACTTGAAGAAATTATTTTGGTGGAGCGGGATGAAGAGGGATGTAGCTGATTTCGTCTCTCGGTGCCTCACTTGTCAGAAGGTGAAGTTTGAGCATCGTCGACCAGGAGGCCAGATTCAGTCACTCCCAGTACCGTGCTGGAAGTTTGACGACATCAGCATGGATTTTGTGGTCGGTCTCCCTCCAGCTAGAGGTGGACTGAACGCCATATGGGTTATAGTCGATAGGCTGACCAAGACAGCTAGGTTCATACCTATCAAGGACACATGGAAGGTGCCCAAACTAGCTGAGGTGTTTACCACAGAGCATATCTGGTACCATGGGGTACCGAAGACGATCGTATCTGATCGTGACACTCGTTTCCTCAGTAGATTTTGGCGTCAGGTGCAGGAGGCATTTGGGACTCAGCTACGACTTAGCACAGCTTTTCACCCGCAGACCGATGGGCAGACTGAGAGGACTATTCAGACATTGGAGGATATGTTGCGAGCAGTCGCTCTAGACTATCAGGGGAGTTGGGTAGAGCGTCTACACCTGGTAGAGTTCTCCTATAATAACTCTTACCATGCGTCTATCGGCATGGCACATTCCAGGCTCTATATGGCAGGCCGTGCCGGACTTCCTTATCATGGAGTGACCCTGCTGAGGCGGACTTGATTGGGCCCGAGTATATTCAGACACTGCAGGATGACGTTAGGGTTATTCAGCAGCACATGAGGGCAGCGTAGTCCAGACAGAAGTCTGGGGATCAGCGTACCAGAGAGCTCGAGTTTCAGTTGGGAGACATGGTCTTCTTACGAGTGTCCCTGATGAGAGGGATATTCAGATTCGGGATGAGGGGGAAGCTAAGCCCTAAGTATGTCGGCCCGTACAGGATTACGGAGCGAGTGGGCCCAGTTGCTTACAGACTCGAGCTACCAGCGGAGTTGGGGAAGGTACACGATGTGTTTTCACGTATCTTAGTTGAAGAAGTATATGCCTGACCCTTCTCACGTACTGCAGCCGGAGAGGTTGGAGATTGAGCCTACACTGAGGTATGAGGAGACTCCTATACAGATCTTGGACACGAAGGTCCGAGAAACGAGGGGCAGATCAGTTAAGTTAGTGAAGGTTCTTTGGGAACATCATGGGGTGGAGGAAGCTACTTGCGAGACCGAGGACTCCATGAGAGTAAAGTACCCACATCTGTTTGCATGATACTCTGCTATCCGGAGGTGATTCACGTTAGTGGCGGTACGAGGGCGTACCTTAGCTCTTTTAAGGGGGATATGCTGGCATACTCCTCCTTCGTCATCTCATCCGGATTATGCCTTGTTGCATTGCAAGTAGAGGGAGAACAGTATTAGTGGTGTGAGAGGTGTATGTACGTAGTTTTACATTGTGGCACAGTAGTTTGTCACGTTTGTGTTTTGTTCAGTTTATATTTTGATTCCCTTTGATTTGATTTCGGTACTTTGATTTCGGTACTCTCGAGTGGAATGTTGAAATGGAAATAAAGGATTGGAATGGTATGGAATTTCATTGGAATTATTATTGTCTCAGCACACCCGAAGCGGTGTGAGTGCCTATTAGTTGATTGTTAAACTTCGAGGCGAAGTTTCTTTTAAGGGGGATATACTGAAATACCCCTAAATTAATTTAAATTAATTTAGGGGATTTCTTTTATTAATATTAAATTATTATATGGAATTATGAATATTAAATTATTATATGGAATTGTGAAATTTATTTAGGGGTTTTCTCCTATTTAACCCTATTATTATATAGTATTATGAATTTAATAATAAGATTTATAAGTCCATAAATCTTGGGAAAATTTCTAAACACTCCAACTATTTATAAAGATTTTAGGAAGTGTTGGAACCTTGTTTTGAAACATAAAAGTCAATATAAAATTCTAGAAACCTTAAAGCTTATTAAGCCTTACTAGAGTTGACTTTTTGAGAATGGTCAAACCAGGCCATGAAACCTATACCAATAAATAGGTTATGGAAAACCATGAAGATCGATAAAAAGAACGTCAAAAACGGATCATCCTAGCCAAAGTTATGTTAGATTGAAGTTTAGGGCCAAATTTTAATGGCTGCCACGTGTCAAGCTCACAGGCGCCAGGACTTAAGCGAATCTGGTTTCCCTGAATTTCGATAACAGAATTCAGTGTTTAGCCCTAACTTTGGACGGCTATATCTCACTCATCTCTCAATATTTTTCCATGCCGTCTTCTTCATTCTCTTCTTCAAAACGTCCTCTTTCCAACCATTACTCACACACACCCTAATTCGTTATACATCAGCCGCAAATCTGACCTAAAGTTGACACCTTGCGAAACGTGTACCCAGAATTCCAGTTTCTCACCGATTTCAGGTAACTTCCATTGATCATAACTCCTTCGTTTCTCAACCAAAATTCGATTTCTTTAGCTCGTCTTAAAGATCTCTAATCCCTCTACAATTTTCATGTTTATGCCCAAGTCTGATTCGTAACCAGTTGGAAGATATAGATGTCTTAAGTTTCGGTCTCGCCAGCACATAAAATCATACCGAAACAGGGAGGTATAAACTCGTGACTTGTGACCTTAATTTCTTTCTTTGTGT
The DNA here is from genome assembly GCA_023374045.1 of Limonium bicolor. NCBI lineage: Eukaryota > Viridiplantae > Streptophyta > Magnoliopsida > Caryophyllales > Plumbaginaceae > Limonium > Limonium bicolor. Next base: position 144,228,617 of record CM041779.1, on the reverse strand, counting down.
TGCGAGTTAGGATAGTTCTTGTTATCAATATGTAGAGGTAAGTTTGCTCTTTCGATTAAGCCATTATGCATAGCCTAACTCGATCTGTACTGCAAGTTATAGATCCTCAAAGTTGGCTTGGTGCACTGCTCGAAAAACCCGAATTTTCCAGATTTCCGAATTCGAAATCACACAATTCGCACAACTTCGGTGAGTTTCTGATCAAATTGCTCCGATATTGCTGTTCGTAGTAGTATTGCCGGCCTAACCCATGTTTTAATTGATCAATTACGTGCCATATTAGAGGTATTCGTCGGATTTGTTGTTTTCGAATTGAGCTCAGTGACTAATAAGAACCCTAACATTCGAACTGAATTCAAAACTCGATGAACACTGCATTATAATTGGGAAATTGGCATCAATAGAACCGAAATTCGATTTCGAATCCATAGAAACAAGAATCACTCGATTTCGTTCTGTAGATTAGGAGAAAATCGAGATTTAGTACTCGGGTTGGAATTCGACTTTGCTGAAGAACTGGGAGTACAGGGGCCGTCCGATCTCGTTTTAAGAGATTGGACGGCCGAGATTAGATCGTGCTATTAAATAATTATTATAAATTTATAAAATTCCAGTAAATAGTCCTAACTTGTTGGGGTTAATTTAAATATCTTCCCGAATGTATTTTGACTTGAAATTTTAACCATAGATTCCTTATTTAACCTAGTTTTTTTGATGTAATTATTGTGGTTTTCGAGTTTTTTAAACATAAGTTATGATTTTTACAAGTTACGGGTTTTCTGGAATTATTTGGCTAAATTAAAAAGATATTTTTATGAAATAAAATTTTTATAATTTGTCTAAAATGTTATAGTTACTGTATATTAAATTTGGGAATTTTTGGGCAATGGGAAAAGGTTTTAAAAATTATGTTTATGAGTTTTTCATAAGAATAACCTATAATATAAGGTTTTTAATGTAACCAAAAATTAAAGTATGGTTTGTTAATTAACTTTTAAGCTGGGGAAAATAAGGGGAAACTAAATAACATTTATAACAGTAAGTTTATAAATGTTTTGGTATTAGCTTTTAAGAGAGGTGAAATTATTTAAATATGTGTATATATACTTACTTAAGTAGAAACTTATATAAATTAAGGAATTTAGTTATCCTACATTTTATTTATTATATATATGGGAGTTGCTATGTTTAATTAAACTACGGAATAAATATATATATTTCTACGCATTTATAAAAGAGAATTTAGTAGTAACTTAGAGTAAACAAGGAACTAATTAAATTAACACTTATAATAACTAAATATTATAAGAGCTAGAATCCAAAGATATAGTAAAAGAAATACTTAATGAAACATACTTGGAATGCAGTTAAAGGTCGAAGAAGTAATAAGATAGTTTAATATAGTAAGTTACCTGGGGAAGGTCTTAGTTAAATTCTAATACGGGTATACTTATATATATTAAATAAATAAAGGAAACACTTTATTTTATAAACCATATGTCAGTTATGTTAAGCCTAGAAGTTATTAAACATAAATAAATACAGTAAAATTCCTAAGAATGTTATGGATAAATCTTAATACATAAAATATATATATAAATATATATATATATATATATATACATTAAAATAGATGTGGGAAGTAATATTCCTTGTGATAGTTATAATAAGTAGAATATATATATATATGATAACCTTAAGTTTTAGTTGGTGAGTAATTAAATAGTCACTATTAACTTAAGGGTTTAATACACAACATAAACTTAGCACGGTCTTGGGCTAACCTACTAAGCCCAAGTCTATGAACTCCAAAAGCCCACTTTAACAATTCAAAGAGAGTTTGGGCCACTCTCAGGAATAAATTCTAAATCATTCCAAACTAAACGAGATGGGCTTAACAAAGGATTTAGTTAACAAGTCAAGCCCAAACTTTGTAAGAGAATAATGGTAAACCTGAAACTATTAATCAGTCAGTGAAGAAGGCTGTTTAGTTATTAAGTCTCTTAACTAATCGACACTTGGAACACCTTAATTTTAGGTTACTATTAGGAAATCGCTTATTCGAGTTAGTTATTGTTCTTCACATACCAGGTACAATTTCTCGTACTCCGTTACCTTTGCTGATTGACTTATGAGACGTTTTCGAAAAACGCCATCTGACTTTAAGAGGAATTTCTAAAAAGGAAATGGTTGTGTGACTAACTCAGCTTGTGTGACTAACTGAGCCTTGAATGTGAAACTTACATGGGTATTGGTTCCTTCTATTTGGTTACCCCGTTAGACATTGACTGCTTAGGGTTTACGCTTCTGCACTCTATAGGACTGAGTGTTTTGGTATTGCTCTGGGTAGTTAGTGATCTAGTGGGAATTGGAAAAAGGTCAACCTTGGAAATTCTTCTTTCGACTCTGGATATCATTCCATCCATGAGCTGGTTCTTGAGGTTTCGACGTGCGCGCATCTTCAATGGTAACAGTGAGGGGCTGTATATCCCCTGTCCCAAGAAGGGACGTGATAGACAGTGAGGGGCTGTATGTAACGACCCCAAAACCACCCTGGTTGAGAGACCGTTACACGCCGCGCGCTTATTACCTAAGACACGCAAGGCTACACTATCGAAACTCCAAAATAGAACTAATGCTCATATATTACCAGATAAACGATTACAAAATGTCTTTACAATACACAGGCGGAAGCCAAACTGAATTACAAAGCATAATCTAAATACAACTGGGCCCTAAGGCCAAACAAACTAAATACAAAACTCAAATGCCAAAACGAAAAGTAAGAGCTGAATCTCCAAGCACGAACTAAAACCTGCAAATCAGACGGAGATAGGGGTGAGCAAAACTATTGCTCAGCATGTGATAAACTTCATCAGCTGAGCATGCTCAAAACATAATCTGAACATACATACTTATACATATACAGAAGCGATTAGCCAGAGCGAAACCAAAGTCAAAGCAGAAGACTTTCAAATAGGCAGAAGTCTAAAACAGAAGAGGCTAAGCAGTGGTCAAAACATACACTTAATAGCAGAAGGTAAACTGAAGCTGAAAGCTTGACGAAATCAGAAGCTTAAGAACCTCAGAAGCTTAAACACAATCAGAAGCTTAGCAAAATCAGAAGCTTAGCAAAATCCGGAACTTATCAGAAGGCGGTAAGCACACAGCAGACCGTCTCAAATCAAATACAGATAGAGAGCAGACGAAGCAGAGTGCTTATAAAGCAGAAATACCCAGCAGACAGAAAGCACACAGCAGTCCGTCGATGTTTGAAAACAGACAGAGCAGACAGAAACAGATCACTTAGTAAACCAGAGGCTTTCAGAAGACAGAAAGCACATAGCAGTCTGTCAGAAATCAGAAACAGTTAGAGCTAACAGAAAACAGAACTCTTAACAATCAGAAGTGGGACACTAGCACCAAGCATAACACTCAGAAAGGGTCGAAGACCCATGGATCTAACAGATCCCTCGACAACGCAGAAATGACCCGAAGGCCAAGGGTTCGTCAACCCCACAGAGATTGGGCATGACCCACACTCAGAATGACGTCTACATGGTATACCACGGAATAGCTCGACCCAGCCATTCACGGCTCAGAAGCAGAGTAACTAGGTCCCAAAACGGAAGCTTAACAAACAGAAGCTTTCAACAGAACGGGACAAAAGTCCTTGTCAGAACAGAGCAGAAAGCAGAAGCTTTTAACAGAACAGAACAGAGGGCCAAAGCACATCAAACGGATCATAATCCTTTATCAAAACAAAAGTCATACACTGACTAGCAAACACGAAAACCAACCAGAAGCATAGAAGCTCAAACACTCTTCTAGAGCAAATCAGAGTTCAAAGGCTTATTGAAACTTTCAAATTAAGGTACACATATACATGTGCTAAAACATATCATAACAGATAGTAATCGAAAAGAGGAATCCAACGCCGCAAACGGCACTCAAAACGGAGCTCAGACGAAGAAGTTATGCTAAAACAAAGGCCGGTCCGAACATGCGTCCGACCTTGCATGTTCGGACCTAATTCGAGAGTCTGAAAAATCCTCCGGCGTATGATGTCCGAACTTCAATGTTCGGACACATGTTAGGACATACCGAAAACTGCAAAATCACTTACGGAAATCAGCCATAACCAAGCCACAAATCCCCTACAAAACATACATAACTTATTGTAGCAAATTAACCAATCGAAAACACATTTCCATGGGGTTTTAACGCATCAAACGCACATCAAAATCAACCAAAAACATCACCAAATCAAAGAGTTAAAACAATCATATACGAAGAACAAACAAAATCAGAAATCCCCATGGTCGAACACACACAACCAAATCCATTCACCACCTACCTCACATCCGACGCAATGCAATCTCAGAGGACTCTACGAAATGCCTTCCTCGAATTCCCACTCGAACGACAATCCCTCGAATTGAACCATTCCCAAATACAAAAGCAAAATCAGAAAGGAGAAAAGAAAACTCAATGGAGAAGAGAACCGAAATTTACAAATCAAACCTTACGATCGACCGACTATCAACACCGAAACTCCATTAGCAAATCTCCATTGATCGATTATAGGGAGGAGATTGAGGAGAAGGAAGAGAAGCAAAGAGAGGAAGAAGATATGAAAGTGAGAGAGGGTTGAGGAAGCGAGGAAACTGTCGTGGAAGGAGAAGAGCATGAATTAGAAAATAAGAAAAGAAAGTTAGGAAATAGAAAAAGAAAAAAAAATACTTCCTAACTCCTTAAATGATAATAAAACCGAAAGGACATCCATAGCCCTCCTTCACAATAAATAAATAAAAGAATAACTCTTCTAACCCTCATTCCTCAAAGTTAACAAGATAACATCCAGAAGAATGTCATAAACATTCTTATATAAGATTACAGTTTAATACGAACTCCCTTTGCGAATCAGAAAGAAGTAATACAAGATAAAATAAAATAAAAAAAATCTGGGGCATAACAACATACCTCTTAAAATGAATTTCGTCCTCGAAATTCGACGAAACCCAGAACGTGAACAAATGCACTTCCAGTGCCAGAATACAATGAACACTCACAAGGCCAACACTCAGAACTGGTTGCTGATTGGCGGATAAAAGACCATGCAGAAGATGATTACTGAAGGCTATGCACGAAGGCACAGGAAGAATGCTCACACATCCCAGAAGCTCGAACCCCACACGAGCTAACACAAAAACCTCACTGGCTGACTCATTAACATAACGAACAAAGCAGAAGACGGCAGAAGGTTACTCTTGAAGAATTAGGAACAACACTCACACTCTCTGGTCATTGACTAACATTAGCATATAGCAGATTATTTTTGGAGATTCAGCCTAAAAGCACAAAAGGAACGCTTAACATCTCAGAAGCCTGACCTCACAGAGCTAACACTCAGAACTTGTTAAATGTCTCACTGATTGAAGGGACAAGGGAATAATTACTGGAAATCAACTTGAAGCCACAGACATAACACTCAGATTCACTGCTGACTGGCTAACAGAGGAACACACCAGAAGATTATCCCTAAGGTTAAGAAAGGTCACTCACCCTCATCTCAAAAGCTCCAACTTACACGAGTTAACACATCGAGCCTACTGGCTCATTCACTAACAGAAGAAACGAAGCAGGAGAGTACTAACACATAGCTTCTAAGGCACAGAAGGAACGCTCACAAAGTTAGCACTCAGAATACACTGGCTAACTCGCTGACAGAGGAACAAAGTAGATAATCATAATGCTTAGCACAAGGGACAGAAAGAACACTCACTCATCTCATAAGCTTGCACCTCACAAATCTAGCACTCAGAACTTATTAGCTGACTCACTGACATAAGAGGTGAAACAGAAGATTACTAACACTCAACCTAAATGCACAAGAACTCTTAGAGGTGTCCTTACCTAAAGGACCAACATACTCGCGAACTCCCACCATAACACAACACAGAACATACAACACAAGCACGTAACACATGCTCACAACTGAAGCACACAACTCTGTCAAACAAGAACTCACATTCGGTCATCCTTTCCCAAAGGACCCGACTCCCTCCGACTCACTTTCAGAACTCACAAGCACATGCAAACAGACACTACGCTTCCGCTGCGCTACTCTGATAGCGGACAACCACAGAGCATGCACACATTATAGACACCATATAGCAATCACAATCACGCAGCAGTTAGCACATAGCAGATAACAGGCAAAGACACGGAAGCGTAGACAGGCAAACACCCACAAATCCCAACGAAAACCAAACCGAGCTCTGATACCACTAAATGTAACGACCCCAAAACCACCCTGGTTGAGAGACCGTTACACGCCGCGCGCTTATTACCTAAGACACGCAAGGCTACACTATCGAAACTCCAAAATAGAACTAATGCTCATATATTACCAGATAAACGATTACAAAATGTCTTTACAATACACAGGCGGAAGCCAAACTGAATTACAAAGCATAATCTAAATACAACTGGGCCCTAAGGCCAAACAAACTAAATACAAAACTCAAATGCCAAAACGAAAAGTAAGAGCTGAATCTCCAAGCACGAACTAAAACCTGCAAATCAGACGGAGATAGGGGTGAGCAAAACTATTGCTCAGCATGTGATAAACTTCATCAGCTGAGCATGCTCAAAACATAATCTGAACATACATACTTATACATATACAGAAGCGATTAGCCAGAGCGAAACCAAAGTCAAAGCAGAAGACTTTCAAATAGGCAGAAGTCTAAAACAGAAGAGGCTAAGCAGTGGTCAAAACATACACTTAATAGCAGAAGGTAAACTGAAGCTGAAAGCTTGACGAAATCAGAAGCTTAAGAACCTCAGAAGCTTAAACACAATCAGAAGCTTAGCAAAATCAGAAGCTTAGCAAAATCAGAAGCTTAGCAAAATCCGGAACTTATCAGAAGGCGGTAAGCACACAGCAGACCGTCTCAAATCAAATACAGATAGAGAGCAGACGAAGCAGAGCGCTTATAAAGCAGAAATACCCAGCAGACAGAAAGCACACAGCAGTCCGTCGATGTTTGAAAACAGACAGAGCAGACAGAAACAGATCACTTAGTAAACCAGAGGCTTTCAGAAGACAGAAAGCACATAGCAGTCTGTCAGAAATCAGAAACAGTTAGAGCTAACAGAAAACAGAACTCTTAACAATCAGAAGTGGGACACTAGCACCAAGCATAACACTCAGAAAGGGTCGAAGACCCATGGATCTAACAGATCCCTCGACAACGCAGAAATGACCCGAAGGCCAAAGGGTTCGTCAACCCCACAGAACAGATTGGGCATGACCCACACTCAGAATGACGTCTACATGGTATACCACGGAATAGCTCGACCCAGCCATTCACGGCTCAGAAGCAGAGTAACTAGGTCCCAAAACGGAAGCTTAACAAACAGAAGCTTTCAACAGAACGGGACAAAAGTCCTTGTCAGAAACAGAGCAGAAAGCAGAAGCTTTTAACAGAACAGAACAGAGGGCCAAAGCACATCAAACGGATCATAATCCTTTATCAAAACAAAAGTCATACACTGACTAGCAAACACGAAAACCAACCAGAAGCATAGAAGCTCAAACACTCTTCTAGAGCAAATCAGAGTTCAAAGGCTTATTGAAAACTTTCAAATTAAGGTACACATATACATGTGCTAAAACATATCATAACAGATAGTAATCGAAAAGAGGAATCCAACGCCGCAAACGGCACTCAAAACGGAGCTCAGACGAAGAAGTTATGCTAAAACAAAGGCCGGTCCGAACATGCGTCCGACCTTGCATGTTCGGACCTAATTCGAGAGTCTGAAAAATCCTCCGGCGTATGATGTCCGAACTTCAATGTTCGGACACATGTTAGGACATACCGAAAACTGCAAAATCACTTACGGAAATCAGCCATAACCAAGCCACAAATCCCCTACAAAACATACATAACTTATTGTAGCAAATTAACCAATCGAAAACACATTTCCATGGGGTTTTAACGCATCAAACGCACATCAAAATCAACCAAAAACATCACCAAATCAAAGAGTTAAAACAATCATATACGAAGAACAAACAAAATCAGAAATCCCCATGGTCGAACACACACAACCAAATCCATTCACCACCTACCTCACATCCGACGCAATGCAATCTCAGAGGACTCTACGAAATGCCTTCCTCGAATTCCCACTCGAACGACAATCCCTCGAATTGAACCATTCCCAAATACAAAAGCAAAATCAGAAAGGAGAAAAGAAAACTCAATGGAGAAGAGAACCGAAATTTACAAATCAAACCTTACGATCGACCGACTATCAACACCAAAACTCCATTAGCAAATCTCCATTGATCGATTATAGGGAGGAGATTGAGGAGAAGGAAGAGAAGCAAAGAGAGGAAGAAGATATGAAAGTGAGAGAGGGTTGAGGAAGCGAGGAAACTGTCGTGGAAGGAGAAGAGCATGAATTAGAAAATAAGAAAAGAAAGTTAGGAAATAGAAAAGAAAAAAAAATACTTCCTAACTCCTTAAATGATAATAAAACCGAAAGGACATCCATAGCCCTTCACAATAAATAAATAAAAGAATAACTCTTCTAACCCTCATTCCTCAAAGTTAACAAGATAACATCCAGAAGAATGTCATAAACATTCTTATATAAGATTACAGTTTAATACGAACTCCCTTTGCGAATCAGAAAGAAGTAATACAAGATAAAATAAATAAAAAAAATCTGGGGCATAACACTGTATATCCCCTGTCCTTAGTGGACGTGATAGACAGTGAGGGGGGCTATATCCCCTGTGATAAGTGTGAAACATATAGGCTTTTAAAGGCTTAATTACCTTATAATCTGCTACAATTTATGCAATGTTTCCCACTTATTCTGTGTTTTTCCTAAGATTGATGTTTTGATATGAACTGATACACTTTATATGTTAAATATAGGAAAAACCCAGGGAAATGAAGATTTTACATCATAAGGATTACAACGCAACAAACGGGGAACAAATCAGGAAAAGAGACACAAAAATTGGTCGTGTCCGGGCCAACCTGGCTGGACGCAGAACCGGACGTCTCATGTCCGGATCTACGTCCTACCCACGACAGCCGGACGTGACCCAACCGAGAATTCTGTGTCCTGTCCGGATCCGGACACAGATCCGGACATATTCCGAGTTTCAGATCTAAAAGTTCTGTGTCACGTCCGGATCCGGACACAGATCCGGACGTCACACAGAGATGAAAAATAAAAATGCAATCGCGCTGATAATCGGGCTTTCGGCGCAATTATCAGCCGAAAGCAAGATAAGCCCATAACCTCAGCATTTATTGATGTAGAGCCATGCTCAATAAATGACGAATACACCAAACCCACTAACCTATGTCTATTTCCTAAGCCTATTTAAGGAGTCATTCAGCCTTCATTCCAATTCGTCCCAGACTCTCAGAGTCTAATCCTCTCTTCCTCCTCTCCACATATCATCCTCTCATCCGCGATAAACCATTCATCTCCGTTCATAAATTTCCTCCGTAACTCTTCTCCCTCACTCACAGACAAAACCCTGCTCACATCGCTTCATTTACCGCGTCCGGATCGACGTCCGGATCCGGACGTGACCAGGATAAGGTGTCCGGATCTACGTCCGACCCAAGACAACCGGACGTGACTCAGACATTTGTGGAAATTGCAGACTCGACCACGGCTTCTAAAATCAGTTTTCTGCTAAATCCCTCTATCCTTATGCTGTTTATATTGAGCATTGTTATTTTATCTATGGCTGAGTAGTCGTTTTTAATTTCGGTTTACTATGTATTTCTAGAATAATTATTTCTGAACCTTTGTGATTTTCTGCAGTACAATAGAGTAAAGTTCTTTTCCTTATGAATTCCTAGACTTGTTAATCTGATCAATTAAATAAGTTAATCAGTTTGTTAGCTTATAAGTGAGAACTGCGGCTATCAATTGACTACAGGGAAAAAACCAGTTAGTATAGAGATGGTAATTCCTCTAAAACACTAGCTGACCATTAATCTAGACTACACTTAAAGCAATTAGTAAACAGTGGATTCATAACGAGAGTTAGGATTCAGTCTTTGCTAATTAGAATTCGTGGAGCGGGAGACCGAATACGAGTTATCCTTATTCTAGGGTTTTATTCAGAATACTGTAGAAATCACTTAGGGGAAGAAATTGCAATCTAGAGAGAAGTAGTAAACCGGAATTTCCTTTATCAAACAAAAATCAAAACAATTATTTACCTGTTGTTTATTGCTTTTTGAACTCTTTTACAACATTCACCATCACATACAAAAACCCCCAATTTCCTGTTATTTGTTTGTGTGTAAGTAGAAATTAAACTAGCCGCTGCCTCCTTGGATTCGATACTCAGGGAATACTCCAAGATTTAAAACTTGCTACAATCGACCGGTACACTTGCCGTTAGGTTAAACCCCAGCACAATTTACCGTTAGGTTTTACCCCAACAAGTTTTTGGCGCCGTTGCCAGGGAGGCACGGTTGCTTAGTTTAATTTTATATTGGTATTATCTCATTTATTTGTTTTGTTTTGTTTTGTTTTATTTTTGTTTTTTTTTATTTTATTTTATTTCCTTTGTTTATTTTCTTAGCTTTGTGCAAATTTATTTCTTATTTTTGGTTCCAATATTATTTTGGATTTACTTGATTGAGTTTACTTTTTCACCCATTTTCAGTTATCTGATTATTTTGGTTTATGGTTAAAACTCGTTTTGAAGGAAACCCAGAATTCGAAATTGAACCAGAAATAGACAGAGTAACAAGAAGGATTCGAAAAAGGTTAGTGCTGGATCCTCCAATTGAGCAGGAGGTGCCTCCAAAAGATTCACCAACAGAGGAGATTGTTTCTGAGTTACTAGTTGAAGAAGAGATTCTAAATAACCCCTCAGGAGCCAATATGGAGAATTTGAATTCGGGGAGGCACATGAGGGATTACACCCGCCCAAGCGTCGAAGGGCTTATTTCACCGATAGTAATTCCTGCGCTACCAGCTGGAGTGCAGTGGCAGTTCAAGACACACTATGTTACTATGGTCATGAACGCACCCCAGTTCAGCGGGACAATCACCGAAGATCCCAATGTCCATCTCACCACTTTCTTGAGATTGGTAGGAGCATGCTCTACATCAGCTTCACAAGAGGTTGCTAGATTGAATCTCTTCCCATTCTCCCTGAGGGATAGAGCTGCAGAATGGTTAACTCATTAACACCCAACAGTATCACTACCTGGACGGAGTTAGCAAATGTATTCTTGGCGAAGTATTTCCCTCCTTCTCGAATGCTGACTATGAGAGGAGAGATTACCAACTTCAAGCAGTTCACCGTGAGAGTGAGACATTATCTGAGGCTTGGGAGCGTTTCAAAGGGATTGTGCGCAGAGTACCACACCATGGCTTGGGAGAGGAGGTAATTTTACAATCCTTTTACAAAGATTTGGATCGTTCAAGCCGTTTGTTGGTAGATACTTGTGCAGGAGGTAGCCTCATGGAGTTACCAATACCTAGAATCAAGGAATTGTTGGAGACCATTACCAGTGCATCCAATCAGTGGGGAGGTACTAGGACATCTACTGAGGTTCCCCAAGGAAGACCGCTGGATCTCTATGAGGTAGATTCGAACACTCTTTTAGTTGCTAGAATGGATAGCATGTCTAAGCAATTCGAGAAGATGTGTGCAATGATGAACCCTCAGTCAAGTGCAGCTGTTGTGACCGATTCTTTCCCACAGTGTGAGTATTGTGGTAGAAGTTCCAACATGTGTCAGTGTACTTCTCAGCAAAATGAAGAGGTAAAATCTGGGAAACAGGCAAGAGAACTTCTACAACAATCAAAACAATCAAGGATATCAGCAGCAGAGGTTCCAGGGAAATAACTACAGCCAGAGGCCTCCACAGCAGAACACTCCGCATTTTCAGAGACCACATCAGAATCAACAAATGCAGAACCAGCAGGCACAGAAACAGCCAGCTAGTGTGAGTTCAAGTTTGGAGGATATGATGCGGGAGTTTATCTTGTCGACCAATAGGAAACTCGAACAACAAGAGAACACAAACCATGAGAACAAGACATTCATCTTGGAGCAGAGAGCTTTCAACAAACATATTGAGACTCAGATTGCCCAACTGAATGAAAAATTTTCTGATAGACCTGCAGGGGCTCTACCTAGCCAGCCAGAAAAGAATCCTCGCGAGTATGCTAAAGCTGTTTTGTTGTGGAAGAAGATACTCCACTTGTCGCTGCAATTTTACTTGTTCAACAAGAGGTTAAGGACTCCAGTAAAATTTTGAAAAACCCAAGGAGAAGGAGTCTCCTGAAACTCAACCTTCTTACTCTTCTGTTTCCAATCGTAAATTTGAAGAACCTGTTCCTTTTCCTGACAGGTTAAAGAAAAGGGACCTTGATGAACAGCTTGGAAAATTTCTTAAAATTTTTAAGAAATTAACTAAAGATATTCCTTTTTATGATATGCTTAAGTTAATGCCAAATTATGCTACACTGGTGGATGATATTTTGGCTAACAAATGTCTACTGCATGAAAAGGAAACAGCGAAGAAGGTAGCTACTAGGAGTAGTAAAGGTAAAGCTACTGAGCCTCAGATGGTGAGCATAGAGCAACCGGTGCTAGAGAATGAGCGGAATTGTGAAGTTACCAAATCTCCTTCACCTACACCACCTACAGTTGAAGTTGCTCCTCCAGTTCCATTTCCAAACAAAACCAAGCGTTCCAAAGAGGATAGTGAGTTTGATAAGTTTCTTACTTTACTTCGTCAATTATCTGTTGATATCCCCTTTGTTGATTTAGTTGCGAAGGTACCTAACTATGCCAAGTATTTAAGGAAGCTTTTATCTAATAAGGCAAAGTTAGTTGAGACATGAACTATTCAGCTCACAGAGACTTGTTCAGCGATCATACAGAAGCGCTTACCAGAGAAATGCAAAGATCCTGGAAGCTTCACAATTCCATGCAGAATAGGAGACATTGACTTCGACCACTGTCTTGTTGATTTAGGAGCATCGATTAGTCTCATGCCATACGCTTTATTTGAAAAGCTTGGAATTGGAGACTTACAGCCTACACGAATGACGCTTCAGCTAGCAGATCGCTCAATGGTGTACCCTTGTGGAATTGCAAAGGATGTAATGGTTAAAGTGGAGCATCTGTATTTCCCTTGCGACTTTGTTGTACTCGACATGGCTGCAGACCCAACGGTCCCTATTATCCTTGGAAGACCCTTCCTAGCGACAGCCGACGCTCGAATCGAAGTTGCTCATGGAACGATCACTTTGAATGCAGAGGGTGAGAAGCTACTGTTTTATGCTGGTAGGTCTTCGAAAAACATTTGGAAGCTTCTCGGAGTTTGTGTCACCAGGTTTCAAAGACGGCTCAATCTTCTGGAATCTCTTGAGAACAAAAACAAGGTCTAGCCAAAGACCGAAAAGTTGGGCAGCTTGGTGGGAGGCAATCCACCAGTAAAAAAATCTCCTCCCTACTTTCTTTTTACACTTTCCTTTTGTTTGATATAATTTTCCTTTGATATAATCTTCTTTTATTTGTTGAGACTTTTCATTATTTTACTGCAAGAGCCACGACTCCCCTATTTCAATAGATAACTCTGCCTGGTTCCACTTGAGTTCTTCTGGTTTGCAGATTTAATCTTTCAGGTACTTCATTCTAATGCTAAACTGAACTCAAGTGTGGGGAAATATCATGGCATTGTTCACCACTGATCAGGGAGTCCTTTAACACTCTAGCTATTTTATTTCTGCATTTCTTGTGTTTGTTTTATCTTTGTTTAATTATTTTTGGAAATGTTTTATTTTTAAAATAATGAGGTGTTTTAGATTAATGATTTTTTATTTAATAATATATATATATATATATAAAAGAAAGAAAAAAAAAAGTTTTCAACGTGTCCGGCTAAATCCAGCCGGACTCAAATCCGGACTCTAAAAACCCTAGTGTGTCCGGCTAAGTTGACCCGGACGTGGATCCGGACATGTAAAAAAAAAAAAGTTTTCAATGTGTCCGGCTAAATCCAGCCGGACGCAAATCCGGACTCTAGAAAATCCTAGTGTGTCCGGCTAAGTTGACCGGACGTAGATCCGGACATGTAAAAAAAAAAAAATTCTAGGTTAATGTTCTACTGTTTATTGTTATTATTTGCCATGTTTGGATGTTTTAATGCCTTGGTTCTCATAGAACAACTATGTGCCAGAATATGTTCAAATAGAACATGTTGCTCGATCGGTTTCGAGTATTGGTGCATCTTTGCTTCTCTTTTCTTGCTGTTTAGGTTTCTCACTGCATTTGTTTATCGTTTAGATGGCTCGCACTAGAGGAGGTGCTACACGCACGGGTTCTTCTTCAAGGAACACGCATACGGTCTGTGACTCATGAGGAATATCTCGACCCCTACAAAACTTCAAGTGTGAGGAAGAACATCTTCCTCAATCTATAACACCAGGGGAGTCTCAGTTCCTAATATTACTTATTGATGTTCCACCTTTCTTGCGTTGAGGATTAATTATTGCATATGCATCTATTATGAGTATAGCATGTTTTGAAAGCTCTTTACCTGAATTTCTTTTATGATCAATGAGGACATTGCTCCTCTTAAGTGTGAGGAAGGAAAGACCTTTCCCTGAAAACATGCTAGTTGTTCTTTAATGCCACACTTGCTTTTTGCTGCTCTAATGACTGCACACCAATAAAAAAATTTAAAAAGGAGCATTTGAAATTAAACCAAGTGACAACCGTAAGAATCGTTTTGCTTGATGAGGTTTGATAAATAATTTTATTTCAAAATACTCTATTTTCACTGAAACCAGGTAGATTAGCTAGTTGTGGAAATCAGATTATTTTAGCTTGGGATTTTGGAAATGAAGAGAATGTTTGGAATGAAAGGGTAATGCAAGGTACTCCACTGATCAAAACTTTTTCCTAACAATAGCAGGCCTCGTCTATCCGGTTATTAAGTCTTAAGGGTGCTTAACACCTATCTACCTAAGGTCTCGGGATCTGGGATAGTTGGCCCAACACCATCTCAAGGATAGAGAGAAAAGTCTGGGTTACGGAATAACTCTGCAAAAATTTTCAATATTAGCTTGCTTTATACATAATTCTTGAAGAAGAATGCTTTTGCTTACAGAAGAGATGATTGCAGTTAAAATTATGCTTTTGATCATGAGTGCGTGGTGTTGAAAGGTATTGCGGAATAAGGCATTACTTCACACCCCTTGTCATCCAAAGGTTAGAGGAATGAAAATTGGTGGAAAGTCCCAAGCTAAGCTAACTTGTTTTCTACAATCTAGTTTCTCTATGCTTTTACAAAATTGTTCTTCTTTCACTGTTTGTGAAAACCTACCTCTAAAGAGCAAGATTATTCTTTCATTTATCACTTTGTTTGATTTCACCTGCACTTGTTTAATTTGAGATTATTTGACGGTTTTAGAGACATTCTTATTCTTAAATTGCTTGAGGACAAGCAAAAGCTTAAGTGTGAGGACGTTGATAAGTGTGAAACATATAGGCTTTTAAAGGCTTAATTACCTTATAATCTGCTACAATTTAAGCAATGTTTCCCACTTATTCTGTGTTTTTCCTAAGATTGATGTTTTGATATGAACTGATACACTTTATATGTTAAATATAGGAAAACCCAGGGAAATGAAGATTTTACATCATAAGGATTACAACGCAACAAACGGGGAACAAATCAGGAAAAGAGACACAAAAATTGGTCGTGTCCGGGTCAACCTGGCCGGACGCAGAACCGGACGTCTCATGTCCGGATCTACGTCCTACCCACGACAGCCGGACGTGACCCAACCGAGAATTCTGTGTCCTGTCCGGATCCGGACACAGATCCGGACATATTCCGAGTTTCAGATCTAAAAGTTATGTGTCACGTCCGAATCCGGACACAGATCCGGACGTCACACAGAGATGAAAAATAAAAATGCAATCGCGCTGATAATCGGGCTTTCGGCGCAATTATCATCCGAAATCAAGATAAGCCCATAACCTCAGCATTTATTAAGTAGAGCCATGCTCAATAAATGACGAATACACCAAACCCACTAACTATGTCTATTTCCTAAGCCTATTTAAGGAGTCATCAGCCTTCATTCCAATTCGTCCCAGACTCTCAGAGTCTAATCCTCTCTTCCTCCTCTCCACATATCATCCTCTCATCCGGTGAAACCATTCATCTCTGTTCATAAATTTCCTCCGTAACTCTTCTCCCTCACTCACAGACAAAACCCTGCTCACAGCGCTTCATTTACCCGCGTCCGGATCGACGTCCGGATCCGGACGTGACCAGGATAAGGTGTCCGGATCTGCGTCCGACCCAAGACAGCGGACGTGACTCAGACATTTGTGGAAATTGCAGAGACTCAACCACGGCTTCTAAAATCAGTTTTTTGCTAAATCCCTCTATCCTTATGCTGTTTATATTGAGCATTGTTATTTTGTCTATGGCTGAGTAGTCGTTTTAATTTGGTTTACTATGTATTTCTAGAATAATTATTTCTGAACCTTTGTGATTTTCTGCAGTACAATAGAGTAAAGTTCTTTTCCTTATGAATTCCTAGACTTGTTAATCTGATCAATTAAATAAGTTATCAGTGTTAGCTTATAAGTGAGAACTGCGGCTATCAATTGACTACAGGGAAAGAACCAGTTAGTATAGAGATGGTAATCCTCTAAAACACTAGCTGACCATTAATCTAGACTACACTTAAAGCAATTAGTAAACAGTGGATTCATAACGAGAGTTAGGATTCGGTCTTTGCTAATTAGAATTCGTGGAGCGGGAGACCGAATACGAGTTATCTTATTCTAGGGTTTTATTCAGAATACTGTAGAAATCACTTAGGGGAAAGAAATTGCATCTAGAGGAAGGAGAGTAAACCGAATTCCTTTATCAAACAAAAATCAAAAAACAATTATTTACCTGTTGTTTATGCTTTTTGAACTCTTTTTTACACATTCACCCTGTACATACAAAAACCCCCAATGTCTGTTATTTGTTTTGTGTGTAAGGTAGAAATTATACTAGCCGCTGCCTCCTTGGATTCGATACTCAGGGAATACTCCAAGATTTAAAACTTGCTACAATCGACCGGTACACTTGCCGTTAGGTTAAACCCCCAGCACAATTTACCGTTAGGTTTTACCCCAACAAGTTTTTGGCGCCGTTGCCAGGGAGGCACGGTTGCTTAGTTTAATTTTTATATTGGTATTATCTCATTTAATTTTGTTTTGTTTTTTTATTTTTGTTTTGTTTTATTTTATTTTATTTTCCTTTGTTTATTTTCTTAGCTTTGTGCAAATTTATTTCTTATTTTGGTTCCAATATTATTTTGGATTTACTTGATTGAGTTTACTTTTTCACCCATTTTCAGTTATCTGATTATTTTTGGTTTATGGTTAAAACTCGTTTGAAGGAAACCCTGAATTCGAAATTGAACCAGAAATAGACAGAGTAACAAGAAGGATTCGAAAAAGGTTAGTGCTGGATCCTCCAATTGAGCAGGAGGTGCCTCCAAAAGATTCACCAACAGAGGAGATTGTTTCTGAGTTACTAGTTGAAGAAGAGATTCTAAATAACCCCTCAGGAGCCAATATGGAGAATTTGAATTCGGGGAGGCACATGAGGGATTACACCCGCCCAAGCGTCGAAGGGCTTATTTCACCGATAGTAATTCCTGCGCTACCAGCTGGAGTGCAGTGGCAGTTCAAGACACACTATGTTACTATGGTCATGAACGCACCCCAGTTCAGCGGGACAATCACCGAAGATCCCAATGTCCATCTCACCACTTTCTTGAGATTGGTAGGAGCATGCTCTACATCAGCTTCACAAGAGGTTGCTAGATTGAATCTCTTCCCATTCTCCTGAGGGATAGAGCTGCAGAATGGTTAAACTCATTAACGCCCAACAGTATCACTACCTGGACGGAGTTAGCAAATGTATTCTTGGCGAAGTATTTCCCTCCTTCTCGAATGCTGACTATGAGAGGAGAGATTACCAACTTCAAGCAGTTCACCGGTGAGACATTATCTGAGGCTTGGGAGCATTTCAAAGGGATTGTGCGCAGAGTACCACACCATGGCTTGGGAGAGGAGGTAATTTTACAATCCTTTTACAAAGATTTGGATCGTTCAAGCCGTTTGTTGGTAGATACTTGTGCAGGAGGTAGCCTCATGGAGTTACCAATACCTAGAATCAAGGAATTGTTGGAGACCATTACCAGTGCATCCAATCAGTGGGGAGGTACTAGGACATCTACTGAGGTTCCCCCAAGGAAGACCGCTGGAATCTATGAGGTAGATTCGAACACTCTTTTAGTTGCTAGAATGGATAGCATGTCTAAGCAATTCGAGAAGATGTGTGCAATGATGAACCCTCAGTCAAGTGCAGCTGTTGTGACCGATTTTTCCCACAGTGTGAGTATTGTGGTAGAAGTTCCAACATGTGTCAGTGTACTTCTCAGCAAAATGAAGAGGTAAACTATCTGGGAAACAGGCAAGAGAACTTCTACAACAATCAAAACAATCAAGGATATCAGCAGCAGAGGTTCCAGGGAAATAACTACAGCCAGAGGCCTCCACAGCAGAACACTCCGCATTTTCAGAGACCACATCAGAATCAACAAATGCAGAACCAGCAGGCACAGAAACAGCCAGCTAGTGTGAGTTCAAGTTTGGAGGATATGATGCGGGAGTTTATCTTGTCGACCAATAGGAAACTCGAACAACAAGAGAACACAAACCATGAGAACAAGACAATCATCTTGGAGCAGAGAGCTTTCAACAAACATATTGAGACTCAGATTGCCCAACTGAATGAAAAATTTTCTGATAGACCTGCAGGGGCTCTACCTAGCCAGCCAGAAAAGAATCCTCGCGAGTATGCTAAAGCTGTTTTTGTTGTGGAAGAAGATACTCCACTTGTCGCTGCAATTTACTTGTTCAACAAGAGGTTAAGGACTCCAGTAAAATTTTTGAAAAACCCAAGGAGAAGGAGTCTCCTGAAACTCAACCTTCTTACTCTTCTGTTTCCAATCGTAAATTTAAAGAACCTGTTCCTTTTCCTGACAGGTTAAAGAAAAGGGACCTTGATGAACAGCTTGGAAAATTTCTTAAAATTTTTAAGAAATTAACTAAAGATATTCCTTTTATGATATGCTTAAGTTAATGCCAAATTATGCTACACTGGTGGATGATATTTTGGCTAACAAATGTCTACTGCATGAAAAGGAAACAGCGAAGAAGGTAGCTACTAGGAGTAGTAAAGGTAAAGCTACTGAGCCTCAGATGGTGAGCATAGAGCAACCGGTGCTAGAGAATGAGCGGAATTGTGAAGTTACCAAATCTCCTTCACCTACACCACCTACAGTTGAAGTTGCTCCTCCAGTTCCATTTCCAAACAAAACCAAGCGTTCCAAAGAGGATAGTGAGTTTGATAAGTTTCTTACTTTACTTCGTCAATTATCTGTTGATATCCCCTTTGTTGATTTAGTTGCGAAGGTACCTAACTATGCCAAGTATTTAAGGAAGCTTTTATCTAATAAGGCAAAGTTAGTTGAGACATGAACTATTCAGCTCACAGAGACTTGTTCAGCGATCATACAGAAGCGCTTACCAGAGAAATGCAAAGTTCCTGGAAGCTTCACAATTCCATGCAGAATAGGAGACATTGACTTCGACCACTGTCTTGTTGATTTAGGAGCATCGATTAGTCTCATGCCATACGCTTTATTTGAAAAGCTTGGAATTGGAGACTTACAGCCTACACGAATGACGCTTCAGCTAGCAGATCGCTCAATGGTGTACCCTTGTGGAATTGCAAAGGATGTAATGGTTAAAGTGGAGCATCTGTATTTCCCTTGCGACTTTATTGTACTCGACATGGCTGCAGACCCAACGGTCCCTATTATCCTTGGAAGACCCTTCCTAGCGACAGCCGACGCTCGAATCGAAGTTGCTCATGGAACGATCACTTTGAATGCAGAGGGTGAGAAGCTACTGTTTTATGCTGGTAGGTCTTCGAAAAACATTTTGGAAGCTTCTCGGAGTTTGTGTCACCAGGTTTCAAAGACGGCTCAATCTTCTGGAATCTCTTGAGAACAAAAACAAGGTCTAGCCAAAGACCGAAAAGTTGGGCAGCTTGGTGGGAGGCAATCCACCAGTAAAAAAATCTCCTCCCTACTTTCTTTTTACACTTTCCTTTGTTTGATATAATTTTCCTTTGATATAATCTTCTTTTATTTGTTGAGACTTTTCATTATTTTACTGCAAGAGCCACGACTCCCTATTTCAATAGATAACTCTGCCTGGTTCCACTTGAGTTCTTCTGGTTTTGCAGATTTAATCTTTCAGGTACTTCATTCTAATGCTAAACTGAACTCAAGTGTGGGGAAATATCATGGCATTGTTCACCACTGATCAGGGAGTCCTTAACACTCTAGCTGTTTATTTCTGCATTCTTGTGTTTGTTTTATCTTTGTTTAATATTTTTGGAAATGTTTTTATTTTTAAAATAATGAGGTGTTTTAGATTAATGATTTTTATTTAATAATATATATATATATAAAAGAAAGAAAAAAAAAGTTTTCAACGTGTCCGGCTAAATCCAGCCGGACTCAAATCCGGACTCTAAAAAACCCTAGTGTGTCCGGCTAAGTTGACCCGGACGTGGATCCGGACATGTAAAAAAAAAAAAGTTTTCAATGTGTCCGGCTAAATCCAGCCGGACGCAAATCCGGACTCTAGAAAATCCTAGTGTGTCCGGCTAAGTTGACCCGGACGTAGATCCGGACATGTAAAAAAAAAAAATTCTAGGTTAATGTTCTACTATTTATTGTTATTATTTGCCATGTTTGGATGTTTTAATGCCTTGGTTCTCATAGAACAACTATGTGCCAGAATATGTTCAAATAGAACATGTTGCTCGATCGGTTTCGAGTATTGGTGCATCTTTTGCTTCTCTTTCTTGCTGTTTAGGTTTCTCACTGCATTTGTTTATCGTTTAGATGGCTCGCACTAGAGGAGGTGCTACACGCACGGGTTCTTCTTCAAGGAACACGCATACGGTCTGTGACTCATGAGGAATATCTCGACCCCTACAAAACTTCAAGTGTGAGGAAGAACATCTTCCTCAATCTATAACACCAGGGGAGTCTCAGTTCCTAATATTACTTATTGATGTTCCACCTTTCTTGCATTGAGGATTAATTATTGCATATGCATCTATTATGAGTATAGCATGTTTTGAAAGCTCTTTTACCTGAATTTCTTTATGATCAATGAGGACATTGCTCCTCTTAAGTGTGAGGAAGGAAAGACCTTTCCCTGAAAACATGCTAGTTGTTCTTTAATGCCACACTTGCTTTTTGCTGCTCTAATGACTGCACACCACTAAAAAAATTTAAAAAGGAGCATTTGAAATTAAACCAAGTGACAACCGTAAGAATCGTTTTGCTTGATGAGGTTTGATAAATAATTTTATTTCAAAATACTCTATTTTCACTGAAACCAGGTAGATTAGCTAGTTGTGGAAATCAGATTATTTTAGCTTGGGATTTTGGAAATGAAGAGAATGTTTGGAATGAAAGGGTAATGCAAGGTACTCCACTGATCAAAACTTTTTCCTAACAATAGCAGGCCTCGTCTATCCGGTTATTAAGTCTTAAGGGTGCTTAACACCTATCTACCTAAGGTCTCGGGATCTGGGATAGTTGGCCCAACACCATCTCAAGGATAGAGAGAAAAGTCTGGGTTACGGAATAACTCTGCAAAAATTTTCAATATTAGCTTGCTTTATACATAATTCTTGAAGAAGAATGCTTTTGCTTACAGAAGAGATGATTGCAGTTAAAATTATGCTTTTGATCATGAGTGCGTGGTGTTGAAAGGTATTGCGGAATAAGGCATTACTTCACACCCTTGTCATCCATAGGTTAGAGGAATGAAAATTGGTGGAAAGTCCCAAGCTAAGCTAACTTGTTTTCTACAATCTAGTTTCTCTATGCTTTTACAAAATTGTTCTTCTTTCACTGTTTGTGAAAACCTACCTCTAAAGAGCAAGATTATTCTTTCATTATCACTTTGTTTGATTTCACCCTGCACTTGTTTAATTTTGAGATTATTTGACGGTTTTAGAGACATTCTTATTCTTAAATTGCTTGAGGACAAGCAAAAGCTTAAGTGTGAGGACGTTGATAAGTGTGAAACATATAGGCTTTTAAAGGCTTAATTACCTTATAATCTGCTACAATTTAAGCAATGTTTCCCACTTATTCTGTGTTTTTCCTAAGATTGATGTTTTGATATGAACTGATACACTTTATATGTTAAATATAGGAAAAACCCAGGGAAATGAAGATTTTACATCATAAGGATTACAACGCAACAAACGGGGAACAAATCAGGAAAAGAGACACAAAAATTGGTCGTGTCCGGTCAACCTGGCCGGACGCAGAACCGGACGTCTCATGTCCGGATCTACGTCCTACCCACGACAGCCGGACGTGACCCAACCGAGAATTCTGTGTCCTGTCCGGATCCGGACACAGATCCGGACATATTCCGAGTTTCAGATCTAAAAGTTATGTGTCACGTCCGAATCCGGACACAGATCCGGACGTCACACAGAGATGAAAAATAAAAATGCAATCGCGCTGATAATCGGGCTTTCGGCGCAATTATCATCCGAAATCAAGATAAGCCCATAACCTCAGCATTTATTAATGTAGAGCCATGCTCAATAAATGACGAATACACCAAACCCACTAACCTATGTCTATTTCCTAAGCCTATTTAGGAGTCATTCAGCCTTCATTCCAACTCGTCCCAGACTCTCAGAGTCAATCCTCTCTTCCTCCTCCACATATCATCCTCTCATCTGTGATAAACCATTCATCTCTGTTCATAAATTTCCTCTGTAACTCTTCTCCCTCACTCACAGACAAAACCCTGCTCACAGCGCTTCATTTACCCGCGTCCGGATCGACGTCCGGATCCGGACGTGACCAGGATAAGGTGTCCGGATCTGCGTCCGACCCAAGACAGCCGGACGTGACTCAGACATTTGTGGAAATTGCAGACTCAACCACGGCTTCTAAAATCAGTTTTCTGCTAATCCCTCTATCCTTATGCTGTTTATATTGAGCATTGTTATTTTGTCTATGGCCGAGTAGTCGTTTTTAATTTCGGTTTACTATGTATTTCTAGAATAATTATTTCTGAACCTTTGTGATTTTCTGCAGTACAATAGAGTAAAGTTCTTTTCCCTTATGAATTCCTAGACTTGTTAATCTGATCAATTAAATAAGTTTATCAGTTTGTTAGCTTATAAGTGAGAACTGCGGCTATCAATTGACTACAGGGAAAGAACCAGTTAGTATAGAGATGGTAATTCCTCTAAAACACTAGCTGACTATTAATCTAGACTACACTTAAAGCAATTAGTAAACAGTGGATTCATAACGAGAGTTAGGATTCGGTCTTTGCTAATTAGAATTCGTGGAGCGGGAGACCGAATACGAGTTATCCTTATTCTAGGGTTTTATTCAGAATACTGTAGAAATCACTTAGGGGAAGAAATTGCAATCTAGAGAGAAGTAGTAAACCAGAATTTCCTTTATCAAACAAAAATCAAAACAATTATTTACCTGTTGTTTATTGCTTTTTGAACTCTTTTACAACATTCACCATCACATACAAAAACCCCCAATTTCCTGTTATTTGTTTTGTGTGTAAGTAGAAATTAAACTAGTCGCTGCCTCCTTGGATTCGATACTCAGGGAATACTCCGAGATTTAAAACTTGCTACAATCGACCGGTACACTTGCCGTTAGGTTAAACCCCAGCACAATTTACCGTTAGGTTTTACCCCAACACCTGTCCTGAAAGGATGTGCTTGGCGGTGGGGGCCATCTCTCCCAATTGAATTATTCCATTCTTGAGTTATTGGGTTCTTGGTTCTATTTTATCATTCCTAGTCCTTTGTGACTATCTGAGTTTTTCTACTCCTAACGGGTATTTGGTTTAACTAAGGAAAGGATGTTCACTAACACATGATGTGATTTCGTTCACTAACTTTATCTTTCAGTTATTAACTTTGTTCTTATCTTGATATCTTGATTTGGTGAATCGTGAAGTGCTTTGTTCCTTTGAGTGTTTTAAGTGATTGTTTTCAAGCTATTATTTATTTAAGAGTTGTGTTATGAGTTTGTTTTTGGAGGATCGTACCAGTTCCATTCCAGGGAACTGACCCGCCCCTTTCGAGGTGGGCTGCTTGGTTTTATCTTGCAGGTACGAGTTATTTTACAGGTGACCACGAAGAGAACGAGTGATTGGGATGGGATTAGGCTTTGAGAGTTTATGTGTTTTATTTGGTTTTACTTTTGTTAAGTTTTCTTGAGGTTCAGGCCGTGACAATTGTAATCATTAAGTTGTATTTTGGTGAGGTTTGGTACCGGGTGTTTGGAACCCGATGGTCAGTACGCCTTTAGTATTTTACTTCCGCTATAAATATATTTAATAGGGGCGTTACACAATGAGACTGGTAATTACTGAACCAGAATTTCCATCTGCATGGCGCACTTGCTATTGCAAGCGCTATGACAAGTAAACCACTGGAATTTCCATCTGCTTTGCGCACTTGACAGAGCAAGTGCTGCAACTGCAACTGCAACTACTACTTTTTAGTTTTATTATATATATACCAAAAAAAATGTTTTTCCAACTTTTTCATACAAACCCTGAGATTAGAAACTTATGCAACTATGGAAGGACCGTTAGTCCAACCACTGCAACTGGGGAAACTTACAACCACTATGATTGTAAACCACACCAGTTTAAATTGTTTGGGAACTTTCAGACAGGCTTATTAGCCAAACACCATCAGTGTATACCCGCATTTAATGCTAATCACTACCAGTGATGAATGTTTAGTCCTTATGGACAAGCATACCCTTGTAGATGCACCACCGTTAGTGAGGATGGTTGGGTAGTGAAGAGCCAAGTTGCTCAAGCTATTATGCAATCTGCAATACATCCAATTAAACGGATGAGGGAATAAATATGAACTATGGATGAGATATGACCAAGATAAATAGAGAGGAAAGGAATATATGTTGTACTCAATGAGATCGAGATAGGAGAACCAAGTTTGCTAAATATAGCACGGCTTATGCCACGAATTACCACTGATGCCACTAGGGCAATAACACTTATTACAAGGTAACCGATAACAAGAACTAATAAACAACTAAAGGATATCCATCAAAAGGAGCTTGACAACAGAATACTTCACAATACACGTGTGACAAACATTATCAGTTTACTAAACGAGTCATGGGACGACCGCACTCCGATAGGAGCATGTGGGCCTGACAGACTTATTTATGAGTTAGTCGGGTAAGTAGTAATGTATCAGTACGGTACCCCATGCAAGTAGACAAGTAGTGTTAGGAACACGAGAAGTAGTCAACTCCGTACTACGGACAG